>JARYHS010008075.1:161423454-161470046 GCA_031002005.1 Vandiemenella viatica
ATTGGGAGTGTTGCTCTCGCCTTAGTTGTCACCGTAAGGTTTTCAGCGAGAAACAACCCTAGTGCTCTCACTCGGGGGTTCCACTCCGTGCAGGAGTGGGCCGTGGAGTGGTAAAACCCTAATACTCGGAGGGAGAGAAGTAGAGACGACCGTTGGTAGAGACCGCTCGGAGCGATCCTACCACTGCTAGTGCCTAGCAGTGACTAAGCCAGCGCCCAGCGCGCAGGCAGGGTATAGGCGCGCGGCGCTGTTGCACCCTGGTGGCACTCAGCGGAGTCAGACGCTCCCAGTGCCCCCCCTCAGGAGGCACCACTCAGAGCGATGTGTTCGCTACCGGTGGCCGGTAGCGAATGGCTCTGCGCCCAGCCAGAGTAGCCAGTCATTGCCATGTCTTCATGGCAGAGTATAGTGGAGTCTATTGTCTTTCGATATTTACTCCAGATGCATTTCGATGTGGTGTGACTTCGCTGTTGATTTATCTTCGTGTGTGGCTTCTTCTTGTGTCTTCTTAGGCGGCAGCTGTGGTACAGCAGCCGCACTGGTGGAGCAGGCGACGAGTTGCGCAAGCAGCTCGACGACCTTGAGGAGCTGCGGCCCCCATCCGGGCCCGTCCGCGCCACGCCCACAGCATGTGTGTGGGGGGTGGGGCGGGCTGTCAGGTGGAGGTCGTGGCGGCGGAGTCCTAGCTTGCGGATGGCGGTTGTTTGCTCTGGGCTTGGCAGCAGGGTTGGCAGTCTGACTATAATTTGCTTTAATTTTTTTGCCACCCTGCTCCCCAGAAGTGGGCTTAGCCCAGTGTTGTTTCTTCTTTAATTTCTTGTTTTGCTGCAACCTGCTGGGACACGCACGGTGGCACGCAGCGTGCGGTCCCCCACAGTTGCAGCAAATCGGGTCCTCCTTCGGCCTTGGGCATGCCGAGTGCAGGTGCTCTCCGCCACACCGAACGCACTTCTGCTTGGCAGTGCATTAGCTGGCGTAGATGGTTGAACCCCTGGCAGTTGAAACACTGGGCTATTTCTAGCGTCAGCGGCTTCCTGTCAGGGGGCTTGGTCTGCGTGGCGGTAGACCTGGTTGTCGCCTCGATAACTTGCTCCTTAGGGGTCGTAAGCAACCGAGGGTCAGCAAGGTAGTGTTTGACTTCTTCTTCTTGCAGCATCTTGATGATTGCATTGAAGTCGTGTATGCAATTTGCGTAGATGATGAGTCCCGCAGTCATCGGGTGCGCAAACACCGGCAGAATCGCTCTGCGCTGCATGCGCCCGAGTAGCGGGACGAAACCATCTGCCGTGAGTGCGAGGATAACTCTGGTAGGCCCCTCCTCCAGTAGATGGTCTGACGTGTCCATCTTGTTGGAGTCCTCTCGCGGCGTAGTCGGCAAGCTGGTTGCCTCCTGGTTAGCTGCAGGCTTCTTCTTGTTCCGTCCCATCTCTTGTCGACGGCGACGGCTTAATACGAGGCCTGGCAGCTGGTGTATAGCAAGCTATGCGTCCTCGCTGGCTGCTGGCAGCCGAGTGAGGCTCTGCGCCCAGCGCATTGTCAACGTATAGGTGGCGCGGCGCTACTGCGCCCTGGTGGCGCTACGCGGAGTTGAGCGGAGGATGCGCGCGTCGCTCAGTACGTCCTCACTAGGCGCGCTCTCCCACTCGAATGCTGTCGTCCGTCGGCTCGCCACCTAGACAGCGGCCGAGCAAGATCGTTCGTTCCAAACCTCGTATCGAGCCGTTAGCGGACTTGTCGTCAGACCAAGCGCCATGCCGCCCAAGACAGCAATCAGGAGGAAGACGTCTGGGACAAAACCTGCCCCGGTCGACGGGGGAAACCTTGACGCCATGGCACTCACTGCCTCGCGAAATCCACCGTCGTTCTGCCCTACTGCACCGCCACCATTTGCGCCTGCAGCTTCGGAATCACCCGCGTCACCTGACGCGGAACCACCGGCGACACCTGACGCGGAATCACCGGCGTCACCTGAACCCGACACTCCGATCACATCGGACCTGTGCCCAATGGACACAGTAGACCCCGCCACTGACGAGGGGGCCTTGGAGAAGGGACCAGTGCCGCCGATTCTCGCCAGTTATACCGGGAATTTCTGCAGTCTACTGGCACAGATGCAGCCAGTTCCGCTGCTGCCAATGCTCTGCTGTCCATCACAGCAAGGGGTGAAGATCCTCCTCTCCTGACCCTCTGCCCTCTGGACTTCACGGCCGCGACCAAGATGTTACAGGAAGGATCCATCCCCTTCGAGGTCATGCTCCTGGGTCAAAAGAAAACCCAGCCGAGAGCCAACGAGCAGAAATCCACGCCAGGGCGGTCCTCCCGCAAGCTCACTCAATGCTACAAATGTCAAAAATTTTGGCACTGTGCAAGCGAGTGAACAAACCCAGTCAGGTGCGTTCGTTGCGGAGGCGACCATGGCGCGGCGGAATGCAACCTGCGCCGCGAAGACGCCATCTGCTGCAATTGCGGCCGAAATCATGCCGCAGCATACCAGGGCTGCAGCGCATGGAAGAAGGAGCGCAGCAAGAAGCACCCACCACGGCAGCGCCAAGGGCTGCATAGAAGGGCTGCTGTGGGAAAATCATCACACCGGTGCACACGGCACCAGCAAGTCGACGGCTGCTGAGAAGCAGCCACGCCATCCACCTAAGAAAAAGATTCAAGACTCGGGAGAGACCAGCCACGGAAGAGAGGCTTGCTGTCAGCACACCTGCGTTCGCCAGGATGATAGACTGCAGCCTCTCATCCAGCTCCTCACAGAGCTCCTCACGCGACTTCCGCTGAGGGAAGTTCATTTCATTTCATTTTATTTCCTGATTTTACATAGCCTACTACCTTGTTACCTAAAGTAGGCCCTTAGTTTCTACAGTTTTATTCGTAAACAATTTACTTTTTTTTAATAATATATCTGGATCATTATTTTTAAGGATTTCTAATAGTAAACTACTAATTATTCTAATAATTAATATACCGCTTAATCTACCAACTAATCTACTAATTAATCTACCATCTTACTAATTCACACCAAAATCAGCAATTGTCTTTGTATTTTCATACTTCTAATTAATAAACTGTCTATTTGTATATGTTATTCTTTTACCACTGCTGGCCTGCGTCGACATCCAGGCCGCCAGCTGTCTCTGCTGATGCAGCGGGGCGACTGCTGACATGCTGACCACAAAGTGTCGTCAGCCAGCTTCTCGTTCCAGGTAGTGGTCTCGTTCTTCTTCGGTTTGTCCCGGGAGCCACCTGCTCTCCCATCAGGAGTTCCCTCCTGGAATCAGAGCAGGCCACCCCCTGAGCCCTGGAGAAGGTGCCTCTGGCTTCCAGAGGCACTACGATGAATTGAGTCTTTGCCGTCTTCCTGGTGCAGGCACCGCCTTAGTCATGGGCAGTGCTTGTAGTCAAATTTGGGTTGTTCTTTACTCTTGAGTTTCTTCCTCTCCTGTCCTTGTTTCTGCTTCTGATGCCGGTGGCTCGCGGCGTCCCCTACGCTCTGCCTGTTTCAATTCAACAAATCTCGCCTTCTCGCGCTGCGACGCTAGGTTAGCAGCTGCATCTAACAAGTGCCAGAGCTCGGTATCACGCAGTATGTCGTATATTCTTCTGTTCTGAAGTTGCATTTAGAGATATGCTCTTGCTTCTTCAGTTTGTTTGCACTCCCAAACCACGTGCTCGGGAGTACTTACTTCGCCACAGTCGCACCTGTTTGTGCTGAGGGAAGTCGCGCCAATGGCGACGAGTCTCCGCTAAGGCCCTTCCGCGAAGACCACCGGTCACCGCTATCCGAAGACAACATCTTCAGCCAATCATAGGACATACCGACAGCGACGACAAAACCCGTCACAAAATGCTGAGGAGTAAATGCCGAGAGGCAATACACTCCACAATACGCTGCTCCAATATGGCGGGAGCAGTTAATGGCTGATCTGCTGCTGAAGTCATGGTTCCAGTGGCGTAGCTAAGGGGGGGGGGGCGAGGGGCGGTGGGGGGCCCGTCACTCGTTTGGGGGTGATACCCACATTTCATGAAAGGAAATAGTAAAAAATGGTGTGATAAAAAAGTAACATTTTTGATAAACTTCTCGTATTCTTTGGAGTTGAACCATTCTACTTTTATTATTTTAAATATTTTTTAAGTTTATCTAGCACTTTTTCCAGTACACTGTATGCTTTCGTTACAGTACAGTATTTTTATTGGAAACTCTGCGCTCTTAAACAGAGCATCGTTCTATGGCTCCAACAATCAAAGAAAATGCTAGTAGCCGTGCGACTGTTGTTTGGCTTGTTAGAAGCGGCGGTTGCGTTAATGTAAGTTTCTCAGACAGTTATTGCATGAAGCGAGGAAGTTTTTAAATTAAGGTAAGATATCTAAAACTGCTAAAATCAAAGGAAATATATACTTTCCGATAATTACATAAAGAAAAATGTCGCATTTCTTTCTAAAACTAAATAAAATAAAAAAAAATTTAAAAAAAAAAAAAACAGCCAAGTGTTCGCCGAAACTGCGTAGTCTAGGCTTTCATTACCACTCTCCGGTCATGAATTAAGCTCGGACATTTTACTCATGTCACGAAAATCATTTTTTTAGTTTTCTCATATAGAATTCAATAAGGTTTCAGGCTAAGATTCACGAGTACCTTAAAGTATTTTATACGGTTTGTAATTTCGAATTTATCATCTTACCGATTCGTGTTGGATAATTAAAATACATTAGAGTTAACCGATTTATATTCTGCGTATCTTCCTATATCGAAAGGACATGTTCTAATTTACGCAAATACGATTATTCAGAAGACTGAGCATAAAACTAGCAACACTTTCATGTCTCAAATCAATCTGAACGTGTTCGGTGATTGTATTGGTCATTGGTGAACAGTTTTTGAGGAGCGTGTGTTTAACAGTCGGAAGCGAAATCGTTACATCGAGAAGTACTTTAACTAACAATTAATGTAAGTTTGCTTTACTGAACGCAAATATAATCGCGTTGAAATTAATAAGAAAATGATTATGAAGTTTATACGGGAAGAATATCTCTATTATGGATAAGCTCTCTGTTGAATATAGGTTCTTAAATTCTTACATGTTCTTTAAATCGACGGTAATATCGAACTTCTGTTTCTCAATAAAAACTGAATTTTAATCATAGACTGAACAAACCTTCTAGCTATTTATAATACTCTTGTTTTTATTTTTTTTTAAGAACCTAAAATTTACCCGTTGTGTCTGTGACTGTATTTGGTACATGCGATATCATATTTAGGAGCCTGTAGTTTACTTACATTATGTCCTAGGAAGGGAGTGAAATACATCGCTTGTTAAGTACTTCGTAGAAAGACGGCAAATATTGCAAAGGCAAGTTTTTTACACTCTGATCCGTTGTTTACTATTTTTTAATTAAGTTATTTTTATATTTTATTTAGTCTTATTTTTTTATGAAGGAACTTAGTATAAAGTTGCATCTCAGACTACACAGTATCCCCCAGAGTCTCATGACTTGAGGGGCTCGGGTCCAGGGTTTACACTCAAAGGACCCCATCTGGGTCTATTAGGCCACTTCTGTTAACTTTCCTCTCGACGTCCTTTAGTCAGCTCTTATTCTTTTCTGACCCTGATGGTATTTTATGGTTACCGAAAGAGCGCCGATTATAGATGCAAAATTTGTCAGACTTTGAGAGCTTGTCTAATTCAATATGAAATATAAGAGAATATGAGAAACAAGACATTCCCGGCGTATTTTTGATACGAAATCTTCGCGGGTTCTCCGCTGGATAATATTATCGAAAGACAAGCTTTCGGCGGCTTACTCTGTAGTCAGCCAATCAGAAGACGGTATGGCCCCCTACGGATTTCGCGAGACTTCCAGTGCGGTTCGAGTTATCACATACGTACAATGGACCTGACGATGGTGGCAGAGCAAGCCGCCACAAGCTTGTCTTTCGATAATATTATCCGGCGGAGAACCCGCGAAGATTTCGTATCAATATAAGAGAAGGTGCAGAGGTTCATTTTTTAAAAAATTATATGTGTTAACATCCACAATACGAGCAACTGTTATAAGGCTATATAAAGAAATAGAAATATCAAGGACGCAGACGCAGAAAATGACTTTAAAATGCATAGTTATTTAATAGTAGATACTTCGAAAATGGAAAAAATCGTATCGTCTCAACAATTTGTGCAGCTATCTTATCTGATAAATTATTAATAAAAAAATATAAAATACTTCTAAGTGCTCATGAATATGATTTTGAATGTAAATTAATGACTATTTACACAATAATACTCAAAACATGAGAAAACTTTGAATTTCGTCTCACATGTAAAACATTTAACCTTTAAGAAAATTAAAGAACAATAACATTAATTTTTCCATTAAAATTATGTTATTGTTCACAAAATATAAGTTTTTCGTATTTTTTACAAAGACATACAAGTAAATATATTATTATGTCCGTGATACTGTGAATAATTTTTTATTTATCTGTTTGTACCAAAAAGTGAAATAGCCTCGGGGAATTCATACGTCGAAGAGGAATTGTGGGTTTTAGAAGAGGAAATCAAAAGAATCTGATGCAGTTTAGAGCATATCTGGATCCGTCTTAAAATATGTTTCAAAACTGATCATAGCCAAAGCTCATCATTAGAAGCTGATTCCCACCTTGAGCAAGGAATAAATTAGATAAAGTCAGCTCATCTTCATGAACAGCACTAGAGAGATGTGTCACACTGGAGGAAACCCCTTCTTGATACTTTTCGCATAGAAATCATTAAAGAAGGAAGCGGTTATTTCCAAAACAGAGAAGGTCCATTTATAGGTGGATAGAGATATTGGTGGGCGGTTTCAAACGTGCCATTACCAGATCGTGCACTTGATAATTAAATTCATCTGTTAGCTTGTAGCAATAGTTTGTGCGTAGGCGTTCGTTATAGGCAACACAGGACGGTCAACGTTGCCATTTTCTAGTATTAGAGAGAGAGAGCGCTTTGCGAGGATGTTCCGAAGTGCGGCAACAGCGCGATTGCACTCGCCTGCCAATTTCCCTGGCCCTGTATAGAGTCAAGGATTGTGATAGCTTTCTGTAAGAAGGTGGCTAACGGTGAAAAAATTCTGCAGTCGTGGATGGGTTACTCCCCCATCATTAACAGTCGGTATTGTTTATTTTTTTTGTTTGTTTTTTGTGGTTTGTTTGATGTCTACAATACTATTACTGGATATACATTTGTGACTGGATTTCAGAAGTTGTGGAAACTAAATCCTAAGTTGACAGAACATGAAACTACAAATTAATATCTGGAAAATCTTGAACAGTGAATTAGAAATAACTTTAAAATTCCACAAAACAATAGATGACGAACCCTTACACTTAACTAACACTGAAAAGCAAAAGTAGATTATTGGAGATAATTTTGTTTCTGGCTAAACAAAACCAAGCATTTCGTGGACGCGATGTAGGACAAGATCCCACAAACAACGGTAATTTTTAGAACTGGTCCAACTACTTTCAAAATATTATGAAGTGATGAAAGATCACATCTTGGACTTGGAACATGAATTCGTTAGTGTCCTATCGAACCAGTTAAAATCTTAACTCGTTAATGAAACTAAATCTGCAAAATATTTCGATATTATGTTTGTAACACACCTGACATTTCACTCATTGATCAAATGTCTGAAACGATTCGTTTTGTGAAAATGTATAACAGAAAAGCAAAAAGAAGTTTCCTTGGATTGTTTCCTTTAACAGAAAAAAAAAGCCGTTGGTCTAAGGAATGAAATTTTGAAGAAACTGTATATTGACGGTTTAGATTATGCGATTGGCCGTTCTCAGGGTTATGATTTATGACAATGTAGCTAAAATCAGCAGCGTACCTGGAGGAGTAAAAGCCATTACTAAAGCAAAAAAAAAAAAAAAAACCATTTTCCTTGGATATACTGATAATTGGATTAAATTGTGTTGCATAATTTGTAACATTTTTCAGAACCGAAGAAAGTACTTTTACATTTTTCTCCATGTCCACAAACCGCAAGTGTTTACTGAGTACAGTTAATCATCTGTTAAAGGACTCCTAACAACACACTGGAGTGCCCATTCTGCTGCAGTAAAAGCACTAACAGAAAATTTTTGTGAAATTGAGGCTGAAATCAAACAGTTATGTGATCTACAAGAAAATGTAGACAAAAGAGGTATTGCTCATAACCTTATTCTTTTCTTTTGGAATGATGCACTAAGGGAAGTAAACTGTCAGATTGGACGGCAGGGTAAAACTTTGAGCCTTGAACAATAAATGACAAAGGCACTTGGTCTTTATATTCAAGAAAAGCGGAGATATATTGGACAAGGGGCAAAAGAACTTGCTATGAATAATAACAGGACAGCAACATTCCAACAGAACTAAGAGTTGGTTTTAAAAAACGAATGGTCGTTGAAGTAGCCACACAATTGGAGCTGAGAATCAAAAAGATATGTTGGAATGTCTTGACCGATTCCACACCGAATTCGAACTAGATCAAATACTTTCAAGACATAGTTTAATTCTTTGAGATTGTACAGAAAAATAATTTGCTTTTGGCGAACATGGAGGAATTAAAAATAGCTGTATCCAAATTTAGTGGCTTCTAAGATGAATTATGAGAATCAGAACGTCTCCTGCAAATACTAAGGTTGAGAAGGCGTTTAAAAGCAGTCTATGATACAGTTGCAGTAACAAATGATTGGGTAGCTCTGTAATTTTTAAAATTCATCGTTAAATCTTAAGGACGTCCTCAAGACATTTATTACAATTTGCATACCAGTCGCTACAAGTGGTAGGACGTTTAGAATGTTAAAATTAATCAAAAATTACTTTCGGCACCAGTGAGCATCACGAGGCTAAACAATTTTGACATGTCGTGTATTGAACATGAAGCAACTCAAAATAGTAATATAGAAGATGTGACTAACGAGTTTGTAGCTGTTAAAGCTAGAAAGAAGTGATTGTTTTTAGTTTATTTGTCTATCTTTAAAATGTTATTAATATTACTAGCTTCGAGCCCGTCAAAAATGACGGTTTGAACGCAATATTCTGGCAGCTCATTTTTTTTTTGCAGTTGGTTAATTAATCGGAACTGATATTACATAATACTAATGACCTTGATTTTGCAAAGTTCTACATATTTCATTTGCCGTTCACATAGCCATACAGTAGTAACTTCTACTGAATTAATGACGCCGGAAGTAAAGAACCAATTAAATAAAATCAGATTAGGAATTCCAAAAACTTTTGCTATCCATGTAATATCAGTTTTATTCCTGGTCCAGGCACAATTCAGCACGTTAAATATGAAACTACTTCCACCCACATTAATTAACACATTTAGTAACATGGCGCTTATGGAAGCAGTTTAATTGGTTTGTAAAACTCGTTTCAGAGTGAATTATGCTGTAACAAAATGTGTCAGTTGCGATTCTGCTAAACTTAACCACAACCTCCAGTAATATTGCGTTCGAAAACCATAGCCTCTATTACCCTCAAATGAATAATGATGGGTATCACCTATGGTGGTAGTAGGAATTCATTCTAAAAAACCTTGTAAGAAAAATAATCTTTTTTAATTATATCTTTCGTTATATGAATACGTTACTCTGGTTAGATTATCAGAGCACTTGGTTAGGATCTAACATAAATAAATGCATTTTACGTTAGATGACGGAGATTACAATTTCGAAAACAAATAACTGTTATTTATTTGACTAATACATGTCGCGATTACGTATGTACGATTCTCTGAGTTTTTAATAAACCTCATTGTTTCTTATCGTGTGCCAAAAAATTCTTAGTTTACGGTTTAAACTGGTGCTTACAACTGAGGCAGGTAAAATAGCGTAAATAATGAAAACCCTTCTCCTTACATTAATTTCTGCATCTGGTTGTCGTAGATAAATAAAAAGCAATATGTAAATTTAATCGAACGTAATAATTGTAACTTTGTGACATGTAATTGACTGGTATTAATTTTTTTTCCCTACTCTCAGTATTTATTATATCACTGCTCACTGCTATTTTGCGGCAATAATATCGTTGTTGAATTGCGAGTGTCATATCCTTGATGATTTAAATCTGATAAAAAAGTTATCTTAAATCTCATTTAATAGCTAACACATGTATCAAAAACTAAGGGTATCATATATAATGGTAGTAGGAATTTATTATGGAAAAGCTTATAAGGAGAAACGAATAAGTCATCCTTAATGATATCTTTAGTTATACGAATACGTTATTCTCGTTAGATTATCAGAGTATTTTGTTAGGATTTTAAAATTAAAAAAATGCATTTCACTTTAGATTACGGAGACTATAATTTCGTAAACGGGTCACTGTTATTTATGTGACAAATACATTTCGCATTATGTACATTTCTCCTAGTTTTTAATAAACTTCATTGCCTCTTACCTTCTGCCAAAAAAATTCTTAGGTTATGCTCATAACTGATGCAGATAAAGTAGCGTAAATATTGAATCCCCTTCTCAATTTCTGTGTCTAACTGATACGGATAAAATAGCGCAAATATTGAATCTCCTTCTCCTTATATGAATTTCAGCGTCTAGCTGTAAATAAACGAAAAGCAAGATGGTGGTACGAACGCAATATGGTGGTTGATGATTGGCCGTTCGTTAGCCAATAGGAGAAGCAGCTATAGACGACGCACGCAGACGCCACGTTAGCTTTTTATATAATAGGACTAGCTTCGAGCCCGTCAAAAATGACGGTTTGAACGCCATATTCTGGCAGTTCCTTTTTTTGCAGTTGGTTAATTATACGGAATTGTCATTACATAATGCTAATTTCTTTGATTTTGTAATGTTCTAAATATTTGATTTGCTGTTCACATAGCAATACTGCAGTAACTTCTACTGAATTAATGACGACGGAAGTATAGAACCAATAAAATTAAATACAATTAAAAACAAATTAGGATTCCCGAAAACTTTTGCTGTCCATGTAATATCAGTTTTATTCCTGGTCCAGGCACCATTCAGCACGATAGGTATGGAACTACTTTCACCAGCATTAATTAATACGTTCAGTAACATGGTGCTTATGAAAGCAGTTTAAATGGTTTGTAAAACTGATTTCAGAGTGAATTATGCTGCAACAAAATGTGTCAGTTACCATTCTGGTCTACTTAGCCACAACCTCCACAACGTTACATTCGAAAATCATAGCTTTTATTACCCTCATATGAATAACGACAGGCAGCACCTATGGTGGATTTATTCTGGAAAAACTTGTATGGAAAAGCGAATATCAACCATTTTTAATTATATTTTCGTGATAAGAGTACCATACTGTGGTTAGATTATCGGGGTATTTTACTATGATTTATTTAAATAAATTCATTTTACTTTAATTTTACTATAATATCAAAAATGGCTAACGGTCATTTATCTGGGTGGATACATTTCGCGATTCGTACATTTCTCTGAGTTTTGAATTAACTTAATTGTTTCTCATCGTCTAACTGATACAGGTAATATAATGTAAACATAGAATAAATACCCTTCTCTTTACATTAATTTTAATTTTTGCATTTGGCTGTCGTAGATAAATAAAAAGCAATATGTAAATTTAAACGAACTTTGTGACATATAATTGCCTCGCATTAATTTTTTTCCCCTGCTCTCCCTATTTCTAATATCTCTGCTCACTGCTATTTTGCGGCAATAATATCGTTGTTGAATTGCGAGTGTCACATGGCTTATACAGTTGATGATTTAAATCTAATAAAAAGGTTATCTTAAATCTAATTTAACAGCTAACACATGTATCAAATACTAAGGGTATCATCTATAATGGTAGTAGGAATTTATTCAGGAAAAGCTTGTAAGGAAAAGAATCAGTTTTAATTATATCTTTCCTTATATGAATACGTTACTCTGGTTAGATTATCAGAGTATTTGGTTAATATTTTAAATAAATAAATGCATTTCTCTTCATATGACGGGGACTATAATTTCGAAAACGGATAACTGTTATTTATTTGACTAATACATTACGTACATTTGTCCTAGTTTTTAACAAACTTCGTTGATTCTTACCGTCTGCCTAAAAATCTTAGGTTATGGTTTAACCTAGTCCTTATCACTGATACAGATAAAATAGCGTAAATATTGAATCCCCTTCTCAATTTCTGCGTCTAACTGATACAGGCAAAATAGCTTAAATGTTGAATCTTCTTCTCCTTATATGAGTTTCTGTATCTAGCTGTAAATAAACGAAAATACAACATGAAGGAAGGAATGTAATATGAAGGCTGTTGATTGGCGAGTGACGGCTGTCACGTGACCGTTCTGTAGCGAATACGTGTTGCAGCTATAGACGACGCACGCAGACGCCACGTTAGCGTTTTATATAATAGGATAATTCTAATAATTAACGAGTATATTTAAATAACAATACATGTTTATTTAATCATGTTTTATTAATATCATATTTTAGTATTAAATATTATATTTTACAGAACATTGGATTCAAGTTTTCACGGGGTGACACCATCGATATCCGCCCCGGGTGTCACCCATGCGTGGTTCAGCGTATTCTTGCTGGCTCCTGACCTATTCTCTGGGCATTGGCTTCTACACCGCCACATTCCAATATTTGGATTTGTTTCTCTTGCTGTTGCAAGTGACCTGCTTTAACTAAAGCTGAATGAAATGGTAGCTGCTTCAATACTTAACAAAAAAATCCCCTGGGCCACTACACCTCCACATCCCCTGGTAAAGATTGTTCCACTCAGGCTTTTATCTATCTTCCCCATCTAATTTATTTTCCTTACAATTTCGTTTTTTTCTATAATAAAATCCCCTTTTTTCTCATCTCTTTTCTATAATTATGTGCGTGAAGTTACATGTTATTTGTGTACAATATTTATTGTGTTTGTGTGGTTTCAGTTGCGTCTTCTCTCTCGAACTGCGTCTCCGCGTGTCTCCGATGCCGCCGTCTTGAAGTAAGCGTAATGTGCTTCCTCGCTGATGCTTGTGTCAAGATTACCGCCGCGTAATCGTCTCGCCCACTCCCAAGGTCGCCTGTGACGTGCCGTACGCTCATCTGCTGTTGGCGAAATCCTAGATCGCGTAATGCTACCACCCGCTGATTCACCATCATAGCTGCGTTTCTCTCGATCATTCCTGTGGACATACTAATATCTGCGATCACAGACTGCCTACTCTACCATACTCTCGCTGGTTAATAAAAGCTCTCCTTCTTCTGTTTCTTCACCGATGCGTCTTCTCCGCTGCATCCTCCGATTTCCTGTAAAACTTATTTCAAAGTCTTGATCACACCCACATTTCCACACATTAAATATGCATATTTTGTTTTTTCCTTTGCTTCGAACTGCACCAAGTTTTCCCTTACACTTGGTTTCTTCTTCACGTCGATACATTTTAACATTGTTCCTCCTTTCCACACTTAGTCGAACACCTTGGATTCCTTTAAATATAATTCTTAATTCGATATTAATATTCACACTTCTCCTATTATTCCTTTACCCACATATATTTTTCGTGATTCGATATCTCACTTCTTGTATCGATAAAACACTGTTTTAATTTTAATAGCATTCACTTCCTAACATACACATTGCTCGACACTGTCTTTCTTCTTCGCAATTAACTCTAGCGCGTTTGATAAAGTATTCATTCTCGTAACACTAAAATAGTTCTTACTTCACTATTTTGCTTCTCAAACGATTCTCTCTTTTGCTAACATGCTCCTTACACACAATTATTTCACTCAATAATGTTTATTGATTTACTTCTCGTAACGTTCGCTGTACCTTCCGTTCGTAATCAACATTCCCGCTGTCTTTGCGCTGTTGTTATGCTGTCTGACCTTGATCTAGTTACGTATCCATTCTTCAGCATTGTTTTCACTGCGTTGGTTTTATCCTTCGCATACACGGGACTAGCTATAACACTTCCCTGACCTTACTCAACTTGTTGTTAGATTGTACCGCTGAACGCCTGTGGACACTTGCTGCGTACTCGTACTTCCGCTGATAAGCTGGCTTGCGTCTTGAAGTTCGAGCGTTCGATCCTCGATGATAGAATTGCTTCACACCACATTTTCTTCCTTTCTGCGCGTGCATGTTTCGCTCCATTTTCTTGCGGAATTCCCTTTATTTCCTTGTTCTGCGACTCGCCCGTCTGTCGAATGCGTGTTAATACATCTGCGTTTCCTGACAACGATGCTTCACTGTTGATTTGCGCTCTTGCAATTTCTCGTAGCTTCTACCTTTTCTTCTTATTTTTCGCCTACTAATTTCTCGCCTTCTTTCTTCTGATCCTCCTTTGGTTCCTTTGTAATAACTCTCATCGGCTTTTTCCTCTTGGTTCCGATACCTCGTACTACTTCGTTTTTTGGTGCTCCTTTATTTTCTTTTTTCAAATTCTCTAGTAACACTGGCGAAATCTGCTTGGTTCTCACTTCTTGAATTATTTCTTTCTGAATTAGACCTTTAGTTTATTCAATTGCTATATTATTACCGATGACGAATGTATGTTGCCGCTGATTTCTTCTCCTATTAGCTCTGACTACTTTTCTACTTCGTTCTACAGATTATTCAATTTCTTTTCGGGTTTTCTATCCCGTTTCTTCTCTTCTCTTTTCCTTACATCTCCAGCTTCCATTTGAATTTCTTGAATTTCCTGTTCCACTGCTTTATGCTTCAACATATCTACTTCACAATGGAAGACATTTGGATACATTGCACATAAGCTCTTCGCCGCTTGCCTTTCCTTTATTATCGAGCACTCAACTTCTTTCTTCAAATGCCGTTTCTGACTCTCGTGTATCCTATACTCATTAATCTTCTTCCCTACTGCTTCTGGCTTTGACCGTTCTTGCTTTACAGCGTCTGTGTATGGCAGTGTATATTCCTCCGAATGGAAGACGTCTTGATACTCTATACACAATTCTCTTCTACATCTACATCTACATATATACTCTGCAAATCACAAAACTGTGGGTGGCAGAGGGTGCTCAGCACCAAACCTAATCTCTTTGTTGTGCATTCCAATCCCTAATGGTACGAGGAAAAAAGGAATTCATATAAGAATCAGTGCGGCACCTTATTTCTCTAATTTTATCTTTCCTGTCATGCCGACCCAAATAGGTTGGTGGACGAAGTATTTCACTACACTCGTAAGTGAAAGTGGGAGTACGCATGTTTACCAATAAATTTATACGAAACGTGCGTCGTCTATCTACCAGAGACTCCCAGCCTAGTTTACTAATCAGTTCTGTAACGCTTTCATAAGGACTGTAGCAAGCGGTCACGAATCGAGCGACTCTTCTCTGTACTTTCTCTGCACTCTCAATCGGCCCCTTACGAAACGGATCCAAAATGGCACAACAATAGTCCAAATGTGGACGCACAAGAGATTTGTACGCTATCTCCTTTGTTTGTTCATTACAATTTTTCAAAATTCGACCTAGGAACCGCAGCCTAGAATTAGCTCTACCTACCAACGTATTAATATGTAAGTCTCATTTCATGTTCCTTTGTACTGTTACTCCCAAATATTTCATAGAATCGACCACATCAATAACTGAACTGTTTACCTCGTATTTCTGAACAATTGGATTCTTTTTGTTGGTTATGCTCATTGTCTTACAATTTAGTGTGAGTTGCCACTCAGCGCACCATGCCAAAATAACATCCAGATCACGCTGAATTGCTAAACAATCGGCCAAATTCCTTACTTCCCTGTAAATAACCGCATCATCAGCAAACAATCTAAAAAGGCTTTTCACTTTGTCTCCGAGATCGTTTATAAAAATTAAAAAAAAGAAGTGGTCCTATTACACTTCCTTGAGGTACACCCGATGTGACATCTAGATTAGAAGAACTTTCTCCTTCAACAACGACATACTGCGATCGACCAGTTAGAAAATCCTTTATCCATTCGCAAAGCTGATCCGATATACCGTACGCTCGTAGTTTCGCTAAAAGGCGGTTGTGTGGCACAGAGTCAAAGGCTTTCTGAAATCTAAAAAAATTGCATCTGCTTGTGAACCTGCATCAATAACTTTTATTACATCGTGTGTAAATAGGGCCAGCTGTGTTTCACATGATCTTTTCTTCCGAAATCCGTGTTGATTTGTTGTAAGCAAATTATTTTCATCTAGGAAATTCATAATGTTCGAGCATATAATATGCTCCATAACTATACTACAAACAGATGTTATAGATATGGGACGATAGTTTCCAGGATCGCTTCGATCACCTTTCTTGAAAATCGGAGTTACTTGCGCTATTTTCCAGTCTGAAGGTACTTTTCGCTCTTCTAGGGATTTACTGAATATATCAGACAGAAATGGCCCGATTTCCGCCGCATACTCTGCAAATACTCTTACTGGAATACCATCCGGGCCAGGTACTTTTCCCCACTTTAGGAGCTCTAATTGCTTTATGATACCTGCAGTATCTATTCGTAATGATTCCATCTCCAACTCGACACGACGTGGGAAAACGGGAATGCTATCATTATTTTCGTCAGTAAATGAATTTTTGAATACAGTATTTAGTACATTAGCTTTATCGCGGCTTTCAATAACCTCGGACCCTTCGCGAACTAGTGCTGGAATATTGCTGTTGGTACAACTGACTTTACGAACATACGACCAAAATTTCTTTGGGTTTTCTGCGAGACTCTTAGAGAGAGTGTTTGAATGAAAATCGTTGAAGGCCTCACGCATCACATTCTTCACACGTAGTCTTAACTCAGCCAAGGTTTCTAAATCGCTGCGAGACCTCTTCCTTCTGTAGCGTGCGTGTATGCTTCTTTGTTTTTTGAGTAATCTTTTGACTTCGCATGTGTACCACGGTTCATCATTCTCCCCATTTATTTTCCGCTTCGGTATATGTACTTCCATACCTTCCTTGACTATATGTATAAATCGATGCCACATCTCTTCAACGGTGTCCTTTTTTAACTTAAAGTGGTGGTAATTATTCCTCAGGTAGGTTCTAAAACACTTCTTTGAGGCCTTACTGAATCTGTATACAATCCGTCCATTTCCCCTTTTTCGCTTGGTCATTAATTTGATAGTCGCAATTACCGCTTTGTGATCGCTTATTCCAGTGGTCGTTGAAATATCGGTGAATAATTCTGGCCTGTTGGTAACCAGCAAGTCTAAAATGTTTTCGCTACCGTTATGACACCGCGTAGGTTCATTCACTAGCTGCTCGAGATGATTATCGGAGAATAAATCGAGAATTACTTCACCTTGCTTTTCGAGCTCTGCCAAATGATCTAAACTAAACCCTTCCACAATTCTTTTAATTATCTCTCGCGCCTGCAAAGTCTGCTGCTTCGTAACAAAGCGCACTTTTGTGGCCTTCTTCGGTTCCTCATATTTCTCCTTCGGTATAGTCAATGTGACCTCCTCCTCTGAGACAGCCCGAATACATTTTCCTCTTCGCACAGTTACAAGTGCTTCTGGAATCAATATACCTGCTGCCAATTTCTGTTTTGGTACAACAGCTTCTTTAACTCTTGTCGCGTCCGTATACGAATGCATCTCGTCTTTCCATGCGGGACCCTTTTCTTAATTTCTTCCTGTCGTTGCCTCGTTTCAATTTCCTCCTCATCCTTTATTTTTATGGTGTATTCCTGGATTCTTACCACCGCTTTTCCATAATCTATTATGACCTTCCATTTTTTCAACCAGTCTCAACCCATTAACCCATCATAGAGCGATTCTCAGTTTCAGGCCTTCCTTCAGAGTAACCATTACTGCTTCTTCGGTGAATGAGGGTTTCCCTGTGATCACTTTTTTCTGCATTCCTTTCATCATTGCCTTCTTGTGGCCTTCTCTCACACACTTCGACTTGTGGAGAGATACCTGAGCTCCCGTTTACAAAAGCAACAAAATTGGACTGCATTTACTTTCTTCACACTCTAACTCAATATAGTCATTCCGGTTTCTATTGGTACAGTCACTTTCTTCCGACTCCCGTCTGCGAACGTCATTGGACTACATGGCACCGTTCTGACTCAGTTTTCCGACTCCTTCACGTTCTTCCGTGCCCCACGCACCTGTTACACCCTTGGACATGCATTGCAGTCATGCGGATGATGCCCCCATTTGTAACATTTACTGCATTTCATCGCCCTGTAGTCGTTGCACTGTCCCATACCACTCGACAAATTACATCTTTCACATCAGCTTCTTCAAATCTACATCTCTTCTGCAACTGCCCTTAAATTCATTCTCTTTAACAGCACTTAGCCTTCCTGGCCCTTTTCTCCATTGTCTCAGCTCCGCTCTAGCTTCTTCGCGCTCCTCATCGTCTATATTCGGCTTGTTTACTTACTCTGTCAAACTTACGTCGGCCGCTTCGATTGCTTAGCTGACAGCGCACTCTTGCTGTGTGTGCTTTCCCTCTGGCTCGTGCACACTGCCTCGCAATGTGACCTCTCCTTCCACATAATTGGAAATCTTCCGCCGTCCTTACACTCCTAGAATACTAGTCTTCACATTTTCCTCTATTTAATACTATACGCTGCTTGTGTTCGTTTCTTTGGTATTGCCGTTTCTCTTTGACCGACAAAATTACGGTTTATTCTAAAAGGGAAATTTAAATGATCTCCAACAAAGACAAATCTGTTCCTCGTGTTCTAAGCACTACAGCAATCTTCTCGTCTATTAGACCTTGCGAAAAAACAGCACGACTCAATTACAAATTAACTCCAATGCTCCTGTTGATTCAGTACTTTTAGATCCCTCTTCGTGGCTTCTCGAAAATCGTATACAATGCCATCTAGCCTACTTGTCCAATCGGCTACCGTTTCACCGACGCGTTGTCGACTTGCAAACATACTAATAGCATAATGATCCATTGTACGTTTAGGCCCATAATTCTCCACTAATATCACTCGAACATCTTTCCACTCTTTCATCAACTCTCGTACGACAATACGCTGTCTGGCTTGAACTCCGATACGTGATTTAACAAATTTCAACAAAATCTCGTGTTCTCCATCATCAATAAGGAGAAAGCAGAAATTTTGAATAATATATTTAAAAAAGCTTTCAAGATAGAAAACTCAGAGGAGATTCCGATTTTTAAAACTTGTACCGACAAAATTATGAATGATCTCGTTCTTGATGTCGAGGGAATAACTAAACTGCTTAAGAGTGTAAAAACCAATATGGCTCCTGGACCAGACAGTATTCCTACAAGATTCTACACTAGGTACGCAAAGGAAATTGCACCGTATTTGATGAAATTATATACTGTCTCTTTGAATCAAGGAATAATACCAGCTGAATGGAAGACCACTATCGTAAGTCCTGTGTTTAAAAATGGGAATGTTAATATAGTGTAATCTCTGAGTGTTCACATTTTGTTTGAAGTAGAGGTTACTTCAAGTTTCTGTTTGTTTCTTCTGTTCTTTTTTTTCGATTTTTTCTATAGCTCAGGTGTCTGATCTGCGCGCACAGCTTGCAGCTGTGTTTAGCGAAAGTTACACAACTGGAAGCTGCCGTAAAAGGTTGCAGCAGATGTGATGTTGGGGAAACTGGTGTAGCCATGCCTATCACAGATTCTCCCATATCGACCGTCGTACCTGCAACCCATGTTGAAGGGTAGGAGGCTGTGCCGCGGTCGGCTGTCGGTGACTGGCGTATGGCTTCTAAACTTCCAAGCCGCACACGGGGGCAGTCGAACAGGCTTAAAGGCCAAGAAGCTGAACTTGTTCGACTGTCCAACCAGTATGATGTATTTTCAGAGGCTGACTCAGTACCACAATTGTCTTCCTGCAAGTTGACGTCCCCCCAGCCCGCTAGGTCTGAGCAAAAACAGAAGGGAATTCTGGTAGTTGGGAACTCTAATGTTAAGCGGTTATTAGAGCCCCTTAGGGAAATGGCGGATTACTCGGGGAAGAAATCCAACTTCCATTCAGTGTGTATTCCGGATGGCCTGATCCGAGATGTGGAACAGGCCATCCCGGATGCCATAGAAAGGACGGGATGTAGCCAACTACAGATTGTGTCCCATGTCGGCACCAGTGATGCTTGTCGCCTTGGGTCGGAGGTTATCCTCTCTTCCTTCCGGCGGCTGGCTGAAAGGGTGAACTCTGTGGCCAGTGGCTGCAAGATATCGGCAGAGCTAACCATCTATAGCATCGTAGACAGAGTTGATTGTGGACCTCTGTTTCAGAGCCGTATTGAGGGGCTGAACGGTAGCGAAAACATTTTAGATTTGCTGGTTACCAACAGGCCAGAATTATTCACCGACATTTCAACGACTACAGGAATAAGCGATCACAAAGCGGTAATTGCGACTATCAAATTAATGACCAAGTGAAAAAGGAGAAAAGAGCGGATTGTATACAGATTCAGTAAGGCCTCAAAGGAGCATTTTAGAACCTACCTGAGGAATAATTACCATAACTTCAAATCAACAAAGTATACCGTTGAAGTGATGTGGCATCGATTTATATGTAAACTCAGGGAAGGTATGGAAATAGATATCCCGAAGTGGACAATAAAGGGGGAGAATGATCCACCGTGGTACATATGCGAAGTCAAAAGATTACTCAAAAAAACAAAATGAGGATACAAGCACGCTCAAGAAGGAAGGGGTGTCGCAGGGATTTAGAAACCTTAGCTGAGTTAAGAGGACGTATTAAAACTGTGATGCGAGAGTCTTTCAAAGATATTTTCATTCCAACTCTCTCTTTAAGAGTCTCACAGAAAACCCAAAGAAATTTTGGTCGTATGTACGAAAAGTCAATTGTAACAACAGATATTCCTGCACTAAATCGTGAAGATTCCGAGTTTAATGAAAGCCGCGATAAAGCTGACGTACTAAATACTGTATCCAAAAATTTATTTACTGACAAAAATAAGGATAGTATTCCAGTCTTCCCACGCCGTGTCGAGTTGGTGATGGAATAATTATGAATAGATACTGCAGGTATCATTAAGCAATTAGAGCTCCTGAAGTGGAGGAAAGCACCGGGCCGAGATGGAATTCCAGTAAGAGTATTTGCAGAGTATGCGGTGGAAATCGGGCCATTTCTGTCTGATATATTCAGTAAATCCCTAGAAGAGCGAAAAGTACCTTCAGACTGGAAAATAGCGCAAGTAACTCCGATTTTCAAAAAAGGTGATCGAAGTGATCCTGGAAACTATCGTCCCATATCTATAACATCTGTTTGTAGTATAGTTATGGTGCATATTATATGCTCGAACATAATGAATTTTCTAGATGAAAATAATTTGCTTACAACAAATCAACACGGATTTCGGAAGAAAAGATCATGTGAAACACAGCTTGCCCTATTTACACACGACGTAATGAAAGTTATTGATGCAGGTTCACATGTAGATGCATTTTTTTTAGATTTTCAGAAAGCCTTTGACTCTGTGCCTCACAACCGCCTCTCAGTGAAGCTTCGAGCGTACTTTATATCGGATCAGCTTTGTGAATGGATCAAAGATTTTCTAACTGGTCGGTCGCAGTATGTCGTTGTTGAAGGAGAAAGTTCTTCTAATCTAGATGTCACATCGGGTGTACCTCAAGGAAGTGTAATAGGACCACTTCTTTTTTTTAAATTTTTATAAACGATCTCGGAGACAAAGTGAAAAGCCTTTTTAGATTGTTTGCTGATGATGCGGTTATTTACAGGGAAATAAGAAATTTGGCCGATTGTTTAGCAATTCAGCGTGATCTGGATGTTATTTTGGCATGGTGCGCTGAGTGGCAACTCACACTAAATTGTAAGACAATGAGCATAACCAACAAAAAGAATCCAATTGTTCAGAAATACGAGGTAAACAGTTCAGTTATTGATGTGGTCGATTCTGTGAAATATTTGGGAGTAACAGTACAAAGGAACATGAAATGAGACTTACATATTAATACGTTGGTAGGTAGAGCTAATTCTAGGCTGCGGTTCCTAGGTCGAATTTTGAAAAATCGTAATGAACAAACAAAGGAGATAGCGTACAAATCTCTTGTGCGTCCACATTTGGACTATTGTTGTGCGATTTTGGATCCGTTTCCTAAGGGGTTGATCGAAAGTATAGAGAAGGTACAGAGAAGAGTCGCTCGATTCGTGACCGCTTGCTACAATCCTTATGAAATCGTCACAGAACTGATTATTAGACTAGGTTGGGAGTCTCTGGTAGATAGACGACGCAAGTTTCGTTTAAACTTATTGGTAAACATGGATACTCCCACTTTCATTTACGAGTGTAGTGAAATACTTCGTCCACCAACCTATTTGGGTCGGCATGACAGAAAGATAAAATTAGAGAAATAAGGTGCGGCACTGATTCTTATATGAATTCTTTTTTCTCTCGTACCATTAGGGATTGGAATGCACAACAAAGAGATTAGCTTTGGTGCTGAGCACCCTCTGCCACCCCAATTTTGTGAATTGCAGGGTATATATGTAGATCTTCAAAATTATAGGCCGATCTCGTTAACCTCAATATTTTGCAGGATTGTAGAACATATCATCTATTCAAATGTCATGCCGTTCTTGGAGGAAACCCAAATCATCATAGATTCAGAAAAGGCCGATGCTGCGAAACACGTCTTGCATTTCTAATGCACAACTTGTGCCATATTATAGACGAGCAATCCTAGGTTGATTTAGTACTTAGAAAACTTCGTGCTTATGGCATATCTAGACAAATATGTGACTGGGTTGAAGACTTTCTGAATGGCAGAACACAATGTGTAGGTCTCGACGGTGAGCGTTCATACTTACCGAGGTGAGGTTCGGCATACCCCAGGGAAGCGTGATATTGCCTCTGTTGTTTCTCATATACATTAATGATTTGTGCAACATAATAAGGGGGATGAAAAGATTATTTGCGATGAGGCTATTATTTATCGTGAAATCTAAACCCAGGACGACTGCGCTTTGTTCAAGACGATATTATGAAAATAATTGCTTGGTGTAAAGATTGGCGGTTGTAGTTAAAAGCTCCAAGTCATGCGTGAAAGTAAAAAGGTGACACCATTTAGCTCTGAATATACAATTAATGGTACTGTCCTTAGAACGGTAGATTCCGCTAAATACCTAGAGGTAACAATTCGTAATAATTTGTCCTGGAATGAGCATATTGAGAATGTAATTGGGAAAGCAAATCGTAGACTACGATTTCTAGGTCGTAATTTAAATCAATACACTCCGGAAGTTGAATCGATTATACACAAGTCTCTAGTGCGTCCTTACTTAGAATATTGTTGTTCTGTATAGGGTCACCATCAAAAGGGGTTAATGGAGGCATTAGAGAAGGTCGAAAGAAGACCCGCCCGATTCGTGACGGGTATATATAATTGGAGGGAAAGCGTAAAAGTGATGTTGAAGGAGTTAGATTGGGAAGACCTGGAACACCGAAGGCGTTGCTCTCGACAGAAGCTAATTGAAAAATTCACGACTGACGCATTTCGGAATGACAACAAGCAAATATTGCTACCAGCAACATTCATACCCCGGAATGACCGCGAAAATAAGATAAGTTAAATCAGGGCCAGAACCGATTCATTTCTGTACTCATTTTTCCCACGAGCAATTAGGGAATGGAATAGAAAGGGCGAGTAAACTTAAAATTCGACAGGAGTGGCTTTCGATAAAGCACTCCGGCCATCCTGATCTGGGTTTTCCATGGTTTTCCCGGATAACTCCAGGCGAATGCAGGGATGGTTCCTTACATAAGCCCATGGGCGCCTCCTGCCATATCCTGTATATCCCTTCCTAACTATTACCCTTTCGGATAGGTGCAATGCACCCTCCGCCACACACTTTTAGTGAATCTCGGAGTAATAATAATAATAATAGTAATAAGGCTTAATTCTGTATCGCAATTACTGTATCAAGAAACTCATCTAATTCTCATTTTTTTTGCCACAAAAGGTGTCTGGAATTAATTTTAAAGCTTCTGCTAAGCTCAGTCTTGGTTTATCTTTTTTGGCTACATTCTCACTTTCGCTGAATTGTCGACGTGTTGACCAGCGTCCTTTTGCTGCTGCTGTTTCGCCGCGTTGTGCCAACTCCGCTTGCGAATACTGCTTGATGCTGTGTGGACTCCTTTGCTGAGCTATGTTACACTGTTGAACTTAGAGGTATTTTCTGTCCCACAATTTCTCTTACTTTAATTCTCCATTAATCCCATTAATTGCCTCTTACTGGAGTAATACTAACCTCACACCAAACGCTTTATTCAGTTGGCTGACGCCACACCATGACAACAAATAAAATCCTTTATCACTTCTTTAGGCCTGCCTAGGCCGGATAATTATTTATCAGAAGGCTTTTGTGCAGTTTATGTGGTAGTGTCATTAATGATATGCTAAGCAAGGTATATAAACATTTACATTTATTTTCTCACTAGCTGGTACCCACGACTTCGTTCGTGATTGTAAAGAATTCATATTGACAGCTATAGACATCTAACCACCATAGTGCACGATGGGAGACTCGATACTATTACCACACACAAATACCAGTCTTCTGCGCTATGTAGTTCCGGCAGCAAAGTAAAATTTACTGATACACACAAGTCTTTGGATGAAATACGAAAATATTCATGATCGACCAAGTTCAAACACCATATTCTCACACACTCCCACAGTTACCAAATTTCGGCCAACGTTGTGATCGATGGGAGACTCTGTGTTACTACCACACACAAACGCCAGTGATCTGCGATTGATAGTTTTCACTTAAAAGTGATACACAGTGAAACATGCGTCTTTGGCAGAAATATGAAATTGCCGCAGGTCGACCATTTTCATCCCCCATATCCTCTACACCCCCATAGCTACAGACATCTAACAACCATAGTGCACGACAACACACACGATTCTACTACCACACATAAACACCAATGCTCTATGCTATGTAGTCGTGGCAGAAAAGTGAATTCTACGGAGACACATGCCTTTCGTCGAAATACGAAAATATCCTTGGTCGGCCAATTACAACCACCATATCTACCACAGTACCACAGTTTCTGAAATTCGGCCGCTGTTGTGATCGAATGGTGACTCTGTGCTACTACTACACACAAACGCCAGTTATCTGTGATATATAGTTTTCGCTGAAAAGTGATACACCATGAAACTTTTGTCTTTGGCAAAAGTAAGAAATTGCCACAGATCGACCACTTCCAACCCCCATTTCTCCACACCTCCATAGCTACCGACATCTAAGAACTATAGTGCACTACATGAGATACGATTCTACTACCAAACACAAACACCAATCCTCTATGCTATGTAGTTGTGGCAGAAAAGTGACATATGCGGAGACAGTCGAAATACGAAAATATCCTTGGTCGGCCACTTACAACCACCATATCTACCACAGCACCACTGTTTCTGAAATTCGGCAGCTGTTGTGATCGAAAGGTGCCTCTGTGCTACTACTACACACAAGCGCCAGTTATCTGTGATCTATAGTTTAAGCTGAAAAGTGATACACCATGACACTTTTGTCTTTTTCGGAAGTATGAAATTGCCACAGGTCGATCACTTTCAACCCCCATATCTTCCACACCCCTATAGCTACCGACATCTAGCAACCATAGTGCACTACATGAGATACGATTCTACTACCAAACACAAACACCAATGCTCTATACTATGTAGTTGTGGCAGAAAAGTGACATATGTGGAGGCAGTCGAAATACGAAAATATCCTTGGTCGGCCACTTACAACCACCATATCTACCACAGTACCACTGTTTCTGAAATTCGGCCACTGTTGTGATCGAAAGGTGACTCTGTGCTACTACTACACAGAAACGCCAGTTATCTGTGATCTATAGTTTTCGCTGAAAAGTGATACACCATGACACTTTTGTCTTTGGCAGAAGTATGAAAGTGCCACAGGCCGACCACTTTCAACCCCAATTTCTCCCACACCCCCATAGTTACCGTCATCTAACAACCATAGTGCACTACATGAGATACGATTCTAATACCAAACACAAACACCAATGCTCTATGCTATGTAGTTGTGGCAGAAAAGTGACATATGCGGAGACAGTCGAAATACGAAAATATCCTTGGTTGGCCACTTACAACCACCATATCTACCACAGTACCACTGTTTCTGAAATTCGGCCGCTGTTGTGATCGAAAGGTGAGTCTGTGCTACTACTACACACAAACGCCAGTTATCTGTGATCTATAGTTTTCGCTGAAAAGTGATACACCATGACACTTTTGTCTTTGGCAGAAGTATGAAATTGCCACAGGTCGACCAGTTTCAACCCCCATATCTCCCACACCCCTATAGCTACCGACATCTAGCAACCATAGCGCACTACATGAGATACGATTCTACTACCAAACACAAACACCAATGCTCTATGCTATGTAGTTGTGGCAGAAAAGTGACATATGCGGAGGCAGTCGAAATACGAAAATATCCTTGGTAGGCCACTTACAACCACCATATCTACCACAGTACCACAGTTTCTGAAATTCGGCCGCTGTTGTGTTCGAAAGGTGACTCTGTGCTACTACTACACACAAACGCCAGTTATCTGTGATCTATAGTTTTCGCTGAAAAGTGATACACCATGACACTTTTGTCTTTGGCAGAAGTATGAAATTGCCACAGGTCGACCAGTTTCAACCCCCATATCTCCCACACACCCATAGCTACCGTCATCTAAGAACCATAGTGCACGACAGGAAAGAAGATTCTACTACCACACATAAACACCAAAGGTCTATGTTATGTAGTTGTGGCAGGAAAGAGAAGTATACGGAGATACGAATTTTTGGTCGAAATATGAAAACGCCCTGCACTGACCAACTTTAATCATTATATCTCCCACATCCCCACAGCTATCGGCATTCGGCCAACGTTGTGCACGACAGGAAACTCCATGCTACTTCCACCCACAAACAACAGTGATCTGTGCTTGGTAGTGGTGGCTGAAAAGTGAAATATATGAAAAAACACGTCTATTTTTATATATAAGATTACTTTATTCACAGATAATACTCATCGACCCTTGAGCTCTTCAAATAGTTACTTGCTTCTATTGCCTGATATCCACATTACATGTTCCCAAATGGTTTCGTCCCACCTTTTGTGTTTAAAGATGATGGTGTATGAAATGAAGTCTTCACGGATGCCGCACCTGGGCTGTCTCAGTATCCGACGGTCAGCCGACCTGTGCAGATGTCTCGACACCTGATGAAGACGACGGAGCTAGTCCTCGAAATATCGAGTTTTCAAAACACTATCTAGCGGTATACCCGTGAAAACTTCATTTCAAACATACGCCGGGAAAGTCTCCGTTCTTACATGATGGTGTATGCTTCTAGCTGCTTCCATCAATGTTACTGCTGTTGTCGCCGGCTAACTGCCCTCCTCGAGCATGTCACGACCGATCTCCTCATCATCCTAAAACAAGAGCCACGAACACCTGATCGACCAGCGCTTGGTTGCTCTCTCCTTCGTGCACCCTGGTTTTGATCTTCAGTCTCCCACCATCCTCCGGTGGTAGGGAGGCTTTTCTACCAATAGCTGCGTGCATGACTCTCCCATCCTTCGCCAAATGACGTCGTGGTTCAGCTTATTTTTGCTGACTCCTGACCTATTGTCTGAGCATTGGCATTCACATCGCCACATTCCGATGTCTGAATTTGTTTCTCTTGCTGTTGCAATTGATCTGCTTTAGCTGTATGAAAGGTAGCTGCTTCAATGTTTTACCATAAAATGCCGTGGGCCACTACACATAAAATTCTGATACAGAAATTACAGTATTATGGTATAGCTGGCATTGTTAATAAATGGCTTACTTCTACACAGAAAGTGTCAATGGAGAGTTTTAAGGCTGCCTTTAGTGGTCTACCGTTTTCTGCGTGGGAATCAATGAGGAGATGTGTGGAGTACCTCAGGGTTCTATAGTGGGGCCACGATTGTTTTTAATATATGTAAATGATCTACCCTGTATTTCATCTAGCAACTCAAAATTTGTCCAATTTGCAGATGACAAAAACATAGGAATCAAAAATACTCCAGATTTATTTACAGAATATATTTCAAATTATATCTTTGAACTTATTTATAAACTAGTGTAAGTCGTGACTGTTTTTTACGTATCGTCACGGGTCTAGAATAGTTCCAGTTTTTACGATGAAAGATTATGACAGGTTGATCTGGCCCAATATAAGCATGACCTGTGTTTCACCCTTAGGATGAATAAAATCTCTTGAGCTTGAAGAACTAGGAAGCATTAATAGAGGTAGGTATTAAGCACGGACAGGAATGATCGCGCTATCGTGTAACTGTTTCAAAGGTCATACACTCGAACTTGCTTCAATACGAACTTGACTTGAATTTGACCCTTAAAGTTTACACTGCAAAAAATGTATTGAATAAAATTCTGTTTGCTTCAAAACATCACGTTGTTTATTATTGAGACTGGTCAAACCATGGAGGAAGGAATATATGGAGACGAGATAACGCGAAATTCGTGAAACCTCGTGAAAAAACTGTGCCTGCGTGGCGGACATGGTAGGAGTACCAAAACATTGGGCTATTTGCACTGTGTCAGCTGCTGAGAATATTTCATTTTCTAATATTCTAAAGTTTTCTATAATGCCAAGTTGTGATGCATATGGTTGCACAAACAGACGAGATAGGAAAAAACGTGGAATAGCGTTTCATAAGTAAGTCACATTGTAATTATCATTCTTGAAGTATCTGACAGGCAACCACAACATTAGTGCCATTCGCTATAAATTTATTCATTGCTCTCAATAGGATCATATTATTCTCAAATTTTTGTTGGTGTAGTGTAGACAATTAGCATATGTTACTATTTTGCACCTGAAAAGCTAGCCTTATTGTAGACAAATGTTGGAAATTTAATTTAAACGGGTCATGTTTACATCGCGACACAGTGAATATGGTATTCTGCATGCATTACTCACGTTTAGGTTTACACTGAAATTGCACGATGAATTTAATCGTGATAATTTGTGCTGTGCGAACTACTAAACGCGATGAAATAAACTTTGTTGACGGAAATGTAGTTCGCGATGCATTTCTTGTGTTTAGATGTGTCTACATAGTTTGGTTTTGTAGCGGCAATATTAATGGAAATGTTGGAAGGTTGAAATGCGGTGTATACCAAAAGAGAACAAACAATTTATTTATTATTAGCTGTTAGCTTCTGATTTTTGAATATACTGATTTTTCTAGCAAAATTATATAGGCCCTACCAGTACAATATCTTCTAAGTAAGCTCAGAAACTATGAGGTTTTTGAAGTATTAATTTTTTTTAAAGCTCTAAACATTGACTTATGCTTTTTTTTAAATTTCATATATGACTTGTTTCTGTTTGTAAATATGTCTACAAGTATATTTCTAGATTTTGAAATCTTCCTTGTCAATTACTGAAATAGAATGTGAAAATATAACCTATTTGAACATCAACTAAAATTTAAGGACTGTAGAAATAAACAGTTAAAAAGAATTACCTGCTCATTAAGTTACGTCCGAATTCATCATCAAATATGGATATGGCGATAGTTTTATTCTGGTCCAGGCCGCATTTCAACCTAACCACGTCAATTTTAAGGTACAATATCTCGAGAACTAAGCGAGATATCAAACAAATTTATTATTTACTTACAGTTTCCCTCATCGAGTTACATAAGAATTCGTCATCAAATTGCGGCTCCACGGTTATCGTTGAATCCCCTCATAACCTAACCACCTCACTTTTGAGACAGTATATCTCGCGAACTAAGCGAGATATCGAAAAAATTTATTTTTTATTTTCGATTTGTATCGTCGTGTTATATAAGAATCTATCACCAAATTTGACTTTGGGGACTCGTTTCTTCTGAATTTCAACCAGAAACTCCACTCTTTTGAGACAGTATATCTCGAGAACCAAGCACGATATCAAAAAATTGTATTCTTCATTTTTGATGTATCTCGTCGAGTTACGTAATAATCCATCATCAAATTGCTGTGCCACGGTTGTCTTACGATTCCCTTGAGGTTTCTGTGCATATTTCCGTGTTTCTCTGGTCAAGCAATATGGCGGCCTCCCCTCCCCACTTGTCTCCACCCGGTTTCACTCCAGTATGTGGCGATGGTCCCTTGCGTCGTCTCCAAATATTCCTTCCTCCATGGGTCAAACACTCATAATGTAAACATTGGTCATAGTATCTGTGACGGCCAGAGATCTTAATATACATTCCATTTTATGAAACAGTTGAGCAACTCCGCAGAAATAAGTTGCCAGAATAGTCGATTCGGTGACACATTAGTTCTGATGTCCACTTAAAATAACCTAATAACTCACAAATCGCGAACATGAATAAAGACCAATAACGAAAGAGGTCAGTAAAATGCCTAAAAAGCAAATAAACCTTAATGCATAAATTTTGGTCGAGCAACAACATTAGTGAAAGTTGAAATTAAACTGAAATTTATCCTAAGCTGAATGACAATTGGCATTCGTGGTTACAGCAGGGACTATGAGTAATTTAATTTTGTTTAATGTTTTTTAAGCTGCTTTCGTTAGTAACTAGTTACTGAAAAGCATATCCACGTTTTTTCAGCAGCAAAATTACTAATAATTTTTTAACTATGAAACGCTATGAAAAGCAAAATTAATGAATGTATAATGCCAATTAATTTGGTAACAGTTGCTTGGTTATTAAATTGTAGACATAACCACGAATTACTTCTAATGGTTTCTCTGATAGCTGTTTTGTGAGCGAAGGCTGACACGTGGCACCGTTCTCCAGCCAATAGCAATCGAGGTGAGTGGGTGACCTTACCAAATTAGATGGTTTTAATTTAATTTAATCCGGTGGCAATTTTCCTACACACCAAACTTCCCCCTATCTTGCACCCACGATTTGCCGTCTACAAATTTTAACTTTAAATTATTTTAATGTTTTCATAAGTTATTCATCATTTCCTTCGGTAAGTCATTCCTATCCCTGACACCCTTACCTAAAAAAGAAAAACTTCCCACACCCTTGTGCCTGAAATCGAGTGCCAGCTTGTGGCCATGGTCATCTTTTCCCTTCCATGAACTACTTTTCATACCTACTCCAATATCTTTCCATGCCTCATCGCCAGTATACGCCTTGTACACTCCCATGACCCTCTTCATCCTCCTCCTGTCTTGCTAATGGTTTGTCTTTAAACTTTGATAAAACCCAATATATGCAATTCAGTTCATCACACAGATTAACACCAGATATAGACACAATATTTGTAAGCCAGTCCATTCAAGAGGAATAGTGCGTGAAATTTCGTGGTTTGCATATTGATCATAATTTAAATTGGAAGGTAGATGTATTTGACTTTCTAAAGCGACTCGGTGAACACACATTTGCAATTCGTACAATTCCAGCCATAGGTGATCTCTGTATGAGTCAGCTAGTTTATTTTGCTTATTTTCACTCCTTAATGTCATATGGAATAATATTTTGAGACAATTCTACCCATAGAGACAAAGTGTTCAGAGGCAATAAGCGAGTAATAATATGTGTGGGGTTAGCAATAGAACTTCATGTAGAGAGCTGTTAGAAATTAGGGATTTTAATTTTAGTGGCTGAGTGAACATATATATATACATTAATGTCCTTTGTAGTCACAAATTGTACTTTGTTTGAAACAAATAGTAAAATACACAATTATGACACTAAAAGTAAAAATGATTTTCACAAGGATTACAAGTCATTATCATTTGTTCAAAAAGGGGTCTAATCTTCAATAAACTGTCCACACATATTAAATGTTTAGCAGATGATAAGAATAAAATCAGGAAAAAATTGAAAGAATTTTTAATTGCCAATTCCTTCTACTCGGTCGGAGAATTTATTTCTAAGGTATCTACAAATTAAACCGCCATTAGTTTGTGTAAACGTAGTTGACATAATTAATATATACTATGTATACTGGTGTATGTATTATTTTGTTATGCAATTGTTTAATGTAACTTACGATGTATCCTACAGGGAGGAAGGAATATATGGAGACGACGCAAGGGACCTTCACCACATACTGGAGTGAAACCGGGTGGAGAGAAGTGGGGAGGGGAGGCCGCCATATTGCTTGGCAGGAAAAACACGAGAAATAGGCACAAAAACCTCAAGAGAATCATAAGACAACCGTGGCACCGCAATTTGATGATGGATTATTATGTAACTCGACGAGACACATAAAAAATGAAGGACAATTTTTTTTGGATATTGTGCTAAATTCTTGAGATATACTGTCTCAAAAGAGTGGAGTTTCTGTTTGAAATTCAGAAGAAACGTGTCCCCAAAGTCAAATTTGGTGATAGACTCTTATGTAACACGACGATAAAAATCGAAAATAAAGAATAAAATTTTCGATATCTCGGTTAGTTCGCGAGATATACTGACTCAAAAGTGAGGTTGTTAGGTTATGAGGGGATTCAACGATAACCATGGTGCCGCAATTTGATGACGAATTCTTATGTAACTTGATGAGAGAAACTGAAAGTAAAGAATAAAATTTTTTGATATCTCGCTTAGTTCGCGATATTGTATCTTAAAATTGACGTGTTTAGGTTTAAATGCAGCCTGGACCAGAAGAAAACTTTCGCCATATCCAAATTTGATAATGAATTCGTACGCAACTTAATGAGCAGGTAATTCTTTTTAACTTGAATAACAAACTGTTTATTTCAACTGTCCTTACATTTTAGTTGATGTTCAAATAGGTTATATTTCCACATTCTATTTCAGTATTTGATAGAAAGATTTCAAAATCTAAAAACATAGTTGTTGAAATATTTACAAACAGAAACAAGTCATATCTGAAATGTTAAAAATAGCATTAGTCATTGTTTAGAACTTTTTTAAAAAACATAACACTTCAAAAATCCTCATAGTTTCTGAGCTTACTTAGAAGATATTGTACTGTTAGTGGCCTATATAATTTTGCTAGAAAAATCAGTGCATTCATAAATCAGAAGCTATCAGCTAATAATAAATAAATTGTTTGTTCTCTTTTGGTATACACCGCATTTCAACCTGCCAACATTTCCATTAATATTGCCGCTACATAACCAAACTATGTAGACACATCTAAACACAAGAAATGCATCGCGAACTACATTTCGGACAACAAAGTTTATTTCATCACATTTTTAGTAGTTCGCACAGCACATATTATCACAATTAATTTCATCGTACACCTTCAGTGTAAACTTAAACGTGAGAAAAGCATACAGAATACCATATTCTCTGTGTCGCGATATAAACATGACCCGCTTAAATTGAATTTTCAACACTTGTCTACAATAAGGCTAGCTTTTGAGGTGCAAAATAGTAACATATGCTAATTGTTTACACTAAACCAACAAAAATTTGAGAACGATATTTTACTATTGAGAGCAATGAATAAATTTATAGCGAATGGCCCTAATGTTGCAGTTACCTGTCAGATACATCAAGAACGATAAGTACAATTTGACTTATGAAACGCTATTCCAGGTTTTTTCCTATCTCGTCTGTTTGTGCAACCATATGCATCACAACTTGGAATTATAGAAAACTTTATAATATTAGAAAATGAAATATTCTCAGCAGCTGACACAGTGCAAACAGCTCAATGTTTTGGTACTTCTTCGATGTCCGCCGCGCATGCGCAGTAGGAGAGCAGTTTTTTCTTGAGGTTTCATGGATTTAGCGTTATTTCGTCTCCATATATTCCTTCCTCCATGGTATCCTATGACTGTAACTGGTATTCAAATGTTATTTTGTTTTGCAATTGTTTATCTGTTAATTGACAACTTTCCACATCCTACAGAGCCAGTCTTTTATATTGGGATCAATGGAAAATGAATGTATTGTATTGTATTGTGGCTGTAGTGATTTGTATTGTATATTTTACATATGGAGTAAATGTGTCCCACTAACAGACCAGCTGCAATTTAAATATGATGTTATGGACTAACATAAAAGTAATTTGAAATGTAAATATGGTTTGTTGTTTGAAACTAATTAACTTGTGGGAATAGTGAAACAAATATGGCAATGGAACCTATTCGTTAAGAATCTGTAATTGAACCGATCAGAAATCAGACATTAGTGTGGGATGCAGTTTTGTGTGGCAGTGAAAACATTTATTTCGATCTAGACGAAAATGTAATGATGTTTGACGCATATTTTCCACTTAGAGTGAATATGCTTTTCATCCTCCATAAAGTTTTTCCTGAACTTGTTTAACTAATCGCAGAATTTTTATATAAATAAGTTGTGTGTTATTTTATTGCACCCTTTCCTCAGAAATCAGTTACAGGGTTACTTTCAGAATAAAAAAGTTGTTATATATGTGTGTGGGCAGTTTTCCTCTTAGTCTGAAGCGTGAAAATTATATTGTGACATGCGTTGCCAACATTGAGACCTGAAGAATGTTATACTTTCACAACACTGCTTTTTGTGCATAATGGAGCATTCAAATGCGGTACCTATCTCAATATGTTTTAATTTATGTACCGCCAGGGCTAGTTTTCTGTAACAGTATAAACATATTTTTTTTAGCCACACTATAACTTTAATAATATTTGCCCACTTTCATTTCAGTACTGCAGTTTTTCATGTGAAATCACTTCTTTATATTTACTTTCACAAATAGCTCTAATTATTTACGCATGTTATATCATAAACTTCAGTAGACTAGAACCTCTTACGTGCTATTATTTCTTTAGTTTGCTGAAGTAAATGCCAACTTTTGCCTCCCTCTACAAGTTCAGAACGAAATTTATCAACTTTGCACCATTTGTATGCAAGCAGGTAGTACTTCGGTCATTCATTCAGTATACCTTACAATTAAATCTAATTACATTTTGATTCTAGATTGTGAACATTTATATTTAAGACATTTACTATCTGGAAGAAATATTTATCTGTCCAAAGGAAAATTTTAGACCTTTTTAAGTGCTACACAAAATTATTAGCAAGAGAAAATTGATGAATAGTAACTAATATTCCCAAGACTGATGCTTTGAGGAATCTTCCTATAGTCAACATTATGTAACGTTTTTGAAGGAGATGTTCAAAAGGAAAGAAAATTTGCCAGATCGTTCTGTTATAGTATAGCCACTTCTATTAGTAAGTTCCAAACACAAGTTAACAGTATTACTTCTCTGTGATTGAAACATAATTTATCAATAATGAAAGCACTTTCAACCAAATATCAAAACTCATCCGATTGTCTATTCGTACCTAGTCTGAATGCATTTCGAGAAAATTTAATTGAAAATTCAAAGGATTTTGGTATCTTCTATAAATTTCAACTGTCAAATATTTAATCATTAACAACCTGAAAAACAGTAGTTAATATCTGGAATTATTTTAACTTATTTAACCATTAGTGGAAATTTTGGCTTGGTATACAAGAGTTAGGAATAGGATTAATTTTAAACAAGACAAAGGCATATATTACTTTCATTTATTTTGATTACAGTACAATCCACATGAAAACAGCGAACTTTTAACTTAATATAAATACTGCCATGGTATATATAAAATTAGCATTTCAGCTTTTGCTTTTGCGATTCTCGAAAATTATGGAAAAACAAAATCAGGATGTTTGGTGTAACATTTTAACATTAACAATCATAGTTAAATCAAGCTTTGATTTTATCACATTGGGGTATATAGAACACAGTTGCTACAAGTAGAATCTAAGACTAGGAAATCCCAATTTCAAACGAGCGCTTCTCAGTGGTTTTTCCATCTCTTGGCCACTATTGCAATTAATAGAGGAAAATAGTAGCATAAGGGCTTTGCAATTGTGGTGTCGTCTGATGGTCTCTATCGCGGTTAATAACTACTTCATGGCAAAGACACTATAATCGCTGGCGACACCGGTAAAAAGCAGTCGCAACAAGTAACAAAAAGCTTCAAGTGGTTTACGGTGATGGATGGATACTGGAAACCGGCATGATGATTGCCAAGTCGTAGAGAGATGATAAATTTTGAACCCTACTACAAATAATATTTCCAAAGTATTAGCAGCATAGGCCTTCACTGTCTTGTTGTAACAGGCAGGATATGATGGAGGTTTTTCTGGTTGACATTTCTTCCTATTGATGGTAGATGTGGTATGTCTTCTCCTTTGGTTTGTCTCAGATAGGCGTTTTTCTTATTGAAAAATCTTCATTGTTCGGTTATGTGGTCCAACATCCATCGGATTATTGCCAAGCACGTTAACCAGTGGATTTTAGACATTAGACATTTGCAGCATCATGAAGGGCAGAGTTAGGAAACCTTGTGTCAAGATGTCATCCGATCATTTGCCTGTTATAGTGGAGGTTAGTGGGCATTCTGGCAGCTGACAGACTGGCCTACCTTTCAGTAGGCAGTACAGGGAGTTGTTAACGGAGGCGCTGGAAGACAGTTGACGGAAACACAGATCATGCCTTAGAACTCTTCGAAACAGCATTCAAAAATGTTACTACAGCTATGACACCAATGAACACTCACCTTTCTTCTTCTCGACATCTCCCACCGCAGCTGCGATCCGTCACAAAAACAGGGTTGCCAAGGAGTGGAGACTCATTAAAAACCTGGCAACCAGAACGTTGTTAAATCGCCTCCAGAGAGAGCTTAAAGTATTTCTGTCGGAGCATCGAAATCGGGAGTGGGAATCCAGCCTCTCGATGTTACTTCCGGAAGATGGTACACTCAGGTAACAAACCCATTGGTTAATCAAGAAACAGAATAGATTTCCAACCCTCCAAGGTGAGCGTGGCGTCATTTACCGCTCTGTAAACAAGACAAATGCGCTGACGGATATGTTTGAAAACAAAATTCAAACATCTCAAGGAGACGTCGAACAGGTGGCCATTGTGAACTGTCGTGTTAAGTGCTCTCCTGGAAGTAGGGGATGATGAAGTACATGATATAGAGCTTGTCACTCCTCAGGAGATCATCAGATGTATAGCCAGACTGCATCCGCATATAGCCACGGGTCCTGAAGACATTGGTAATATGTGCATCAGGTAGCTGCAGACTATCTTGCTAAACTTTTTAACACCGTAATTCAGAAGAAGACATACTCACGTCGGTGGAAACACGTGGAGGTGGTTCCATTTCATAAGAGCGGGAAGGACCTAAGCTGGCACAAATTTATCGCCCTATTAACTTGTTGCCAGCAGTCAGCAAGGTGTTTGAGCATCTCCTACTCTGGCGCATACACAATCACATCGAACTGACCGGCATTCTTCCCCTCCACCAACTAGGGTTCCGTCGAGGCCACTCGGTTATGAGCTGATGAGAGTGACAGAGGCAGTGACGAATGCATTCAACTACTAGGAATATTGTGGCCTGGTGCTTTTAGACATATTACCAGCCTTTGTTTCCGTCTGGCACTCGGGGCTCCGTATGAAATTATATGACCAGGGGTTCTCACGACATTTAATCAAGTTACTGTCGTCGTATCTCGAGGAACGGACTTTCTGCGTACGAGCTGGCGCAGAAACTTCATCTCGACGACTAATCATACCTCATGGTTCGGTGTTAGGACCGACCTTATACTCACTATACACTGCTGACGTGCCAAGTCAGCCAACGTCCATACTGCCACCTATGCTGATAATACGGCGTTCTTTACCAGCAGCAGTAACCACCCTGCGTTTGCAGGAAGTCATGCAGAAGACAGTAGCTTGGGCGAAGCGGTGGCAGATTGAAATCAACCCCACCAAAACACAAGCAATTATGTTCACCAAAAGATTGGGACCTCGTCAGTGAATTCAGCCTGACTTTCAGCTACAATTAAACGGGAGAAACATACCATGGGGCAGAACGGTCCGCTGCCTCGGTGTGACACTCGACAGTAGACTGACGTGGCGTGCACTCATAGAAGATATTCGAGAAAAAGCTAGTGCTAGACTGAAAGCCCGGTATCCAATTTTGAACAGGGACAGAAATCTCGTAGCATCTACTGGTGTGCGTCCTACTGCTCATTGGTGAGGCCGATACTTGAGTACGTCTGTCCAGTGTAGGGACTCACGGCTGCGACACATCATCGCCGCCTGCAAGCAATTCAAAGCGGAGCGTTGAAGAGAGCCCTACATCTTGACACAAGGTTTCCTAACTCTGCCCTTCATGATGCTGCAAATCTACCAATGTCTAAAGATCGGTTCCGCAAGCTTGCGTGAAAGTTCTACAAACAATGTAACAAAATCCATTGATTAACGTGCTTGGCAATTATCCGATGGATGCTGGACCAAGTAAGCAACCACTGAAGATTTTTCAATAAAAAACAAAAAAAACACCTACATGAAGACATACTAGACTAGAAGACACGCAACATCTACCACCAATAGGAGGAAATGTCAACCAGCAAATCCTCCATCATATCCTGCCTGTTACAATAAGGCAGTGAAGGCGTGTACTGCTGCTGCAATAAGCCGTGACTGATGCACTCGTAGGGGAGCGTGCACAAACTACGTGGCTCGGTTCAGGGAGGGGAGGGGTTGGCTGGAAGTCTATGCTGAGCTACGTGGGGGGAGGGGGGTTTCCGAGCCACTTAGCTTTCTTTTCATACCATTTTTCACAATTAAAATGAGGAACAGATCACTTTTTTTTTTTTTCGCTTGCCTCAACGGCTGTGTTTGTGAAGCCCCACTGCTTTACAGTTTTACTTCTATGGGTCTGATTCGTTGGGGACGCTTTTTATGGATTTTTTCTGTCAGGGGAAAAACCTGGGCTGTGGTCATTCGAAATGACCTTATTGGTAAAAACCCCTGCTGTGTTCGTGTACTGTTCTTCACAGTTCAAACTGGGTTGTGGATTATACTGAGGGGCACTCTGTACTTGTGCCACGTCTTTGGCATTATTGTTCCAATTGTCTCTGTTCTTGGATTGTCTCTGGTCTGATTTAGTCTTTCTATAAATTTTTCAGTTTGCTTAATGATTTCTGCTTGTACTGTGGAGATTTCTGCTTCCCTGTGGAGTGTTGCTGTAGGTGTGTACCTCGGTGCGTTGTATATCATGCGGAGGCATCTGTTTTGTAATCTTTGGATGTGTTGTAGATTCGATCTGCTAGCCAGACCCCATATTTGGCAGCCATATAGGAGGAAGGGCCGGATTATGCATTTGTATAGGCGGAGTTTTGTGTTTGTTCGGAGCTCCTTGCTGCATAATACTGGAGAGAGGTTCATTATTACCGCTAGACCTTTTTTTCGGCGATCGAGAATGTGCTGTCGAAAAAGTAGTTTTTTTATCTAGTATTATCCCTAGATACTTGTGCTCATTAGCCCATTGGATTTCCTGGCCCATTATTGTCAGAGCTCTGTTTAGTTGTGGCCTTTTGTTGGTAAATATATGCTGGCACATTTCGTTGCATTTACTTTCACCTTGTTTTTTCTGCTCCATGTGGTGAATGCATCCAGACATCTTTGCAGCCTTGTTAGGTTTAAATCGTGCCTGTTCCCGATCACATACATGCCCGTATCGTCTGCAAATTGTGCCAGCTTTACGTGGGGTGGTGTCGGGATTTTATTAACATATATACTGAATAGTGGTGAAGAGATCGGGGCTCCCTGTGGTATTCCGGCTTCTATCACATGTGTTGACGATCTCTGTCCTTCAGTTGATACGTAGAATTTTCTATCTTTCAGGTAGTTTCCAATGAGTTTTATGTAACAATTTTTAATTGTTGTTTCGTTTTTGGCTTCGTTATCAGGTTGGCATGCCAGATTTTGTCATAAGCCTTTTCGATGTCTAGAAATACTGCTGCTGTTGACTTTTTGCGATTGAAATTTGCGGTGATTTCTTCTGTTATTCGTAATAGTTGGGTTGTTGCTGCGACGCGGCTCTGGAAGCCGAATTGTTCTGGCCTGATCGTGTTTTCCGCCTCGAGGCTGGACTTTATTCTTTTCAATTGTATTCTTTCCAATATTTTCGATGTTGAAGATAGTAGGCTTATAGGGCGATAGTTGTTGGCTTGTCTGGGGTCCTTGCCTCTCTTAGGTATTGCTATTATCTTTGCTGTCTTCCAGGCTGCAGGAAAATAGCTCTGGAGGAGACAGGCGTTGTAGATTCTTGTTAAGAGTACTATGGCTTTGGTTGGTAGCTTTTTCAAATGTTCATTTGTGATTTTGTCATGGCCTGGAGATTTGTTTTTTTGCGATCTCTTTGATTGTTTGGCGTACTTCGCGTGGTGTTGTTAGCTCTGGTGGGACGTCCGCCGGTTCCTGCATAATGATTTGAGCTTGACGTTCCGTCTCTTCACTTTCCCTTTGCTCTTCAGGTGTGAGTTGGTAGTCAACTACCGTATACTGTGCTGCAAAGGTTTCAGCTAGGATTTCGGCTTTGGCTAATGGTTGATAACATGTTCCCGCGGGTCCTGCTATGGCTGATTTTGCTTGACGCGGTTCTTTGAGTGCTCTTATAAGCTGCCACGGCTCTCTGTTTTGAAACATTAGGTTGGACATTTTGTCCTCCCATTTCTCCGACCTTCTCTCTTGTATTCTCTCGCGTAGTTGTTTGGCGTAGTTTCGATACTGCCGTCTATCGTTTGGGTCGCGATACTGCTGCCATAGTTTCCGGTAGCGGTTACGCAAGTAGCGTAGGTCCTCCAGTAAGGCGGGGAGCTCTGTTTGTCGATAGTTTGGGTATACTGTCGTAGTGCTGGCTCTTTTGTCTGCTTCAAGTATCGTTTTGCTGAAGTGCTCTATAGCGTTATCTACTTTGTTTGCAGTTGAGACGTTATAATTTGGTTTGATTTTACTGTGCACTGCTCTAGTAAATCGGTTCCAGTCTGTTTGTTTATGTATTTTTGGCTTCATGTGGGGAGGGATCCACTTCTCTATCTTCAGGATTACTGGTAAATGGTCGGAGGATAGCTCGATTTTAGTTTTTACTTCCTTTATTCCGTTTACATTTTTTGCCAGAAAGATGTCTATAACGTCTGGTCGATGTCTAGCGTTGTGCGGGATGTGCGTGGGCTCTGTTGGTCCCAAAACTTCGATGTTTCTCTGTTCCAAGAGATCAAAGAGTTGCTCACCCCTCGTGTGTTTGTTCTTGAATTCCAACTGTTATGTTTTGAATTCAGATCGCCTCCGATGATTACTTTGTTTCCAGTTGCGAGTAGTTGGTCGATATCGAATTCGTATAGTGTTCTACTCGGTGAGATATATGCTCCGATTATGACAATGTGCCCCTCCTTGCAGTGGATTCGTATGGCTGTAGCCTCCATGTCCAGCGTCTGTGATACACTCACTATTTCGTGGGTTATGTTGTTTCGTACAGCGATTGCGGTGCCGCCGCCTCTCTGCCCTTGCCTGTCGGTGCGATAGGTCTGAAACCCTGGAAGTCTGAAGTTGTCTGCTTGCTTTAGGAATGTTTCACTGAGGAGGGCTATGTCCACCTTTTCCCTGTTTATGAATTCGAGTAGTTCAAGCCTTTTGTATTTTATTCCGTTGGCGTTCCATGTTGCGATTTTCAGGTCTTGTAGTTCCATTAGTTTATTAGTGATATTACTCCTTCGACGAGGGAAAGGATTAGTTTCCATCTCTCTCTCGCTGTTTTCACCTTTTTCATTGTTTTTTTTTTAGTGTGCTGAAGATCTTTTTTAATTCAGACCCGAAGGTAGTAGCTATTTCTGTTAGTTCTTCCTGTGCGCCTTCGCTTTCAGTTGTCTGCTCCCCCTGCCGTTTTCTCTGCTCTTGCTTGTTTGGATTTTTATGCCCTGACAAGGCTTGTGAGTATGTTCGGTTTTGTGTTTGACCTGAATGAGTTCCGCCCGGGTGTACTGTTTTGTTTTTCCTTTCGTTTTCCTTGCTGTCTTCTTTGTCTCTTTTCCGGTCGCTTGGGCGTGGTGGTCTCAGCAGGTCTTGGTAGGCTTTGCATCCACGCCAAGACGCCGCGTGTTCTCCTCCGCAATTCACACATGTTGCGCGCTCTGTTTTGGGAAGTGTGCAGTCCTTAGTTAGGTGTGGGCTTGCACATTTCACGCATCTGCTGGGTAGATGACAGTAGTTAGAGGTGTGTCCGTGTCTTTGACACCTTGTGCACTGCGGAGGTCCTTGTTGTTGGCGATATCGCTCAATCTGGACTCTGGTGTACAATATCGAACGTTCGTTGTAGATTTTTTCGGAACTTGGATCGTTTTCCAGCGTGATTGAATAGGTTGCCAGTGGAATTAAGTCTCTCGTCTCCGGGTTCCTTCTTTTGAACTGGTGAACTGCATTTACTAGATATCCTTTGTCCGTGAGGTCGTCTGCTATTTCGTTTGTTAGTATTGTAGGTGGTAGGCCTTTTATGACCACCTTATGGAGCTTCTCCTGTGGTAGTTGGTGGCTATAATAGCTGATGTTGTTTTTGTTGAAAAATGCTGTCAGGGCTAGGTAATCTTCCTTGTTTTCGACGAAATATTTGAGGCTGTTGCCTCGATACACAACTTTCAGATTCCCTGTTAGGTATTCTTTGATGGTCTGGTTCATCTTTATGAAATTTCTTGTTTCATATATTACGACGGGAGGAAATCTAGCCTCGTTAGCCGGTTTTTCTTTCCCTTTTGGTGTCTCAGTGTTTGTTTCCATGTCTTCGGTATCCTTTGTGGCCTCTTCTGCTAGCGCGCTGTATCGATTACTTACTGCCACCTGTGTATGGTTTGCTCTGTAGTTTTGGTGTACTGCTTGACGGGCGCGCTTGCTCCTTTTTCTTGGGAACTCGAAGGGCGCTTCCTCGTTTTTGTTGTGCATTGCTGGTTCCTTCCTTTTCATAAACTGTTGTAGTTTTCCACTGTTTTCGTTGTAGTTTTTCTCGGGTTCGTTTGTGTCTTCTGAGTACATTTCCCAGTCTTCTTCATTTTCTTCAGATTCCGTCCCGGGTAGGGTGTCTGTGCTGTCGCGTAGTTCTTCTCTCTGCATCGTTAGTCCTTAGCCTGTTCGTTGCCGTTAAGTCAGTCCGCGAGGCTTACCAGTGAAACCCTTGTTGTCACCGTTAGGTATTCCCGGGTTCCACAGTAATGCCGGATCGTCAATAAGTCACAATACACTGGTCCTAAAGAGTAGTCCAAACGATGTCCAATATATCCTTGCTTCGTCGTCACCAGTATGACTTCCCTATGTAGCAGAATAGCACACGATAAAACTGCGATCACTATTCCTTCCCTTTTGATAATAACAGATCACATAACAGCATGTGAATATTTATTTCCCTCAGTTAATTATCTCCGTATGTAATTTGCAATATTCTGACTGGAGAAAACAGTGCAAAATGTCTTCTGGAATCAAAAGGGAAAAAAGCTACGTCCTATGTTGGGAGGGCGGGGGAGGAGGGGTAGAGGCAAAAGCCACCTAGAGCTACGTGGGGGGAAGGGGGTTCACAGGAGGCCAAAATGGAGCTACGTGGTTTATGGACGCTCCCTAGTGGGCGGTTGATGAACAATTACAGGGAACAATCAGTGGGAGGTGTTGACAGTTAATTTCATAATCCAGTAATCGTTATGAAAACATAACGGTTATTTGTAGCTGCTTTGTTATTTGCGATCCATCTTCTCACAGTATTTTGTCTTTGGTTCACGTCAATTTTCTGTGTCTCTGGTTTTGTATTTATGGAAACTGGAAGTGTAATAGGAGGAATGATGGTAAAGGATAGTTGGGTTGTCCCTCTGTTTTGGCGTTTAGCTTGGGCGTGAAATATTCATTCGTTCTTTTGCTAATAAAAGAAAGTGTTTATAGATACGCATTTAAATCACAGTACCACTAGACGATTTTCAAATGCAGGTATTACACTAGTTTTTATTCATTCATTTCTTTCAGTTATCAAATATTAAATGGATATCTTCTTCTATGTTCATATATATAGTCTACACTGCCAGTTTCCACTCCAAAAAAGCCACTTGCTATTCCACCTTGTGTTCTAGGCTCAGTGGTTGTAACTTGTAAGGCATCTGACTGGAGATCGAAAGGTCTCCGGTTCGAATCCCAGTTTGGGCGGGCATTTACATAAGCTCTTAACCTGACCTCTTCTGGCTCAGCTAAGTGAGCGTCCATAAACTATGTAAATCCATTTTAGCCTGAGGTAGCTTTTGCCTATACAACTCTCCTTTTTCGCATGGCTTGTAGCTTTTTCCCCCCCCCCCCCATGATTGATTGTACTGTTTTCCCTGTCAGACTATCGTAAACTACATACCGAGATAAATAAATGACGGAAATATATATTCACTGCTGTTGTTTGTTCTGTACCTTATTTTAACTGTGACAAATATGAATGAAAAGCTATTTGGTTTGGCTCAGAATTCCCCCCACACTCATGTAGCCAGTGTAGTTTTCTGCTCAACCCCTCCTCCCCTCCCTCCCTAGTCCAAGCTTCATAATATGGACGCTTCCTTTTACAGTGTAATGTGTAGTATGCCAAAACGCTTCCGTGGTTCAGATTCTACATTTGAACTGTAGGTCGCCTCTAGGCCTAACAACACTAGTTGTAATACTATCAATCCAAAGAAAGGCTTAAGGTGTCCTAGTTGTCGCAAATGAACATACATATATACTAGCATTTGCCCACTGCTTCACTTGTGTGTGCTTTGGTATGTGTAAAAATAATTTATCGATTTTATTCTATTACCAAATATTAACGAGGAGTGAATTCTGAATGTCTTCTAAACATTTTCCTTTGTTTAGTTATTGACTTAGGTTCTGTTTTCATACTGATGTCCAAGAGTTTTCTTTTATTCATATTTTAATGTTATACAATTTATGAAATAGTAAAAAAGCTATCTGAAAAATTAACTGTACTAATTCGTAGAGATAATTATTGTGAGAAGAAAAAAAAATTGTTTCGAAAGGGTTTTATTTTTGTGATATAAGTAGGTGTAACAATGTTAGGAGAAATAAAATGACCGTTGGTTAATGTTATGGCCTCACATTCGGGAGGATGTGGGTTCGAATCCTCGTCCGGGCATCCAGATTTGGGTTTTCCATGGTTTCCCCAAATCACTCCAGGCGAATGCCGGGATGCTTTGTTCAAAAAGGATATGGCTGAATTCCTTCCTGTTCCTTGCCCCAGACCCATTCCGCCTCTAATGACCTTAGCTGTCGACAAGGCATAAAGCCATAAAATATTACCTTTACCTTACTTAGTAGGTTGGTCACTGTTATGCCTCTGTGTGCCATTTTTAAGTGCTGATATGGAGGATTATTAATTTAATTGCAATGATGCTATTACTCCGGTGTCAATTCTCCCAGTCATCTAATCACTCCTTTTTATTTTATTTTTTAACATTTTCTTTTATAATTGGTGTGATAAATCCCTTCCCCATTTATGATTCTGATTTACAAATTTTAAATTCCTTAAGGGTTTTTTGTACACTACTTACTCATTACTTCACTTGGTAATTTGTTCCGATCCCTGACACCCTTACCAACAAAAGAAAATTTACCTGCTCCCATATGCATGAAACCGAGCACCAGCTTGTGGTCATGGTTGTGTTTCCCCTTACATGCACTATTCCTAATTCTTTGACCAATATCCCACCATGCCCCATCTCCAACATATTTGCACTCTCTTCACCCTCCTACCTTCATCCAGTGATTCCCAATTTAATTTTCTGAAATATATTTATATTTTTCCCCTTTTGCTGGTAGGATATTGGTTTTATTTTGACGATATGTTAGTACAGTCAGTTATTTTTGCTATAAAATATAAATTTACATGGATTAAAACTAATCTTGTGTGGTATCACACATTAAGAATTATTTTTAATTTCCTACGCTTTCAAATTACCATATTACTAATGCCATTATTTCAGCCACATATAAATTATTCCAAAATGTCATGATTTGTTCACAGTACAGTGTATGTATTGATTCACGTTTAACTGAAGCTATGATTTTCAAATGTCAATATTATCTGAGGTTGTGGTTCGCTTGAAGTACAGCCTGGACCATGATGACAGTTGATAAGCTTTGTTGAAACATAAGAGTCAATATGGATTTAGCTTTATAATTAATGCGATGTAGCATCAGGATATGAATTATTTTAATTTCTCTTTGCTTTCAATAAAGCCATACTATTGATGTTATTATTTTAGTCACATATAAGTACCTCCAGCAGGCCAAGATTCGATAGTGAAACGGTGAATGTATTAATGCGCATGTGACAGAAGCCAAGTTTTGTCATTAGGTTGAAATGTAGCCTGACCAGAATGGCAATCAGCACGTTATGTTACAGCATAAGGCATAATGGATCTAGTTTTATAATTTGTGGTGTAACATAAGGTGTTAAGATGCCTAATTAATTTTTAATTTCATTGGATGCATGTTGCTATCATCATTAACTCAATTTCACATATGGAGATAAACATTAGAAAATCAGGGTTTTGAAGTTATTTCATAGAAAGTACAGTTTATTTTACTGCCTGTGGTGTGAACAGCAGCCAAAATTTGTACACACATTTAAGAATATTTGCTCATGAGAGCCACCAAATATATATTAATCGAATAAAGTCAATCAAAATAATAGGTAGTTCTGTAGAAGTTATTAAGGAAAAACTATGTATTGTTACCTGTTAGCTTTTTTCTAAGACACCTTT
>JARYHS010008075.1:161471046-161725095 GCA_031002005.1 Vandiemenella viatica
ATTTAATTTTTAATTTAATTGCAATGGAGCACACGCTCCGGTGGCAATTTCCCTACACAGCCCATCTTCCCCCTATCCTGCACACCACCTACATTTGCCCTCTACAAATTTTAACTTTAAATTCTTTCAACGTTTTCGGTAAATTATTCATCAGTTCCTTGGTAACTCATTCCAATCCCTGACACCCTTACCTAAAAAAGAGAAATCTTCCTACACCCTTGTGCCTGAAATCGAGTGCCAGCTTGTGGTCATGGTCATCTTTTCCCTTCCATGACTACTTTTCATACCTACTGCAATATCTTTCATGCCTCATCGCCAGTATATGCTCCTGTACACTCCCATGACCCTCCTCATCCTCCTCCTGTCTTGCAATGAATCCCATTCCAGCTCCTTTATCATATCCTGTCACTGATTGCATTCTGCGATAATTTCAGAAACAAATCTAGCAGCCCTTCTTTGCACCTTCTCCAACTCCTGTATTTGATACTCAAAATGTGGGTCCCATACTACACTACCATATTCGAGCAATGGTCTGACCAAAGTTTTGTAACCCAATTCCTTGACTTCTCTCGTACATCCCCTCATCACTCTCTCCAACAAGTGCAGAACTTTGAAACCTTTTCCTACCACCTGTCCTATGTGTCCTGCCCAGTTAAGTTTGTTATCAAAAGTAATTCCAAGATATTTGCATTTCAAGTCTTCAGCAAGCAATTCTTTCCCCACCTTATATTCATAATTAACCTTTTGTTTTTTATTTGTGTATCTAATAAGCTGACTCTTCTTTGCATTATCTTCATTCCATGTTTACTAACCCAATTAGATATCCTGTCCAGATCACCCTGCAACTGTTTACAATCCTCTATCGTTTTGATTCTTTTATACAGCATTATGTCATCTGCAAACAATCTAATTTCAGATAGTAAACAGGCAACACAATTATTCATTAGAATAATGAATAGCAATGGTCCCAATACGCTACCCTGTGGCACACCCATTTTTACTTCCACTTCTTTTGATACCTACATTTCCTACCCTAACTTTCTGTTTTCTACCTTTTAAAAATTCTTCTACCCAGCAAATGACTTTCTTATCCACTCCAATGTTTTTACCTTATTTACTACCATTTTATGGCTTACTCTGTCAAACGCCTTAGACAGATCTAGTGCTACACTATCAATTTGGCCTCCCTTGTCCATTTCATCTGAAATATCTTGCATATATCCCACCAACTGAGATTCGCATGAATATCCTTGCCTGAAACCATGTTGCCTGCTTGAAAACCAATTACGTTCCTCACATATATTTCTGATGTGGTTGCATATCAATCTTTCCATTAATTTACCTACCACTGAATGTCAAACTGATTGGCCTGTAATTCTCAACTCTATTTCTCACCCCTCCCTTATGTACCGGTACTACTATTGCACTTTTCCAGTCCTGTGGTAAGCAGCAAGTGTCTAGACTCAATTTAAATAATATTTCAAGATAAGGTACAATGTCACATCCGGCTATCTTTAAGATATCTGTAGTAATATTATCTTCACCAGCCCCTTTATGTTTTTTCAGCTTTCTATTTCCTTCATGATTTCCTCAGGATGGATATCAAATTTTTTACTATCGTCATTTCTAATTGTGTTGTTAAGCTCGTTCTCCGAATTAGACCCTCCTGTTTCTGATTCATTTTCCCTAATGCTTTCTCTGAACCAGTTACTTAAAATCTCTGCCTTTTCAAATCGTCAGTAACTTCTTCTCCATCCTTATCTATAAGTGTCTCTACATCCTCCCTTCCCCTCAGTTTCCTGATATAGCCATAGAAATTTCTAGATGCATCAGTCAATGGTCCCCCTGCACTGACAATACTCTTCATAAACCCATCTTTGGCCATTTTCTTTGCTGTTATTAAGTCCTTGTTTAGTTGTTTTAAATATTCCCTACTACCCTGCTGTCTCTTAACTCTGTTATGTTCTTTTCTTACCAACCTCTTTAACCTCCTCACTTCCCTATTATAGTACATAGGATCTCTACTTCTCTTTATTTTTTGCTTTGGAATAAATTTTTCTTCCCCCCTTTCTTATTATCTCCTTGAACTCTTTCCACCTTGACTCTACTGTACCTGAGCCTTCCTTCCATTTGCTGAATTGTTCTCTGAAATATCTCCTCAAATTTGAAACCTGTGCCTTTTTATAATTGTACCTATTTCCCCCTTCAATTTTGGCTGCTGGTTTACTGAATCCTCTAATATCCATCAGAACTGCTTCATGATCACTTATTCCTTCAGTTACTTGATACCTCAAAAGGTTTTCATCGGGCTTAATTAGAAATATATCCAAAATATTTTGTCCCCTAGTGTTTTGCTCAACCACTTGTGTAAATCCTCCTTCCCTTATTAAGATATTTGCAAATCTTTGTTCCCTTGTGTTATTTATCTTATTCCCTTCCCAGTTTACACCTGGTAATTTAAATCTCCGCCGATGATGATCATTCTATTCTCACCTCTGAAATCTGAGTATGAATTTAATAAGTAGCTTGAGACACAAAAAACGCATTTTAAAAAAAATTGACATTTTGCCCTTTAAGGGTCGAATTATGAAAACTTCCTGTCTTAAAATATAATGTTACCACAGTGAAGACCTTATTCTTTAATATGATACCTCATTTATCTATATCAGTTTGATATTAAGGGAGATAAATCACTCGTGACACAAAAATGGGTTATAGAAAAATTACTCGTTTTCCTTTTAAGGGTTGAATTCCAAAAACATTCTTTCTTAAAATATGATGTCACAGAGCTGAGACAATACTCCTCATATTCCTACTTCATTTATCGATTTTGGTTAGATATCCAGGGAGATAAATGGCTCGAAACACAAAAAACGTATTTAGAAATATTGACATTTTTGCCCTTTAAGGCTCGAATTACGAAAAATTCCCTTTCTTAAAATATAATGTTATCATGGCGGAGACCTTAGTATTTAATATGATACCTCAGTTATCTATATCGGTTAGATATGAAGTGAGATAAATGGCTCGTGACAAAAACGCATTGCAAAAATATTGATACTTTTGCCCTTTAAGGGTCGAATTCCGAAACATTTTTGTCGTTGCATATGACGCCACTAAAGCAGAGATCTTAATCTTTAAAATGACATTTCATTAAATGATTTGAAATAGGTATACAGGGAGATAAATGACTCATAACACAGAAAACAGAATTTTAGACATATTGACATTTTTGCCCTTTAACTGTCGAATTCCGAAAACTTTCGTTCTTAAAACATGATGTGACCAAAGTGGAGACCATAAGCTTTAAAATGACACCTCATTCATTGAGTTCGGTTAAGTGTGAAGGAAGCTACAGGCTTGTGACAAAAAAATACCTTATAGAAATAATATATATGATGATGATGATGTCTCCATCGCATACAGTGCTCCTGGAAGAATGACGGTGTGGTAGTGATGGAGTTTGGCTTTGGTGAAAGTGATTTCTTATTGTAAATATTCCAAGTAATTGCATATGCTTATTGCAGTTTTTGAGTGGGGGTTTTGTGGGCTTTTCTCAGTTCCAGTATTCCCAATAATTTCTCCTAAGTACTTAAAATCTTGAACTTGTTTGATAGTGCCACATTTGGTCACGAGTGGCTTCAGGTTTGTGCTTTTCAAAACATTAATTGAGGTCATGAGAGTTGCAAGCGTAACAATGTGATGGTCTATATTTTGGGAGTAAACTGTTTGTCTGTGCTGGTTTGTGGTGAGACCAATGTAAGAACTCTAGCAATGGATGCAAGTAAACTGGTATATGAGACTTATTGTGGTCACAGCCTGCTGAAGGTGATGCAGAGTGGCTTGGGAAGGTTAGTCTCCTCCTGATTCTAATTTCTTAGTTCATGGTGTAGTTAAGGAGTCAGTAGCTACATTCAGTAGACTTCAGGCAACTTCATTTCCCTGAAACTAAAAAAAAGGGGGATAGAAAAGTATTCCCAAACTACTGAAATTTTCATAATAGTCTGAACTGTCTTTTATTACAGGCTCAGTCACCAATATTTACTAAAAAAGTCTTTAATCACAAGATCTACTGCACGTAATGTTAATTACACCACTCTGGAAATTTTTCTACTAGCTGTCCCAACTGTTTGGTTTAGAATATTATCTGCCCATTACATAAACACTCCGAAAAAATTCCTTCTAAATATTCTCACTAAACGAATAATTGTGTACGAGTTACACAACACTCCAATTTATCTCCAGCAATTTAATCACACTTCCTGTAGCTATATTTCATACAAAGTAACACATCTTACTATTTTCATTCCTTTGAATAAACCATAATATCCTCACTTTTCTTCCCCACTTGAACCTAAGTTTCTGGATTGAAACAAATAATTTAAATCTGAAATAAGGCTCTGCAGAAATTCATGTGAGTACTGAGAAGCTAAGATAATTGGTCCTCAAACTCCACATTACAAGTCTTTGCCCTTTCAGACATTGAAGTTAAATTGCACCTCAGACAATATTCTGAGGCATCAAGAATTCTGAAAGAAGTTATGGCAGAATAAAATCACACTTAGCTGCACTTCACTTTTCTCTAGTTCACTACCCTTTCGTAACCAACACTTAACCCCCCAAATAAAACTACAAATCCCCGCAGGGGCTGGTACGCAAGTGCCAGGTACGGGTTTGGCGAACCTGCGGTGCCCGAGCTGGAAACTTGTGAGCGCCGCAAGTCTCCCACACGGTAAACTCCTACCATGCTTCAACGACCACCGTAGGGCGTGGCGGTGGAACGTTGTGTGCCTAGGAGAACGGGGATCTTGGCTTCATCGCCCGGATCACGAGGACGGTAAAAACCTCTATAAAAAAACCCTCAACCTCAAGGTCAGCCACGTGCCGAGGAGGTGAATGGGTGGAGAGAGTATTCACTCGCAAACGTGCAACCTCAGGGGCACCTGCGCACCCCTGTTGTAAGAGCATTTCTTTTTATTTTGGATTTACTCGTGGGATCAAAATTCAACCTCACAAATCCAAAAACCCAAAAACCTGCGGTACGGGTGTGTCGCAGGAAAAGAAAATACACCCAGTACCAAGAAGCGGGCCAGGGTTGATAGCCCTACCCTCTTCGGAGAGTCAAAGTAAGAGGAAAGTGTGTTCAATACCGAATGCTTTCGTCATAATGCAGAGGGTAGAGGGGACATTTGAAAAGGTGTCCCCTTTTTACATCAATAAAGGCTTAGAAGGTTTGGTTGGAACCTTGAAATCAATTAAAAAGCTGAGGAACGGGACGCTGCTGCTGGAAACAACCACCAGTAGGCAGGCTTCCTAGCTCCTTAATTGCGAGAAGCTCGGGGAGTTCGCAGTCAGTTGCGAACTCTACAGAACCCTAAATTGTAGCAAAGGCGTTGTCACCTGCCGGGACATAATAGATTTAGGGACTGAGGAACTGGTTAAGGAGTGGGAAGATCAGCAAGTGGTCGAGGTGCGTCAGATTACATGGATGGTAAATGGCAGTCTTGAAAAGACTGCCACCTTCGTCCTGACGTTTGTCACTCCAGTGTTGCCCATGTGTATAAAAGCCGGATACATTAATCTGAACGTCCGTCCGTATGTTCCGGACCCAATGCGCTGCTTCCAGTGCCAGAGGTTCGGACATACGACGGCGTCATGCAAGGGCAACCCCACCTGTGGTAGATGCGGCAAGGGGGCACATGAACCTGGTTCCAATTGCACGCTCCCACAGGTGTGCGTCAACTGCTCTGGGTCGCACCCTGCCTGGAGTAGGGAGTGTCAAGTGTATCTTGAAGAGCGCAAGATACAGGAGTTGAAGACCAAAGAGCGGATACCTTATATAGAGGCAAAGAAGAAGGCGAAAGCGCTCACCGCTCCAATATTTGGAACAAGCTTTGCCAAGACGGTCTCGACTCCCGTCAGGAAAGAAAGTGTTGCTACGCAGACATCCTTTGCAGACATGGGCACAAGCATTACGTGCTCATGTCAGTGCAGGTGTGGTGCAAAATCCATGAAGATCATAACACCCAAGACCGCGGATGTCGCTAGCAACACATCTGCAACCTCGACCAGTCCAGCAGCAGAAACAAAGTCTCCACCAGCAATCAGATTAACGGCACCTCCTCCTATTCCACCACGAGCTATAGAAATGGTAGCGATACCATTTGCTACCGGTGGAAATAGAGGTGACCAAAAGATCTGAGGTATAAAGTTTAGACATACTGATCCGACCCAGTTTGTTAAGTCCCCCTCTTCTTCTCCTCCCAGACCGCCCATCAGCAGGGAGAGTAAGGGGAAGAGGCAGAGGAAGAAGAAGAAAAAGGATGGGGAGGATTTTGAGGAGTCCTCTGGGTCGGAGATGTCTGTCTCCGCCTCCGGACAAGAAGAAACGGAAATGCTGTTGGACGAGTCTGGTCCCGTTCCTCAGCAGGAAGTGGCCGAAGACCCACCCGAACCGGGGCGGGTGAGGTTAAATAGGTAAGGATGGCTCCCATACTTCAGTGGAACATCAATGGATTTACAGCTCACAAAGAGGAGTTACACCGCTTAGCACGGTCTGATCCTTTGTGTCTCTGTCTACAAGAGACACATTTCAGACCATCACACCAACCTGTGCTAAGAGGATATGACGTGTACCGTAAGGACGATACCGAGGGTGATCGAGCGAACCTGTAGCTCTCACCTCTGATTTACAAGCAGTGGCAGTGAGGATTTATGGTCCCACTCAACTCACAGTATGCTCTATTTATCTACCACCTAACACGCCCATCAGTTATGACGACATGTCTAACATCATGCGGCAGCTTACTCGGCCATTCCTCCTTTTAGGAGATTTCAATGCACATAGTGCGCTGTGGGGCTCAAACGCCGATTGCCCCCGAGGCCGAATGGTTGGTAGATTAATAGAGCATGAGGAAATATGTGTCCTCAACTCTGGTGCAATGACACATTTTACCACTGCTTCCGGATCGTCCTCTGCCATTGACCTTTCATTGTGCTCCCCCTCAATCGCGGACTCCGTGCATTGGGAGGTGGCTCGTGAGCTTCATGGAAGCGACCACTTCCCAATATGGATGCACGTAGAGTTTGAGCGTGGAGGAGGGAATAACCGACACAAATGGAACGTCAGCAAAGCCAACTGGCAACTCTACCGCCGCTCTATTATTCTAAAGGAGTATAACAGTCTTGATGAGAAGGTGAATCACCTTACACAGGCGATTCACCAGGCAGCTGACGTTTCTATGCCGAAAAGTTCCGGAACGCTGCGAAGGACGCGCGTCCCCTGGTGGAACGATGAATGTCGTTCTGCCATTCAGGGTCGCAGACGAGCGTTGCGGCGTTTCAGGTTGTACCATACATCCGACAACCTGGCAGCGTTCCGTATAGCCAGGGCTAAGGCGCGTCGTGTTATTAAGGAGAGCAAGAAAAGGTCATGGCAGAACTTTGTGAGCACTATAAATCGTTCCACACCTTCGTCGAAAGTATGGGAGTCTATCCGCCGTATATCTGGAAGGTACTCCCGCCCTCTAGTAACTGGTTTACTGGATCGCGGACGTATAGTCATCGATGAACGAAGCATAGCGCAGCTGATGGGGGAGAACTTCGCCGCTATCACTTCGTCCACCAACTTTGACCCTTGGTTCCAGCAACGCAAGATTGCTGCCGAGAGGCGCGCGCTGTGCTTCGATTCGTTGAATACAGAGGCCTACAATTGCCCATTTACATTTTGGGAGATGGAGTCAGCGTTTTAACAGCGCTAACGACGCTGCTCCAGGGCCTGATTTGATCCAGTACCAGATGCTGAGGCATCTAAGTAAAGATGCTAAGGAGTACCTTCTGGATATTTTTAACGATATATGGACCGGAGGACATTTCCCCGACTCGTGGAAAGAAGCAACATTAATTCCGATTTTAAAACCTGGCAAAGACAAATTGTTGCCAGGTAGTTATCGTAGTATTGCCTTGACTAGTTGCGTGGGGAAGACACTGGAGAGGATGGTCAATCGCCGCCTCGTCTGGTGTCTTGAATCCCGTAATCTACTGAGCCGCTTTCAGTGTGGATTTAGGAAGTTCCGTTCCACTTTGGACAACCTGATCCTCCTGGAGGCGGCAATACAGGATGCGTTCATCCGCAGCCAACACCTTGTGGGTGTTTTTTTCGATCTTGAAAAGGCGTACGATACTACCTGGTGGCATGTTATTTTAAAACAGTTACATGAATGGGATTTTAGGGGTAACCTGCCCCGTTTTTTAAAATCATTTTTATCTGGACGTTGCTTCCGGTACCGAGTCGGTAATGAAGTGTCTGATCTATTTATTCAGGAAAATGGTGTCCCTCAGGGTTCAGTTTTAAGCGTTACTCTCTTTGCCATTGCCATTAATAGCATTGCAGCCATTATATGGAGTCCCCTGTGGTGCTCCTTATATGTGGACGACTTTTTAATTTTTATTGCATCGTCCAGCCTGAGAAGCGCTGAGCGGCAGCTGCAACTCGCGCTGAACAGGTTGGATGAATGGTCAGTGCACACCGGTTTTCGTTTCTCTACTGAGAAAACCCGGTATGTACTTTTTACTCGTAGCAGAAGTCTTTTAGCAGAACACCACCTTACCCTGAGGAACACCGTTTTACATTTTACTGATACTGTTCGTTTTCTGGGCCTCATTTTAGACACAAGGCTCAGCTGGCTTCCACATCTTAAAGATGTAAAAGCCAGAGCCTTGAAAGCTTTAAACGTTTTAAAATGTCTTTGTGTTAGGTCGTGGGGCGCTGACCGCTCCTGCCTGCTACAATTTTATCAAGCCTTTGTACGGTCGCGTTTGGAATACGGGTGCATTGTATACGGTTCGGCACGGGACAGCTATCTTCGGATATTGGATAGTGTCCATCATGCAGGAATTCGGCTCGCCACGGGTGCATATCGCACTAGCCCAATCCCCAGCATTTGTGCTGAGTCTGGCGAGCCGCCGCTTTCCATCCGGCGGCATCTCCTCATGGTGCAACACTATGTACATATTGCCACAACTCCTCATAGTCCCGTGCACGACGTTGTGATGACACCTAACTTCGAACGGATATATGCTAATCGCCGTAGAGCGACCAAACCGTTCAGCCACTGTACAAAGGCCATTTTAGAAGAGTATGGGTTTGAAATGCCCTCCTTTTATCACCAGGGTTGGATTAAATCTCCCCCCAGGCTTTTAAAGAGGCCCTGAATGATTTTTGAAATGTCTAGGTTCAACAAGCAGTCAACTGCTGCCAGTGTTTTTACCAGAATTTTGAGCGACATTTTAATCAAGTATCAGGATTTTACCCCGGTGAATACGGATGGGTCTAAGCAGGCTAACGGAGTAGGCTGCTCCGTAGTGTTCCCTCGAGCGACATATAACTTCAAACTGAATAGCTGTTGCAGCGTATACACTGCAGAGTGTTACGCTATGTTAAAGTCGCTCCAGCATATGAAAGTAAGTCGCAGCATCAAGTACATCATATGCTGTGATTCTTTCAGCTGTATCCAGGCCATTGGAAGCATGTACCCAGCAGATCGTCTTGTCCAGGACATACAGGACACCCTCCGATCCCTCCAATCTTCTGGAAAGGAGGTCATATTCTGCTGGGTACCTGGACATGTGGGAATCAGGGAGAACGAGGCAGCTGATGAAGCTGCCAAGTTAGCCTGCAACAAGGTCAGAATTGACTTTGATCCGGTCCCAAAGTCTGACCTTGCCTCGGCGGTGAAAAGATTTGTTTCCGACATCTGGCAGAGGCAGAGGCAGTGGCAGGAGGTAGAGCATAATAAGATCCGGCTGGTCAAACCGACCGTTCAGCCGTGGAGCAGCTCTTTCCAGCGGGCGAGGAGGATGAGGTTATCCTTACTCGCCTCCGTATAGGGCACTGTCCTCTGACGCACAGCTTTCTTCTCCGCCGGGAGGACCCACCGGAATGTGATGCCTGTGGCTGTACCTTTGACGTTACGCCACATTTTAACTGATTGTATTTTATTCAATGACTTAAGGGTAGAAGTTGGCCTAGCCAACGATCTGTCCCTTATTTTAGGTAATGAAGCTAGCAATGTGGCTAAAGTTTTAAAATTCTTTGTTGTGGGTGGTCTGATCCCAAAAATATTGGGAAGACCGGCCTAATCTTTTAAGGTGGATAAGTGGCCATTTTACAGCCACTCACCAATATTTTGTACATAGTTCCTGTTTTGTTTTCGTTTTACTATTAGATAAAAGTTTTTATGTCTGGCTGGCCTCTTTACAGCCAGCCAGACATGAGCTGTGATGTTTGTATTTTAATGGCCCCCTTACAGCCAACATTTTAGCATTTTACTCGATTTGCCATCTGTGTGGCCGACCCCTCTACAGTCGGCCATACAAAAGGTAGAGCTTGGATTTTAAGCCACATTGCTAAAGCCGGTCGTTGTTAAGGCGCTAATGACCCCGCCAGGGCGCGCCGTTAAACCACAACAACAACAACAAAACTACAAATGAATTTAGTTATCGTGCAAGTTAGTATACACTCACAGTAAAGACTGTTCCGAGTGTGATGGGTGAGTGGTAACTAGGGATTGCAATCCAGCAAAGCGGGATCCCGCAATCCTGCGGGATCCCGCCTCATTAGACAGTCTGGCGGATCCCGCACAAAATTAAGCGGATCCGCAATCCGCAAAATACGGCGGAAACGTGCGTCAGTCTGCGTGATTCGCTGCCCCACTAGGTCTCTATCGGATATTTTGCACTGTTTGCCTGTACCCTTCCAGTTGGTATTTGACTCATGTGAACAAGCGTTTGTTTTTGTCAACCTTCATTATTCATAAGTAAATAGATATACTTTTACATATTCATTTTTGAGTACACATTTCTGTAATTTGAGTTATTTTGCATATTTAGTAAGGTTTTCTAACTATATAATTATTTTTTATGTGCCGCAAACGTTATTTGAACTACACAATTACAGATTTTATTCATGGATTCATTATTCCCATTTTCTGTATTTGCAGATAAAGTTATTGTGACAATTTCCTTATTTGCAGCTGAAAATTTGATTATTCGTTGATAGGAAACTTTTAAAGATCGCAAACCTATTTATTTAGCAGCTATCAAAAGGCAATTGTATATCCTTTGACTTATTGTTGTTTTGGCCGCTGCCTCAATACGTTTCTTTGACGAAAGCCGCCTGCTTACATGTGCCGCTCAGGCTATCGATTAATACCTGTTCTCCTTGTTATTATTTCAACTAAAGGCAAAAAAGTTATAATGAAGTATTCATGGGTGTATCGACGAATTGTGTTGTAGGAACACCATACTTCGATAGCTGCCCCCACCGTCTCCCTCACATGTGAAATTTCGTGTTTTTACAATTAAATATGGAGATACAACCTATAAAAGCTTCACTGCAATCACTTGCCGAGAATGTCTCCTTTTTTACAAAAAAGTAATAATTTCCACTCTAAAAACGTCATTACACCACATAAGTAAAACTGAAATACTTGACACTTTAAGTGTTGGTGAACAGTTTCTTTTAATAACATTGAATCAACTGTAAGATCAATCAAGGAATCAGGAGATATAATTAGGAATCCCACAAAAACAATTTTTGTAAAAAAAAAAAAAAAAAAAAAAAAAAAAAAAAAAAAAAAAAACGCTCTGGTAACTTGGCCATTAAGCAAATCATGTTTTTAAACTTATGTGATGTATTGTAAGGCACATAATGACCTAACACTGAATATTTTTCATTTTTTATTATTTATTTAAAAATTGGCTTGGATTAAAAAACAAAAACGTAAACCTCGAAATGTACTTAAGACATGCTAAAAAGTTTTAATGTCATTTTGCCAATTAAAATATTGTTATTTGTGAATTTTTATCATTTTACATTAAATTTTATGTATTAATTTAATTATTATTTAATTTATTAATGTTTTAAGTAACTATGTTTAAAATGTATGCGTTTAAAAACTGTTTGTGCCAATCCCGCACGGATCCTGCAGGATTGGCGTAAATCCCGCACGGATCCCGTGGGATTGAAAACACTGCGGAGTTGCAATCCTTAGTGGTAACGCTCTGGCCTCGCATTCGGTAAGATGCTGGTTTGAATCCCTGTCTGGGCATCCAGATTTAAGTTTTCCATGGTTTTCACATTCACTCCAGGTAAATGTTGGGATGCTTCCTTCAAAAGGCCATGGCTGAATTCCTTCCTGTTCCATGCCCCCCATCCTTTCCTGCCTCTAATGACATCAACAAGACATAAAGCCATTAGTAAAAAAAAAGAAAGGTTTTGTTCTGCTCTGTCAATAATATCTGGAGCTACTACCACATATGCTACCTCACTGCTATACAATGAAAGGCTGCCATTCTGTTAACTCCTATTTAAACATTTTTCTCAAATTTATCAACATGATGCAACTCTGCTGACAAATCTACAGGTGGTAGTTCTTCCAGCAAATCCCTCAGTTGCAATATTTCCCCCTAACAACATATCCAAACATTGTGCCACATTCTAAATACCCCCAAAATACCTTGATGTCCTGAAATTGGGAAGTCACTGCTTGGAATTGTGTTGACCAGGAAGAAATCTGCATTAGGAGTTTGGGAATATTTGACAGATGCTTTATGAATTGGGGAGTATTTCTGACATACAATGGGAGGGCATGGAAGAATGGTTATAGATGTTAGTTTGTGAATACAGAAATGTTTTACGTGGGATATACCATAGATGGTGACTGTGGACAGTGCACGATTACGTGCCTACGTAATCTTGGGCAGAAGGCACAGGTTTGGAGGTCCAATGGGTCATAGAAGTCAAAAGGGAAATGAAGTGGTGTGAGAGAGCTTGCGGGGATCCTTTGAGATTGAGGAGAGATCAGATTTCTAGGCAGTTGAAGTTAGTGGGGGTCAGTGGTGTGAGATCAGTATGTAGAGGTGTAGGAGAGCTACATAAGGACGTCAGATAAATAATCAGTCCAATCACAGTGGTTGAGCATTTATGAGCTGGGAGGATTAAGATGTTTCTGATTGTTCCTGAAATTTGGAGTGAATCTGATTATTTTAGAAGGGTAATGGATTTAGGAAGGTAGACGATTGTAGTTTTGAGATAAGGAACACTTCGAATATGAGAAGGAAATGGTTTGGGGAAGGGAGATAGACCAATTTATCTGTGATGAGGGTAGGAATTGTTGGATATTGGTATCTAGGTTGTCTCACACCAGTCTGTATGAGTGTCATACTGAAAGTCGTGAGCAACATTTTTTAACAATCTTAGTTTTTATTTTTAAGTCAAACCGAGTACATCATCTTAATCTACAGACTTTTCTTTCAGTTTCAACGCAGTCTCCATTTTTTTCACACATTTTTTTCCATCATTCTGCAAATTTGAAAATACCCTTATGACACAACTACATTCCAGCAGACCGCAGACACTGATGCACTGCTTGCCTAAAATCCTCCAGCATCTTGTAGCATTGACCTCGCATATCTTCCTTAACAGAAGGCAGTCAGAAGGTGCTAGAATGGGACTGTAGGGAGTGTGTGGAAAAGTTTCCCACCCAAATGTCCTGATCTTCTCCATAGTGGCTTGAGCAGTATGTTAATACACATTATCCTGTTGAAGGATGATCTTCCATCCAAAACTTTCAATAACCTAAGCTCTGAATTATTTATTACACTGCACTATGTCCTACTGCAATAGAGGTGGGAAAAGTGACTCACTAAAAAGAGCGGTGTTCATTTGATCACTCCACGAAAAGAACTAGTTCTTTTGAACGGTTCACTAGCTCAGTTTTATTTGAAAGCTTTTTTTTTTTTTTTAGATCTCACCCCTCAGAATCCGGTTACACCCCCATTTTTCGATGAAATACCACCCTTAAATCAACTTTGATGCAATTAGCAGACCTTTTTTTTTTAGTTCTACAGTCCACAAAACCCACCCACGTGAACAAGCTCTTCTTGATCTTCGGAATTAGCCGACTTATGACGGACTCACCTAGAAGAACTACCATTCACTTTTAGTGAGCGACTGCTCACTCGCTCTTTTAAAAGAATTGCTCTAAAGAACTGATTCACTCGCGAACGACCCATCTCTATACTTCAAGTTTTGCGGTGATGTCATTCTCTAATGATCATATCACCACTTTCCCTGTTGCATTCCATGCAGGCAGTTTGAGGGCACCCTCTAAGAGGCTCAACATGGTTACTCGTGTTCCTATCTTTGAAACGATTCACCGATCTCCTAATACAACTGGCATCCGTGCAGGCTGAGAACACATCACGTACCAACTGTGATTTATGATACTGCTGTAATTTAGTTACCTTGCTGAAATTTTCATGGTTTTCAATGAGTTTGCTCATGACTTTCAGTATGGCTGTCATAGCATTAAAATAATACTGCCAGTGGAGGGTGCAGCAGAATGAGAGAGAGATCCCTAATAAGAGTAGCCTAGTCAAATTTATAGGTCAGAGAGAAAGTGAGAACCTAGTGGAGAAAAGCAGACTGAGGTCCTGAGAGGGAGGTTGAGCAAACATTAGCTGCTTACAATTAGTAATATTTTTTGCTTGTATTCAGCCCAGCAATTTTTTTATTGTTAATTTTTTTATTCAGTTGTGTATAGCTATTTTTGTGCTTTTACAGTGGATTGTAACATTTACAAACTCCTTACTTTACTGTTGATAATTTGTTTGGTTCAAACATGTTTTGAACACCTATAGCCTATAAATTAAGTGACCCTGAATCCCAAAACATCTAACAAATACTGTTGTTACTTATAGGCATTATTTCTGCTGAAACATTAGTTTCAGAAATGTTTCTGTGCAACTGTAAAATTAGTTTGTTCTATTAATAAAAATTTTCTTTTTGCAAATATCTTGTTAATGTGTGAGCCTGTATTAAATTTGATTAGGTACTTTGTTGATTCCCAGTCTTGAAATTAGTCTGATTTTTCATTTCAGACAAGAAAAAAATGAAGGCGAACGAAGTTCCCTGGAACAACAAATCCATTTGTTACGAAAAGAACTATGGATATGGTATGACTATTATAAAGGTTATCAACAGAGATTAATTGACAGTCTAACAACTGCAAAAGCACACTCTGAATGTAAGTGAATGTTTAAAGTGATATAAAATCAGTCTATGTTTAGATGTTTCTGAAAAGATTTCCTGTATCATTGAATATCTTTTGAATTATACTGATGAGAAACTATAACTGAACATAATTGGTATAGGTTACAGTAGAATCGATAAAAAGATTAGATATGGTAAAATATTGTGTAGACTCTATCATATATATTATTTCTATAAGGTATTTTTTTTGTCACAAACCTATATCTTCCTTCATACTTAACCGAAATCAATAAATGAGGTGTCATTTTAAAGCTTATGGTCTCCAATTTGGTTAAATCGTATTTTAAGCAAGAAAGTTTTCGGAATTCGACTCTTAAAGGGCAAAAATGTAAATTTTTCTAAAATGCTGTTTTCTGTGTTACGAGTCAGTTATCTTCCTGATACCTATCTGAAACCGTTTATGAAGTATCGTTTTAAAGATTAAGATCTCCGCTTTCGTGACGTCATATATTAAGCCAGAAAGTTTTCGGAATTCAACCCTTAAAGGGCAAAAGTATCAATATTTTTGCAATGCGTTTTTGTGTCACGAGCGATTTATCTCCCTTAATATCTAACCGATATAGATAAATGAGGTATCATATTAAAGAATAAGGTCTCCGCCATGGTAACATTATATTTTAAGAAAGGAATTTTTCGTAATTCGACCCTTATAGGGCAAAAATGCCACTTTTTCTAAAATACGTTTTTTGTATCTCGAGCCATTTATTTCCCTGCATATCTAACCAAAATCGATAAATGAGGTAGGATTATGAGGAGTAATTTCTCAGCTTTGTGACATCATATTTTAAGAAAGAATGTGTTTGGAATTCAACCCTTAAAGGGAAAAAGTATAAATTTTTCGATAACGCATTTTTGTGTCACGAGCGATTTATCTCCCTTAATATCTAACCGATATAGATAAATGAGGTATCATATTAAAGAATAAGGTCTCCGCCGTGGTAACATTATATTTTAACAAAGGAAGTTTTCGTAATTCGACCCTTAAAAGGCAAAAATGTCAATATTTCTAAAATACGTTTTTTGTATCTCGAGCCATTTATCTCCCTGGATATCTAACCAAAATCGATAAATGAAGTAGGAATATAAGGAGTAATGTATCAGCTTTCTGAAATCATATTTTAAGAAAGAATGTTTTTGGAATCCAACCTTTAAAGGAAAAGAGTATAAATTTTTCTATAGCCGATTTTTGTGTCACGAGTGATTTATCTCCCTTGATCTCTAGCCGATATAGATAAATGAGGTATCATATTAAAGAATAAGGTCTCCTCCGTGGTAACATTATATTTTAAGAAAGGAATTTTTCGTAATTCGACCCATAAAAGGCAAAAAAAGTCAATTTTTCTAAAATGCGTTTTTGTGTCTCGAGCCACTTATCTCCCTTGATATCTATCCAAAATCGATAAATCAAGTACCATTGTGAAGAATGATGTCTCAGCTTTGCTGACATCATATTTTAAGAAAGAAGTGTTTGGAATTCAACTATTAAAGGGAAAAAGTATAAATTGTTCTACAACGTATTTTTGTGTCACGAGCCTTATATTTCCCTTGATATCTAATCGATATAGATAAATGACATATTGGATTAAAGACTAAGGTTTCCGCCGTGGTAACATTATATTGTAAGAAAGGAATTTTTCGTAATTCGACCCATAAAGCGCAAAAATGTCAATATTTCTAAAATACGTTTTTTGTGTTTCGAGCCATTTATCTCCCTGGATTTCTAACCAAAATCGATAAATGAAGTAGGAGTATGAAGAGTAATGACTGAACTTGGTGACATTATATTCAACCTCACTATTCATCGCATTTTATTCGCGAAATTTTCGCACGGGTCGTCTAGTATTAATTACTAGTGTTTGCCCACTGCTTTGCTCACATGATTACAGGTGTGGGGTAATGTGTTTACAATTTGATTATAAATATTCTTTTTTAAATTGAGTTTCAGTTATTATCCTGGAGAAAAACTCAATGCTTTCTTATTTGTGGTGTCTGCCAGGAATCAATAAGTTTTAATCCTCATTTCTGCAAATTTCAATACAACATTATTTAGAAAAATTAATTTACTGAGTTATTAAAAGTTCATAAAGCTACCTAAAAATTTGGCATTTTAATACAAAGAGGAAATACTCTGCATAAATGAGATTAAGTTTTAGTATTGGTATTAAGCAGAATCTTTGGTTGGGAGTTTATCTGAGCTTTGTCTTATAATATCCTTGTAACCTTTACTGTAAACCAAATATCACAGTTTATTAATCTTAATTAATCTTTGATGTAGTGGTTTGATTGGTTTATCCATGTATTCAAATGTACTATATTCCAGAAAACCGAAGAAATAAATAATTAAAGGTTACATAGTCAAAAACAGTAATTACATAATACAGAGAGTATAGTTTTTATGTGTGATGTAGTGTGATCTTTGGTGGGTATCTTTTGAGATTAAGAAAATAGTGTTAATCTTAGATGAAGTGTGACTGTGGTACCTATCTGTCCTGGCTATAAACACACAATCATTTCTTGTTCTGTCTTTGGTTAGGAAGCACCATAAACTACGTGGCTCGATCAAGGAGGTTGGGGGGGGGGGGGGGAGTAGAAAGCTACTCTGGGCTATATAGCTTTTAATTCATTTTAATTCTTGCAGTTAAAATAGGGAATACATAACAGGATATGAATCTTTATTTCCTTCATTTAATGATCTTATTATTTTAGATACCCTATGTACTGACTGTGTATAAGCAATCTGCTCAAGGGGGTATTGATTGAATGATTAATTGAGCCCAGTACTGACCTCTTCTTTTTGCTTGAAATTTCTTTATGATGACTTCCTCTTCTTGACACCACGTAATTTTGTGTAATGGAGAATTACCAAACTGTGTAGATTAATAGTTTAGTAGGTCTACAGTCTGTTACGAGTTGTCACAGTAGCAACTTCAACCTACCATTTCACCTGACAAAGTTAGTGGAGGTAGCTGTTGAAATGTCATGTATGGCAGAACTTATCCGGCAGAACACCTACGAAGAATTTTTATCAGTTGTAAAGTCTGCCATATATCCGGTTTGCAGACAAAAAAACAAAACCACAGAATTGTGTACAACCATTCATGCAATCTGTAAGAGCTATATCCTGGCTTCCCTGAATTCTGGTAACAGTACCAAAGGGGGTTACAAGTTATGTGTCAACAAACTGCATGCTGAGGGAGGGTTGGGTTATGCCTGCATATCGCTTGAGCTCTGACTGTTTACTGATACTGTTCATGTATTGTAATCAAAACTGACAAAAACTGCTGGAAAATTACAAGCTGCTTGACTCCTTTTATAGGAAAATTGAGGAGCCTGACGTCGGACAGTAATTTCTAAAATTAATATCTGGCTAACTCCTGTTTATTTTGAGCTGTAAGTCAAATATGTTTCCTAAGGCAACTTGTTCGAAATTTGTAATACAGAGACTGTAGGTTCAAGTTTACATCGCTATACACATCAATAACTTAAGATAAAATTATGTATCAATGCGCCTGTGATTGAGGCTTTGATTTTGTAGCGACAATATTAACGGAGATTGTGGTTAGATTGAAATTCTGCCTGGACCAGAATGAAAACAAAACCTTCTTGTCACAGCAAAACGCAAGAGGAATTTAGTTATCAGTCATTTAAGAAACTTTAATAAGCACTACGTCACAGTGTGACGTGATGTAGCACGACGTAAACTACTCCCAGACTGTATAGTAACAAAAAAGAAACAGGAAATAAATTAAACCGAGATAGAACTACGACATTTTACACTTTTAGTGAACCGACTTTCGTGCTGGTATACTCATAGCATTTTACGTTGTTTTTATTTCAATTATGGTGTATTATTTGATATGTTATACTATTTTATGTACGCAAATGAAAACATCTTGCGAACTTGACAACAGTACCTACCTTTTTTTTTTTTTTAATTTAAGGTTAAGTACAGATTTATATTTCCTGCTTCAAAACTATTATCTGTCAAGTGTGTCGGTTTATGGCTTTTAAACTAAACACAAACTTGCATATGTAAGAAGGTTTTTGCTTTTATTTCTGAAAAGTAAAAAGCAAAGAGTAAACGTGCCATGGCTATCTACGAAGTAGGAAACTCTTTGTTGTTTCCGAATTGATATTAATGGCAATTTCTAAAAGAACTATGCGTTATTTGCGGGATAAAATCTATCCTATGTCACTTCGCACACAATTAACTGATTTCATACTAAATTTCATTTAAATATGTTGAGTTATTAAGGCGTGATTGATTCCAGACGTACATCCAAACACACATCCGAACTTTCTCATTTTCTAATTTATAGATATATAGATATGGTATCTTAGCAATGGCTCTAATGACTTGGATGAAATTCATATTTATGTAATACTTTGCTTTTCAAGTTCATCTAAATAGGTCTCTTCCCTGCAAAAACACGATTTTACAAAAAACAAGCAATTCTTGTATTTGGTATCTCAGACACGGTTCTGACGCCATCTGGTAGCAGTTTCAGCTACCAGTAAGCCTACTGATGTTTGTTAAATTCCTCATTGGTTACATCAAGCTGCTCATATATCTTTAAATGAACAATTCTTGTATTCTAGCTGACCCATGCAAATATTTCGCACAGCATCTTGACAAGTCTCCAAATGTTAACATGATAATGTGTAAATAAGTAAAAACAAATGTATTTATTAATGACAGGTATTTTATTTTGAAGAGAAGTAATAAATATCACTTTTATTATAAAAAATTGTTATCGTTAAATATTTTATGTTTAATTGTAAAACATTTAGAAAGTAGATATTTAAAAAATAGATATTGGCTTTATCAGATGTGATGTTTTCAAACTTCATTACTTAAAAAAATTTCTTTGTAAATAATGTTAGCAGTAAATGTGATCACCATGTACGTTTTGAGCATAATGTGTTTTTAACTCACACATAAATATTACTGAATCTACAAACTTGTGAAAAAACCACGTACGAAAAAGTAGGTTGTGGTAAATACAATCCTGCATTTGACCTTGTGCTTTTTTAATGGTCATAATGAAGGTTACTTTTATTGGGAATTCTTATTATTTGCGAAGGTGTGGTTGGATCAGAAGGTGTGAGTTAATTGCGAAGTATGAGCATAGTTTTATCCGAGTGAATGAATTAAACATGAATGAAATACTCATCTAATTGAATTACCACTAATCTTGCACCCTTAATTAATCCCTGATTAGCACCAAGATTTCTATTTAACATAATAATAGCATTTTTCTTTAATAGCAATTTATGTGGTTGTAAACTGTATGATCTCGGAAATGGCTCTAGTGATTTGGATGAGATTTTGCATATAGACAACATTTTTCTTTTCAAGTTTGTAACATGATTTTACAGAAATTGAACAATTCTTGTATTTGGTAACTTGGAAATGGCCTTAACCTCATCTTGTAGAAGCTTTTGGTACCAGTAAGCCTCCTGATGTTTGTTAAGCTTCTCTTTGGTTAGACGAAATAATTGTGCATTCAAAATGCCGAGTAAACCTTCAAGAAAAATGTTTAACTTTAATTGAAAGATGAGTGAAGATCGGTTACCCAGGTACTTTCTTTTTAATTTTCCTTTTTCACTGTGTAATGAGTTTGATACACTTTTCTTTAAATTAGGTTCTGTTCTTGCCACATACTGATGACTCTTGTTCTGTTTGGTTTAACACACTTAAAACTTGTTACACACTGCTTTTGTTTGCTGTAACCAGTGATCGGCTACCGACTAGTTAGTTCTGTGTCTTCATAATGAATGCCTCCATCTTCTATTTCTGTTGTCTGTCATTTCTGTTGCGATGATTACATCCACTGTGTCTGTCTTACTTCTTAAACACTTATTTAACCCATTTTTGTAAGAGTTAATCTCGTTATAAATGCACATTAACACTTGTTTGCAATAACACTCTGCATTTTAATGTAACACTTAGTTCGTAATACACACATACATTGCCAATATCTTTAACAATTAACTAGACAACCCGTGCTGAAATTTCGCTAATAAAATACAATGAATAGTGAGGTTGAATGCTTGTAATATAATAAAAAGTAGAACCACACTTTATAGCAGATATTTATTTGTTTAGTGTAATAGGTGCACATCAAAACATATTATGAAACAGTTAGGAAAATTTAAAACGCATTGTATGTACGACAAACTGTCACTAAACCTATCACAATACAACCAACCTGAACAAAATGCACACAGCATATCAACATCTCTGTGATATGTGCTGCTGTGCGAATAAAATGTTGACACTGAAATTGTATAGCAAATCAAAAATGTTTCCGTAACAGAAAAAATATACGAAAAGCTTCTTACTGTATAAAAAAACACTTTATTGACATCTCAGCAATACTGCTGCTGCAATCTGAGGACTTGGGTCTGAGCTGATTGATACACGTGACGGCTTTAAGCATCAAATTCCAAAAAATTCTTTCTTAATTTACGATTTTACCTAATTGGAGACCTAAAATCTCTTAAATGATACATCATTTCGGTTAGGTATCGAAGGAGATAAATGGCTCGTAATAATAATAATAATAATAATAATAATAATGATAATAAGAACATGTTGTAGAAATATTATTGATACTTTTACCCTTTAAGGGTCAAATTCCAAAAAAAATCCTTTTATAAAATATGATGTGACGAAAGCGGACAGGGCTCATTTACCGATTTTGGTTAGGCATCAAGCGAATAATTTTTTTTTTTTTAATAATGATGATACTTTTGTCGCTTAAGGGTTGAATTTAAAGAAAGTTGTATCTTAAAATATGATGTGTCCAAAGCGGATACTATAATATTTTAAATGATACCCTGTTTATCGATTTCGGTTAGATATCAATGCAGAAGAATGGCTTGTGACAGAAAAATGCGTTGTCGAAATATTAATACTTTTGCCCTTTAAGGGTCGAATTTTGAAAAATTTATTTAATAAAATATGGTGTAACCAACCGAAGACCTTACGAAGACCTCAGTCTTTAAAATGATACCTCGTTTATCAATTTTGTTTAATTACCGAGCGAGATAAATGACTCAACACACAAAAACACATTTTAGAAATACTGATATTTTTGCCCTTTAAGAGTTAAAATCTGGAAATTCCATTCTTAAAACTTGATGTGACCATAAAAGTGAGCTTAATCTTTAGAATGATACCTCATTTATCTATCTCGGTTATATATTAATGAAGATAAATGGCTCGTGACACAAAAATGCGTTGAAGAACCATTGATACTTTTTCCCTTTAAGGGTTTAATTCCAAAAAAAATTCATTCCTAGTATATGATGTAACCAAAGTTGAGACACTAATCTTCATAATCCTTCTTCATTTATCGATTTCAGTTATATATCCAAGAAGATAAAGGGCTCGAGACACAAAAAACGCATTTTAGAAATATTGACATTTTTACCCTTTAAGGGTTGAATTATGAAAAATACCTTTCTTAAAATATAATTTTACCACGGCGGAGACTTTACTCTTTAATATGATACCTTTAGGTATGAAGGGAGATAAATGACTCATGACACAAAAATGTGTTGTAGAACCAATGATACTTTTTCCCTTTAAAAGTTGAATTCCAAAAAAATTCTTCCTTAATATATGATGTCAACAAAGCCGATACATTACTCTTCATAATCCAACTTGATTTATCGATTTCGGTTAGATAAATGGCTCGAGACAAAAAAAAAAGCGTTTTTGAAAATATTGAAATTTTAGCCCTTTAAGGGTTGAATTATGAAAAATTATTTTTTTTTAATTTAATGTTACCATGGCGGAGAACTTAGTCTTTAATGTGATACCTGCTTTATCTATATCGGTTAGATATGAAGAGAGATAAATGGCTCGTGACTCAAAAACGCGTTGCAGAAATATTGATACTTTTGCCCTTTAAGGGCCAAATTTCGAAAAATTCCTGTCTTAATATGTGAAGTCAACAAAGTGGAGATCTTAATCTTTATAATGATACTTCATTAAATGATTTCAGAAGTGTCGAATTCTGAAAAAATCCTTTCTTAAAATATAATGTGACCAAGGTGGAGACCTTAAGCTTTAATATGTCACCTCATTAATTGATTTCGATTTGGTATAAAGGCAGATAATGGCTTGTGACAAAAAAAAAAAACACCTTATAGAAATAATATATATGATTATTCCTCGATTTTTCTCACTCTTTTCGACCAATTATTTTTCTTTAGCATACTCTTAATATCTGCTCTGGGTTTGCCTCGGGCCGAATAATGCTGCTTATTTAAACATGTTATAGTGTCCGCTGTATATTCCCTGCTGCTTCATTGTTGCTTGGCCTTGTACTCAGCAATTGCTTCGCCGTGTTTCTTCCGCTTGTGTTTGCATAGAGCCATATAACACTTCTAACCTGGGTCAACCTACTGTGCTGCCAATCTCGCGCGTCACCCTGGCTGCATGTGTTGTCGCAGTCAGCACATTGTTTGCTTCACTAGTAAATCCTTTTCACCTGATTTGTGTGGACCGTCGTAAGTCAGTTTTTCTTCCCTCATAGGTGTATGGGCTTCAGTATGGTGCCTGCAGTTTTTTTTTTTTGTTTTGTTTTTTTATCGTTCTCGACGTACTGAGAAATTTTCCAACAAAACTCAATATCCTGTGCGGAACTCCTCGGAGTTTTCTTGTTTATTGTACAATTGCTTGTGCTTCTCTTTTCAGTCATGAATGAAGTGTCTAGTGGTCTCATGCAATGCCTGAATCCGATGCTGCAAAGCATGCGCATAATCATCATAGTTGTAAGTAGGCTCTTCCAGTTGTTTCTGCAAGGCTCCTGGTATGCTGGCCTCTCTCCTGTAAAATAGAAGATGTGGTGAATACTTAGTCACGGTATGGGGTGTTCTGTTATAATTGGCATATTTGAATAATTCATCCCAATTTTCTTGCGTCTCATCCATGTAATGTCTGCTAAGGTCTTGTGAGTGCGTTCAAGGCTCCCATTCCCTTCCGGCCAATATGGGACAGTAAATACTTGTTTGACCTTCAATATTTCACACACCTTCTTCAGCAGTTCGCTCATAAAGCACCCAGGATGGAATCCCTTACTGCAAAATGATTTCTTCCACCAAAGCCCGACTAAAAGACTCCATGTCCTGTCTTTCAATGGGTACTGTGACAAGGTACTTGCTCAAATCATCCTGGAACAAGATATATTTATTTCCCCACGGTGTCACATTGAACGGTCCCACTATGTCAATATCACATCTCTTGAACACATGATCCGGTGTATCTGTGGTTTTTAATGGCATTCTCACCTGAGGTTCTCGGTGCTTGTCCAGTGCCAAGTGCATCTTTTTACATATTGCGCAATGTCGCGTCATATCCCTGTCCACGTAATCCGTTGCTTAACTCTTTCAAATGATCTCCAGCATGTCTGCCAAGTTCTGAATTATGGGCTTCATATAAAATCTCCTTCTTCTCCACGTTAGTAAGCTTCAGCCCCCAGGCCTCTTCCTCCGAGCTGTCGTGCTTTGTATCACTGGCACTTTTCCATAGCCTATTATGTCCTTCCATTTCTTCAACAAATGTCATCCAATTATCCCGTCATAGGGCGTATCGACTCCCACAGGAACCACTCTTGCATTTTATGCCGTATTGTCAGCTCTCTGCCTTCCTACAGAGTAATCATTATTGCTCCTTCCATGAATAAAGGTTCGAATCCCCGTCCGGGCATCCAGATTTGGGTTTTCCATGGTTTCCCCAAATCACTCCAGGTGAATGCCGGGATGCTTCCTTCAAAAGGCCATGGCCGAATTCCTTCCCATTCCTTGCCCCCATCCTTTCCCGTCTCTAAAGACCACGTTGTTAAAAAGGGACGTTAAACTGTTACAAAAAAAAAAAAAAATGAATAAAGGTTCTCCTGAGATCCCCTTAATCCATACTCCATTCGTCATTTCTTCTCGCTGGGCTTCCCTTACACACTCTGACCTCAGAAGGGACACCTGAGCTCCCACGTCAAGAAGTAGCTTAAGTGGACTATATTTGCTTTCTTCACATGCCAACTCAAAGTAATCATTCCGATTTTCGCTAATGCAGTCACTCTTGTTTAGCTCCTGTGTCTCATGATCACTGAACTGCCCGGCTCCACTCTTCTCTAGTTTTCTGACTCCTCTGCTAATTTTCGTGCTCCCTTGTAAGGACGTAGCCTATACTAGGGGCTAAGTATAGGTCTAGTACTTTAACTGAATGTTTACTTGAAGTGAAAAGTTCTCTAAATCTGCATCAGTAATTTTAAATGACCATGTAGCCTGTCTGGAATACTCAACTGAAATGCTTAAAGGCCACCACAAAGTTTTTTTAACCCAAAACTAAGGAAGGTTTCAGTCTACTACAAAATCACAAAAATTCACTTGAATCAAAATTTGAAATTTATTTTCAAAGTCACATTTTCAAAATTTGCATTCTACAGTTGAGTAGGTTATCAAACTAACGTTTCCACAAAAATTGCAGGTTATGGAGAGGAAGAGAACCGAATGAACCCCTTTATAGAAAAATTAATAGTTCAAAGTCATTACTAGTCACTCGTCAGAAAATCCAGCATGGTGGTACATCAGCCATGCGATCACTCAAAGTTCAACCGACACACACGCGCAGGTCTACAATACGCAACGTTCCCGGGATACAGACAAACCCCCTCTCCTAGGCTCCTACCTATATACCCCTATCCACATACCACATGTGTATGGGCGCTTATCAGAAATAGTGTGAAAAAATGTAATTATAGAATGTGTTTGAAATCTACCCTTGGGTAGCTTGACCACTAGTTAGTAGCGTTTGAACAGTCGCCGGTGCAGTAGTGTATTTTGATGTTATATTTTATCTGTAGTGGTGTGGGGATTTGATTAGTGTAGCCTTTGAGTGCTTACATTTTGTAGACAGTGGTCATTAGTAGCGTTTGAACAGTCGCCGAATGCAGTAGCGTATTTTGTTGTTACTAGACGATCCGTGCAAAAATTTCGCGAAAAATATTATGTGAAAAGTGAGGTTGAATATGATGTCACCAAAGCTGAGTCATTACTCTTCATACTCCTACTTCATTTATCAATTTTGGTTAAAAAACCAGGGAGATAAAAGGCTCGAAAGACATAAAACGTATTTTAAAAATATTGATATTTTTACCGTTTAAGGGTCGAATTACGAAAAATTCCTTTCTTCGAATATAATGTTACCACGGCGGAAACCTTAGTCTTTAATATGATATCTCATTTATCTATATCGGTTAGATATTAAGGGAGATAAATCGCTCGTGACACAAAACCGCATTGCAAAAATATTGATACATTTGCCCTTTAAGGGTCGAATTTCGAAAAATTTCTGTCTTAATATATGGCGTCATTAAAGCGGAGATCTTAATCTTTAAAATGATACTTCATTAAACGATTACAGGTAGGTATCAAGGGAGATAAGTGACTCGTAACACAGAAAACAGCATTTTAGAAATATTGACATTTTTGCCCTTTAAGGGTCGAATTCCGAAAACTTCATTCCTTAAAATATGATGTGACCGAAGTGGCGACCATAAGCTTTAAAATGACACCTCATTCATTGACTTCGGTTAAGTATGAAGGAAGATACAGGCTTGTGACAAAAAAATACCTTATAGAAATAATATATATGATACTTTATCTGTAGTGTTGTGGGGATTTGATTAGTGTAACCTCTGAGTGTTTACATTTTGTAAACAGTGGTCGTTAGTAGTTTTTGAACAGTCGCCGAGTGCAGTAGCGTATTTTGTTTTTTATATTTTATCGGTAGTGGGTGTAGATTAGGTTAGTGCAATCTCCGAGTGTATATATTTTGTAGGAAGTAGGTTATTTCGAGTTTCTGTTCCTTTTTTGTGTCCTTTTTTTTTTTCTTTCCTTTATTTTTTGCATTTTTCAAAAGCAGTATGTCTAGGGACTGTGATTGCTGTGTGCAGACGCGAGCTGAGGTGGCTGATCTGCGCACATAGCTTGCAGCTGTGTTCACGAATGATACAGAGCTGGAAGCTGCCATAAAAGGCTGCAGCATATGTGATGTTTGGGAAACTGATGTAGCCATGCCTATCACAGATTCTCCCATATCGACCGTCGTACCTGCAACCCAGGCTGAAGTGTTGGATGCTATGCCGCGGTCGCCTGTTGGTGACTGGCGTATGGCTTCTAGACTTCGAAGCTGTACACGGGGGCAGTCGAACAGGCTTAAAGGCCAAGACGCTGAACTTGTTCGTCTGTCCAACCGGTATGATGTATTGTCGGAAGTTAACTCAGTCCCACAGTTGTCATCCTGCGAGTTGACAGCCCCCCAGCCCGCCAGGTCTGAGCAAATGCAGAAGGGCATTCTGATAGTTGGGAGCTCTAATGTTAAGCAGTTATTAGAGCTCCTTAGGGAAATGGCGGATTCCTCGGGGAAGAACTCCAACGTCCATTCAGTGTGTATTCCGGGTGGCCTTATCCGAGATGTGGAACAGGCCATCCCGGATGCCATAGAAGGGACGGGGTGTAGCCAACTACAGATTGTGGCTCATGTTGGCACCAGTGATGCTTGTCGCCTTGGGTCGGAGGTTATCCTCTCTTCCTTCCGGCAGCTGGCTGAAAGAGTGAACTCTGTGGCCAGTGACCGCAAGATATCGGCAGAGCTAACCATCTGTAGCATCGTTGACAGAGTTGATTGTGGACCTATGGTTCAGAGCCGTATTGAGGCGCTGAACCAGAGACTACGACATTTCTGTGATTACATTGGCTGCAGATTTCTCGATCTTCGCCATAGGGTCGAGTCTTGTAGGGTTCCCCTTAGTGCACTACACACGTGAATCGCCTACGCGGGTGGCAGAGGCCGTGTGGAATGCAGTGGGTGGTTTTTTAGGCTGAGGGAGGAAGACCCGAAACACGAAATTCAGTTACGGGCAACCCAATCAGATGGAACACCGGAATGTAGGAGCAACATGAAAGAATCTCGACAGTTAAAAGTTCTTGTAATTAACTGTAGAAGCGTTTGTAACAAACAACTGGAACTTGAAAGCGTTATTTGTAATACAGAAGCGTATATCGTTATTGGTACAGAAAGTTGGTTGAAACCGGAAATAAGTTCTGCCGAAACTTTTAAAGATAGCATGAACGTTTTTCGTAAAGACAGATTACATTCTCATGAAGGTGGGGTATTTATAGCTGTGAGTAAATTACTCCCATGTAATGAAATAGATATCGATACGATCTGTGAAATCATATGGATTAAACTCAACGTTGCTGGTTCAAAACTCATCATAGGCGCCTTCTACCGTCCACCCGATTCCGACATAGCTATCGTTGAGGAGTTAAGAAATAATGTAAATAGTATAGCTAGCCGTTTTAAGGATCATGCTATGATTCTAGGAGGCGACTTCAATCTGCCTTATATCGACTGGCGTAATTAGGTTCACATCACAGGTAGCAGGGATAAGGCAGCTTCTGAAGTAATTCTCAAGTTGTTGTCAGATAATCATCTCGAGCAACTAGTTAATGATCCTACACGGTGTCATAATGGTAACGAAAACATTTTAGACTTGCTGGTTATGAACAAGCCAGAATTATTCACCGACATTTCAACGACCACAGGAATAAGCGATCACAAAGTGGTAATTGCGACTATCAAATTAACAACCAAGCGAAAAAGGAGAAATGGGTGGATTGTATACAGATTCAGTAAGGCCTCAAAGGGATGTTTTAGAACCTACCTGAGGAATAATTACCATAACTTCAAGTCAACAAAGGACACCGTTGAAGAGATGTGGCATCGTTTTATACATATAGTCAGGGAAGGCATGGAAATACATATACCAAAGCGGACAATAAATGGGGAGAATGATCCACCGTGGTACACATGCGAAGTCAAAAGATTACTCAAAAAACAAAGGAAAATACACGCACGCTAAAGAAGGTAGGGGTGTCGCAGTGATTTAGAAACCTTAGCCGATTTAAGAGGACGTATTAAGAATGTAATGCGCAAGGCCTTTCACGATTTTCACTCCAACTCTCTCTGTAACAGTCTCACAGGAAACACAAAGAAATTTTGGTCGTATGAACGAAAAGTTAATTGTACCAACAGATATATTCCAACACTAATTCGTGAAGGTTCCAAGGTTAATGAAAGCCGTGATAAAGCTAACGTACTAAATACTGTATTCAAAAATTCATTTACAAATGAACATAAGGATAGTATTCCCGTTTTCCCACGCCGTGGCGAGTCGGTGATGGAATCATTACGAATAGATACTGCAGGTATCATTAAGCAATTAGAGCTCCTGAAGTGGGGGTAAGCACCAGGCCCGGATGGAATTCCAGTAAGAGTATTTTCAGAGTATGCGGCGGAAATCGGGCCATTTCTGTCTGATATATTCAATAAATCATTAGAAGTGCGAAAAGTACATTCAGACTGGAAAATTACACATGTAACACCAATTTACAAAAAAAAGGTGATCGAAGTGATCCTGGAAACTATCGTCCCATATCTATAACGTCTGTTTGTAGTAGAGTTATGGAGCATATTATATGCTCAAACATCAAGAATTTTCTAGATGAAAATAATTTGCTTACAACAAATCAACACGGATTTCGGAAGAAAAGATCATGTGAAACACAGCTGGCCCTATTCACACACGACGTAATGAAAGTTATCGATGCAGGTTCACAAGTAGATGCAATTTTTCTAGATTTCCAGAAAGCCTTTGACTCTGTGCCACACAACCGCCTTTTAGCGAAGCTGCGAGCGTACGGTATATCGGATCAGCTTTGTGAATGGATCAAGAATTTTCTAACCGGTCGGTCGCAGTATGTTGTCGTTGAAGGAGAAAGTTCTTCTAATCTAGATGTTACATCGGGTGTTCCTCAAGGAAGTGTAATAGGACCACTTCTTTTCTTAATTTTTATAAACGATCTCGGAGTGAAAAGCATTTTTAGATTGTTTGCTGATGATGCGGTTATTTATAGGGAAATAAGAAATTTGGCCGATTGCTTAGAAATTCAGCGCGATCTGGATGTTATTTTGGCTTGGTGCGCTGAGTGGCAACTTACTCTAAATTGTAAAAAGTGCAAGACAATGAGCATAACTAACAAAAAGAATCCAATTGTTCAGAAATGCAAGTTAAACAATACAGTTATTGATATGGTCGATTCTATGAAATATTTGGGAGTAACAGTACAAAGGAACATGAAATGGTACATACACATTAATTCGTTAGTAGGTAGAGCAAATTCTAGGCTGCGATCCGTAGGTCGAATCTTGAAAAATTGTAATGAACAAACAAAGGAGATAGCGTACAAATCTCTTGTGCGTCCACATTTGGATTATTGTTGTGCCATTTGGGATCCGTTTCATAAGGGGTTGATCGAAAGTATAGAGAAAGTACAGAGAAGAGTCACTCGATTCGTGACCACTTGCTACAGTCCTTATGAAAGCGTCACAGAACTGATTAGTAGACTAGGTTGGGTGTCTCTGGTAGATAGACGACACACATTTCGTTTAAAGTTATTGGTAAACATGCGTACTTCCACTTTCACTTTTGAGTGTAGTGAAATACTTCTTCCACCAACCTATTTGAGTCAGAAGGACAGGAAAGATAAAATTAGAGAAATAAGGTGCAGGACTGATTCTTATATGAATTCTTTTTTTCCCTCGTACCATTAGGGATTGGAATGCACAGCAAATAGATTAGCTTTGGTGCTGAGCACCCTCTGCCACCCACAATTTTGTGAATTGCAGAGTATATATGTAGCTGTTGACCTTTTAGGTTTATAAAAAGCATTTAGTAAAAATTCTTAAATGGTTAGCCTTCTTGCAATTGAATTTAGTTTATAAGCGCATGGTTAAAAAATGTGCGAAAATTAGCTTGTGATTCCTTGATTTCTGTCTTAATTTAAGCACTTTTTAGGTGACACTGCTAAATTACAAATTACTGTGAAAAAAAATTGGTGTCATTGTGTTCTGTATGAATTCCTGATTCCAGTGGTGTAAATTTTATTATGATTGGTGGTGAAACGGCAAAGGTATGAGTCTAACAAGATCTGGTTTGAAATGATTCAGAAGTTAACTCGGTTTCTGGTTAATTTTTATTCAAGTGTTGTCTATTTCATAAAAGTGAAGCTATCAGAATTTTCTTTGAATTTAATTATGTGTTTTAACAGTTGTTTTATTTACGTAGGTGGCTTGGTTTGATCACAATTTAATTTTGAAATTACCACATTGTCATAGATGACGAAATGACTTTAAAATGTATATAAAATCTATTCTACAGCATCAAATTTTCTAAAATTTTAATACGTTATACCAGATTTTTAGTTCTTTCAGGGAAACTACTATTTAGTTCGAGAAATTATCGAAAACATATGATAAAAAATGTTAAAAGTGCCAGTGTGTTCCACGTGGTGTTTAAAGTTTTATTTAAGCTATTTAAACAGCCCAAAACTACGGAATTTTTGTGAATTTATCTTTCTTTTGAATTATTATTATTTTTGAAATTACTTTACTGCATCAAAACGTGTCGAGAATTAGTGAAATGATCATGTAGCAAAATTCTATTGTTTTCAAGTTGGATAATAATGGATTACCCTATTCCAGGTTAGTTTAAAGATTCTTTACTATTAAAAATGTTTATTTTGTGCATATATTAAGTGTTTAGTGACTTTGCTCTTTTTAAATTGGTTTATATATATTGGATTAGGTAGCGGTATCAGCTTCTGCATGAAATGTTTCTTACTTCCTATACTTGCAATGAAAATTATATGTATACTGGAAAGTTTACTCCCTCCCTTATGCTTTAAGCTAAGCAAACTAGAATTTACTCAAATTCTAAGGTGCTTACACCCTGTACTTGCTCCATCGATGGACACGAATTACAGTCCTGGGGTTGGTGACCCCATCTCCGACATTTATTACATTTCATGGCCCTATAGGCACGGCATGACCCCATATGGCATGACAGATTACACCTTTCGCAAGGTACAGAATCCTTCAAATTAACATCTCCTCGGCAATGGCCTTTATGCTCCTTCTCATTGATAGGACCTAGCCTCCCTGACTCTTTTCTCCGCTGTCGCCCCTCTGTGATTGCTTCTATCCTCAGTTCGTTTATCCGGTTGGGCGAATACTAAAATTTGTTTGCATTTATATAGAATGTTTCCTCATTCCATAAAAATGCCTAATTTTCATATAGCTTTATCAACATTTAATTAGCTATTTTTTTAATTTTGTAAATTACAATATGCTAAAATATATTTTTAAAAAATGAAAGTGAAAATTTTCTGATAGCTGGAGGAACTCCACAAATAAAAAAGTAGCTAATAGGAATGAAACTTCTTAAGTGACATTTAGACTTTTTCTTTCTCTGGGATAAAGAGTGCTACTAAATAATAAAACAAAACACTGCTAAATGCATTACACCACACACCTAGGATTACATGGTTGAAGCAATGTGTAAATGCTAGTATTCAGTAAGACAGTTTCCTTGAAACAGACCATAGCAATATGAAACCAGTTGCCACCAGCATAACCTTCATCAGTCCCACCACTGAAGATGTCTTTCCAATTGTAGAAACTGTTAATCCCACATCATTTGCCAACTTACTTGCAACAAAGCTTTACTTCAAGCATAGGTGTGACTGCCAATCAATTATCTATTAGGATTAAAGGTGACAAATCATATTCACCCAGAATATTGATGACTCTAATCTGGCATGCACATAACAGCAATAAGCTTAATTCCTGTTTCACAGTTCATATTGTCAGACTTTCCTGTTAGTAGTAGTTATTTTGAATTTAGGCCATGGAAGTGGCCTCTGACAATATGCTGGCTACTAGGCACCCACCTGCCCTCAGTCTAATGCCTCATCCCTTCACCCCCCCCCCCCCCACACACACTTTTTCCACTTTCCCCATCTGGAGAAACCACCACTTAGTATAATTAGTATTTGTCTCATCACTTAAAAAATAAACTTTTTTTTCATAAACATTTATTGCTCCCATCTATATTTGATAATAGTGACAATGAAACTGCATGAAGCGCTGAAAATGTCACAGGGAAGAGGGCCAAACGAATAAACAAAAAACACAGACACATTTCGCAATATTTCAGTTAATACCCTTACTGATGGAAGCGAGGCATATGACAGGGGGAGGATGTGCACACATCCATACCTACAGCATGAATGAACCTAAGATGAAATAAGAGGTAAGGGTGATTAATTGAACTGGTGGTTTCCCACCCTTCCCTCTTTTCATCTTTGGTTCATTCATGTGGTAGGTCTGAATGTTTACTCGTCTTTCTCCCAGCCATATGTCTCACCTTCTCTGTGAGTAAAGGTTATTAATCGAAATATTGTGAAGTGTGATTGTGTTATTTTTGGTTTTTGCATGTTTGTTTGGCTCTCCTGCCTTCATTTTCACTATTGTATCTTCTTATCATCTCTATTCATTTGACTTGAGTCTATTCACTCTCCAATTAGCTCATATCCTTTCTTTGACTTAAATTGTTGTCCTGATTTGGATTTATTTCACTACACTGTACACCTTTCAAACAATTAACTACCATTTATTTACTTATTGATTAGTTTTCTGTGCATTCAGTGTTATCTGCTAAATAACGGATAAATCTGTTTCTGCATCCTGAATGTACATATTACATCATACCAATGTAAATTTGATAAACATGACAACCAAATGAAATTATCAAATTTTCTATCTTAAAACACCTACCACATTGTGAAAACATGGTTATCTGTGACTGTTTGGTGGTAATTTTCAGTAATCCTGGTTTATCTCCTCGCAACAAACATGAATGTCAAGCACAATTATATTTGAATTCCTTGCCTCCAACTGTATATATATATATATATATATATTAAATGGCACATTGATACTTTTGCCCATTAAAGGTCGAATTCGAAAAATTCCTGTCTTAATATATGATCTCACTAAAGAGGAGATCTTAATCTTTAAAATGATACTTCATTAAATGATTTCAGATAGGTATCCAGGGTCATAAATGACTCGTAACACAAAAAACTTTTAGAAATATTGACACTTTTGCCCGTTATGGGTCAAATTCCGAAAATTTCTCTTCTTGAAATATGATATGACCAAAGTGGAGACCATAAGCATTAAAATGACGCATCATTCATTGTGTAACATAGCAGCTCAATAAAAATAAATAAAATTGTATATTAGACAGTTAAAGGCCATAATATTAGTAAATTAAGAGTTTAAGGGGAAAAGAAAAAGAATAGCAGATTTAATAAAGATTGTTTGCTCTGATATGTTTAAAAATGTGGTATCTCTGGAGAAAGAAGAAGTTAGTTAAGAAGAATTTTTGGTTAAAAAAAAGTAGAACGAGCAAGTCAAGATTAATCTAGCAGTGGATTGAGTTTCAAAATAATAATAGTAGTTGCATAATGAGAAGTTTTAACATAATATTAGCGGAGAGAAAATTCAATAGATCTTGAATAGAAAAGAACGCACAAAGGCTCGGATCAAACTTAATTCAAAATTATTACAAACACGGTCGTTGTTGGTATGAGAGGATTTTAAACTGAGGAAATAAATTGCAAAGATTACAATCCTAATTCTGCCCAATAAAATGTATTTATTTAACATCACAGTCGTTATAATAATGTGACAATTGATGTTGGTTAAGCATGAAGGGAGATAATGGCTTGTGACCAAAAAAATCCTTATGGAAATAATATCTATGATTTAAATTATGGAAATTAGGCATCAACATTAGCTCACAAAATGCACTAATTACTGTAAAAGGAAATTGTAAGTAAATTACAATTAACATTAGACAGATACCATCCTCTGGTTTTACGTAAAATTGACGTGTCCCAACATTATCAAAAACAAGCAACAAACTATTAATTGTCGAGTGCCACTCAGTTATGCTCAGATTTACTTTCATTACAATATCAAATATAGAGCCGACAAGAAAATTTTTTTATCAACAGGTCTTCCTGTCAGAGCATGTTAGGTTCCCTCAAAATGAAGCAATGTACTGGAAATATTATAATTCATATAATACTATTTGGATGTGTGAAAACACCACCGTTACTTGTGTGGTGATCACTACCACCACTCATCCACAATGCCACAGCACAGTGTAAACGCATCAGATCATTGCACTATTGATGTGCTACATTAAAGTATCGATGCACTGTATGTATAAGCAACACAAATAAAACCCTCCAGGGCCCATAGAGTTGCAACTACCACCCTCACTGCGGCCGTAAAGGTTGCAGCAGATGTGATGTTGGGGAAACTGGTGTAGCCATGCCTATCACAGATTCTCCCATATTGACCAGTCGTACCTGCAACCCCAGGCTGAAGTGTTGGATGCTGTGTCGCCGGTCGCCTGTCGGTGACTGGCGTAATGGCTTCTAGACTTCCGAAGCCGCACACGGGGCAGTCGAACAGCATAAAGGCCAAGACGCTGAACTTGTTCGACTGTCCAACTGTATGATGTATTGTCGGAGGCTGACTCGGTCCCACAATTGTCATCCTGCGAGTTGACAGCCCCCCAGCCCGCTTGGTCTGAGCAAAACAGAAGGGAATTCTGGTAGTTGGGAGCTCTAATGTTAGGGCGGTTATTAGATCCCTTTAGGGAAATGGCAGATTATTCGGGGAAGAAATCCAACGTCCATTCAGTGTGTATTCCGGGTGGCCTGATCTGAGATGTGGAACAGGCCATCCCGAATGCCATAGAAGGACGCGGTGTAGCCAACTACAGATTGTGGCTCATATCGGCAACAGTGATGCTTGTCGCCTTGGGTCGAGGTTATCCTCTCTTCCTTCCGGCAGCTGGCTGAAAGGGTGAGCTATGTGACCAGTGGCCGCAAGATACCAGCAGAGCTAATCATCTGTAGCATCGTAGACAGAGTTGTGGACCTCTGGTTCAGAGACATATTGAGGGGCTGAACCAGAGACTACGACGTTTCTGTGATGGTATTGGCTGCAGATTTTCTCGATCTTCGCCATAGGGTCAAGTCATGTAGGGGCCCATTTAATATGTCAGGTGTGCACTACACATGTGAATTGGCTACACGAGTGGTAGGGGCCGTATGGAATGCACTGGGTGTTTTTTAGGCTGAGGGAGGAAGACCCGAAACACGAAATACATTTACGGGCAACCCAATCAGATACAACACTGGAATGTAGAAGGAAACTAAAAGAATCTTGACAGTTAAAAGTCCTCGTAATTAACTGTAGAAGCATTTGTAACAAACAACCGGATCTTGAAAGCATTATTTCTAGCACAGAAGCGGATATTGTTATCGGTACAGAAAGTTGGCTGAAACCGGAAATAATGTCCACCAAAACTTTTATAGATAGCATGAATGTTTTTCGTAAAGACCAATTACATTCTCATGGAGGTGGGGTATTTATAGCTGTGAGTAAATTTCTACCATGTAATGAAATAGAAGTCGATATGATCTGTGAAAACATATCTTAATGGTGCTGGGTCAAAACTCGTCATAGGCGCCTTCTACCGTCCACCCGATTCCGACATAGCTATTGCCGAGGAATTAAGAAATAATGTAAATAGTATAGCTAGCCATTTTCATGATCATGCTATGATTCTAGGAGGCGACTTCAATCTGCCTTATATCGACTAGCGTAATTACGTTCACATTACAGGTAGCAGGGATAAGGCTGCTTCTGAAGTAATTCTCGATTTGTTCTCAGATAATCATCTTGAACAGCTAGTTAATGAACCGACACAGTGTCATAACGGTAGCGAAAACATTTTAGATTTGCTGGTTATGAACAGGCCAGAATTATTCAGCGACATTTCAACGACCACAGGAATAAGCGATCACAAAGCGGTAATTGCGACTATCAAATTAATGACCAAGCGAAAAAGGAAAAAAGGGCGAATTGTATACAGATTCAATTAGGCCTCAAAGGAGTGTTTTAGAACCTACCTGAGGAATAATTACCATAACTTCAAGTCAACAAGGACACCGTTGAAGAGATGTGGCATCGTTTTATACATATAGTCAGGGAAGGCATGGAAATAAATATACCAAAGAAGACAATAAAGGGGGAGAATGATCCACCGTGATACACATGCGAAGTCAAAAGATTACTCAAAAAACAAAGGAAAATACACGCACGCTCAAGAAGGAAGGGGTGTCGCAGCGATTTAGAAACCTTAGCTGATTTAAGAGGACGTATTAAGAAAGTAATGCGCGAGGCCTTTAACGATTTTCACTCCAACTCTCTCTCTAGGAGTCTCATAGAAAACCCAAAGAAATTTTGGTCGTATGTATGGAAAGTTAATTGTACCAACAGCAATATTCCTGCACTAATTCGTGAAGGTTCCAAGGTTAATGAAAGCCGCGATAAAGCTAACGTACTAAATACTGTATTCAAAATTCATTTTCAAATGAACATAAGGATAGTATTCCCGTTTTCCCACGCCATGGCGAGTCGGTGATGGAATCATTACGAATAGATACTGCAGGTATCATTAAGCAATTAGAGCTCCTGAAGTGGGGGTAAGCACCGGGCCCGGATGGAATTCCAGTAAGAGTATTTTCAGAGTATGCGGCAGAAATCGGGCCATTTCTGTCTGATATATTCAGTAAATCATTAGAAGGGCGAAAAGTACCTTCAGACTGGAAAATCGCACAAGTAACTCCGATTTTCAAAAAAGGTGATCGAAGTGATCCTGGGAACTATGGTCCCATATCTATAACATCTGTTTGTAGTAGAGTTATGGAGCTTATTATATGCTTGAACATTATGAATTTTCTAGATGAAAATAATTTGCTTACAACAAATCAACACGGATTTCGGAAGAAAAGATCATGTGAAACACAGCTGGCCCTATTCACACACGACGTAATGAAAGTTATCGATGCAGGTTCACAAGTAGATGCAATTTTTCTAGATTTCCAGAAAGCCTTTGACTCTGTGCCACACAACCGCCTTTTAGCGAAGCTGCGAGCGTACGGTATATCGGATCAGCTTTGTGAATGGATCAAGAATTTTCTAACCGGTCGGTCGCAGTATGTTGTCGTTGAAGGAGAAAGTTCTAATCTAGATGTTACATCGGGTGTTCCTCAAGGAAGTGTAATAGGACCACTTCTTTTCTTAATTTTTATAAACGATCTCGGAGTGAAAAGCATTTTTAGATTGTTTGCTGATGATGCGGTTATTTATAGGGAAATAAGAAATTTGGCCGATTGCTTAGAAATTCAGCGCGATCTGGATGTTATTTTGGCATGGTGCGCTGAGTGGCAACTTACTCTAAATTGTAAAAAGTGCAAGACAATGAGCATAACTAACAAAAAGAATCCAATTGTTCAGAAATACGAGCTAAACAATACAGTTATTGATATGGTCGATTCTATTAAATATTTGGGAGTAACAGTACAAAAGAATATGAAATGGGACTTACACATTAATTCGTTAGTAGGTAGAGCAAATTGTAGGCTGCGATTCATGGGTCGAATCTTGAAAAATTGTAATGAACAAACAAAGGAGATAGCGTACAAATATCTTGTGCGTCCACATTTGGACTATTGTTGTGCCATTTGGGATCCGTTTTGTAAGGGGTTGGTCGAAAGTATAGAGAAAGTACAGAGAAGAGCCGCTCGATTCGTGACCGCTTGCTACAGTCCTTATGAAAGCGTCACAGAACTGATTAGTAGACTAGGTTGGGAGTCTCTGGTAGATAGATGACACATGTTTCGTTTTAACTTATTGGTAAACATGCGTACTTCCACTTTCACTTTTGAGTGTAGTGAAATACTTCTTCCACCAACCTATTTGAGTCGGAAGGACAGGAAAGATAAAATTAGAGAAAAAAGGTGCCGGACTGATTCTTATATGAATTCTTTTTTCCCTCGTACCATTAGGGATTGGAATGCTCAGCAAAGAGATTAGCTTTGGTGCTGAGCACCCTCTGCCACCCCCAATTTTGTGAATTGCAAGTTATATATGTAGATGTAGATGTGTAGAAAATACAATTTTCGCGTGAGCAAAGTGACTTTCCCGGATTTGACATCATATTTCAAGTTTTTATGAACTCTTTAGTTCCAGACTTTAAAACTTATGTCAATGGGTTCTATGATTTCTCCGCATTCCGGAATAGTTTTTTTTTTGGTACGTTTTATATTTTAAAAGTTATTAATCTCACAAAAACCGACCTGGTGTATTGAGAAGGTGCCATTAGTCTAAACTTACTATTTTGTCAAAATTACTATTGAAAGAATGTTTATTTTAAAAAATGGTCTTTGGCACGGCCTTCTGCTCTGTTCATTCCACATTTTGAAAGTGATTTTGTTTACTGGTGTATGTTAAATTATCCACAATTCGAATCAGTAGTTGTCAGCATTTTTCTCCACTGCGTAATTATGTTAAAACTGGTTTAGTGCCTGTTTGACTGTGTGGAATGCTTCAAAATTTTTGTGCGTTGTTCAATGTTTTCTTTACTTACATAAACATTATTAGTTGGCTCAAAAAATTACTGAAAACATTACTTTATGTGGTGTTGAAAATCGCGAATGTGTTTAATGAAATTTTAAAATCGAGTTTTCTTAATTTATTCTGCCTGCAACTGTTGATTCATTGCAAATTTTACGTTCTCCTGGTTAGTTATTATTATAAACAATTTTTATTGCATCGAAAAGTGTTGAAAAATAACGATATGGTCTCTTAAAAAAAATCAGGTGTTTACAAGCTGAACTTTTGAGAATTGCTATGATTTAGGTGAGTGTAAAGGCTACTTTTTTTATCATTAACTGTCTATTTAAAGCTGTTATTACATGTTAAGTGAGTTTTTAGATTTTAAATCGGCCTGTGTGTGGCTATAAGCTGCAGTATTGGCTTCTGTATGATTCCCCTCCCCCGTATCCTGTAGTGATGAGGTGTAAAATTTAACAAATTCTGAGGTGCTTACATGGTGAAGAAGTAGAAAAAAAGAGAAACAATGATGATAGAGACGAGGAGAATAGTTTTTAGTAACATTTCAAGAATAAATGGATCCCTGGATGTATCTGAGTAAGAGATAATTGATTGTTTGTAGGAGTAGTTAGTGTCACCGTTTCATTTAGAATATCTATAAGTATAAAAAAAGTATAAAAGCAAGTAACTGTTCATTATGTATGTGATAATTTTAATGTTTGTTTGGCAAGAGAAAATGGAACAAATATCTTCTGTGATTAATAACGAAAAAATAACTTTGTTTCATTTGGGAGAGGGGTAGTCCCATTAAGGAAATAGCCACATCAGGTTACATGGGGCTTAATGGAGCCATGTGGTAATGGATGTTCCCTAAATAATATAAGTAAACTGGTTTCTAAACCTATACTGGTCTCATCTCACCAATAAAGATTTTTATGAATCACCCAAGGTTTTCTTAGATAGTAACTACACCAATGCTTAACATCTACACAATGGTATTAAAAGATTTAAAAAATATATATATATTACAATGAAATTTATTGGAACTTTGAACTATTCAGAATTACACATAATTTCAAATTGTTAACTGGTATAAATGCAACTCTAAAATCACCAATTGCAATTTTGTATTAAATAAAATGATTCACTAAAACACACTTCTTAAATACATTATATTCTAATATTTATGTCAATATGACTATCAAAATTTAGCTTTTAACCATGATCGACTACAAATTAAAGGCACACAAAGTTCAAAGTTAGTTTTAGATACCTGTTGTGCCCTTTTTGTACTGTCTTGAAAACTAATAAATTTTGACAATGGCACGTGCTTAAAATAGTAACCTTTTCTATGTTTTAAATTTTTGAAATATTAAGCAGTGTATGGCGGCATCAAAGTACCAGTTAACACAATTACAATTGAATCACTAAATGCACAAAGACATGTCCATTTCTCAACAAAAACTTTTTTTTTTCAGAGATAGCATCTTGGAACTTAGCCCTTTCGTTCTCGGCAGGAATCCACGTAAAAACATTTAAATAATATGCTTCTCATCCCAAATAACCACAAAATGTAATACTGGATAGTCTACCATACGGACTTAATATAGTTTTTTGTTATTTCCCTAAAATTTATGAAATTGGACATGTTCCATTTCTGCATTTAGCGATTCAGTTATAGTACTAAAATTGTAATAATACATTAAAAGTTGCTTTACTTCTATTTCCCTCTTTTAATGTTTTTTGTTTTCTAAACACATAATTACATTTACAGTTACACTGGAATATCTGAAGGAAGAAAGTAACTATTTGCCACGATATGGTGCAATTTCACTGGGAGGACTTAGTGGTCTCATTTTTGGACTGCGTGGTGGTTGGTTTCGTAGGGTTACTTATGCTACTACTGGTACTCTGGCAATGGCTGCTTTGTGCTATCCTCGACAAGCATCCGAAATTAGTCATGAAGGCCTGACATATGCAAAAAAATATGTAGCCATTACCTACAATTTTATATATGGAGGTAAGCATTTCATAAGTCATGTGTATATGTACTGTAGTGTTACAACTATACAGATTGTTAAGAAACAAGGCACTACAAGAACATAAATGAAATAGTAATTTTTGAGTCTTAGTCCTTTATCAACAAGAGAACATCACACTCATTTCCCTATCCTAACTTGGAATTCCTTTTTGCTACTTAGCACTTATTATTTCATGATGACTACATGTCAAATTTGCCATATGTACTGGTAATTACAAATTGGAACAAAGGTTGAAAGTAGCAAAAAACAATTGTAATTTTCTTAATAAGGTTGTGATATATGTTATATCAAAGTATTTTTCGTGTTGAGTGAATAGTTGCCCTCTTGTTTTAGTAATTTTTTTTAAAGAAATGGTCATTATTTCTTGTGTATCGATGTATCTTAGTTAATCAGGGTGCAAATTAAACATTGAACATAAGTAATGGTGGATTGAATCCTTCATAGGCCTCTTGTCTTAATTATTTTATAATGAATTTTAATTTTTATCATGCAAGAGATGGATGGCTGAAAGGAGTGGAGGAGTGTGTACATAAAAGAGGAGAGCACTGGAACAAGGTGGTGACAGATAGGTGGTGGGAATAAAGAAGGAAATGGACAGGCTTCATGCAATCCTCCATCCCTTCCTATCTTGTGCTAACCTCTTCATCTCTACACAACCCTTACAACCCATGTCCTCAATTATCTGCTTCATATATTGTAATCTCTGTCTTCCTCTACAGCTCTTACCTTCAACTGTTCCCTCCACTAATCAAAACAAACAAAAAAATACATATTGCTTCCAAGCGGTACATCTATAAATTACAGAACAAGATGTAATTACTAAAACTAATAAATCTTATTTTGCTTAGTTATTTACATGCCAACAAAATAAGTTAAATATGTGATTTAATCAGAAAATATAATTCTGAATGTCATGTTTAAAAAAAAAATCTCAGAATGTAAGGAGCTCATCACGGACACACATGTTGCCTTTCATGATGGAAGGGAGTGTTTTATGTAGATCCACATTATATACACTCCGCTAGTCAGCTAATGCACTACACGTGCTTTTGACCCACTGCCCAATGCTCCTGCCTACAAAACTTTTGATATCTCCTAATGTTCAGATTCAAATTACAGGCAGTAAACAATTCTAAAAAATGAGCAACTTTGTTAAATAATAGCAGTAACAAAATAATTTGTTTGCGTAAAGTTTAATTATATTAGTCTGTGAAAAAATACCTTGTTTCACTTCTTTTTTTTTTTTAATTGCAGACTGAAACACACTTATGGACAGTTATCTGTAGAGCTATTTATGGTCTACAGTTGCTAGATTCTTACAGGTGCACAACTTTTCTCCTAGTGCATTGACAAAAATCGTTACTACTCAGCTCTTGTTAGATAATAGGATCATATTTAATTACATAAATTTTTCCCAATAATTGTGTTATGTAACACTGAAAACAACACAATTTTTTCCAGTTCTCTAGATTAGCAGAGTCATGCAGGCAGACAGTGTAATAACAATGTCTCTCTAAGTGGAGATAGATACTATTATTAACGGCAGCTGTTGTCAAGCTATCAAATTTGTCTAAAATGTCACCAAAGTTTAAAGTTTGTTTACTAAAATAATCACCAGCTCCCTTTTAATATTTTAATAGATAATTCTTGAACTGCAAATGAGCAACAATTGCAGTGAGTGGTTAACACTCTGCCCTCACATTCGGGAGGACGATGATTCAAATCCCTGTCCGGGCATCTAGATTTGGGTTTTCCATGGTTTTCCCAAATCACTCCAGTCAAATTCCAGAATGGTTCCTACAAAATGCTGTGGCTGAATTCCTTGCCATTCCTTGTTCCTAGTTCCATCCCACCTCTAATGGACGTAGATGAGGCATAAAGCCATAAGTTAATTTAAAACAATACAAGCGGTATTTAGTAAAACCCTAAAGTTCATCACAAAATAAGTTTCACTGAGTTTATTTGTGAAACAAATTAGATAGATCTGCTGGTATTAGGATTACAGAGTAGTCATGATATGATTGTGTATATGACTTTGAAACTCTATGAAAATTGAAGGTTAACAGCACAAGACACATTCACAACCACACTATTCACTCATTCAAGTCATTAAATGCTCTGTTTCTTTGAAAATGTGTAAAATATTCCAAATAAAATTGGTTCTCAATAGTTTATGGAGCAATAAAACACTTATTTATTGTTAAAAATTCACTTTCAACTAAAACCTTGAAATGGTTGGCAGTTGTAATTCACATGGCTACAGTACTCTGGTCCATTTGAATTGATGCCATGATGACTCTGAAATGTTTGCTACCAAAATGTTTCCAAGTTCCCTTTGTAACCAAAAATAATCTTATCACAAAAACCTGCTTCTTTGAAAATAAATTAAGCCCAACCCTACACTACCATTGCACTGACTGTCACAGAGCTCACCTGCAGAACAATTATGAACCCCTACGGTGAATCACCTTTCTGCTGGGAAATGCCAAAATCCCAAGTTCTCATGGTACCGGTACCTAAAATCTTATTGGTCTTTACCAAAATTTCACATCTCATAGACTGAATTATTTCTAGCATTTTTATAATACCATACTTTTCAAATTATTACTGGATTAGTACTTATTATGTAAGTAATTAGTTCATGTTATCTTTCCCTTATACCAAAAAATATTTAATCATGAAGCTTTTAGTTTCAAAAAATCACTTTTCCATTCTAGTTTAGTTTAGCATCGAGTTTAAATCCAAAATCATTCTTATTTGGGTAATATTAAATTTATTATCTTATATCCTCATAAATTTTTCTCAGGCATTTGTAATTTGATTACTTTAAAAATTCCATACCTTTCTTAATTATTCATATATTTCTTGCTGAATTTTCATGCCCTTTCTTTTAATTAATAACCCCTTTTGAAGTATCCATGGTTAAAAACCGTGCTTTCTCCTGATCTTCGTTGTGACATTTAAATTCATGTTTAAGATCTCAAAACATCTAGGATGTGTTTAAATGAAATTTGTATTTACTTCTCCATCTTTAGAGTGTAAATGCACATTATTAAATATTGTTATTAAAAAGTAATATATATATATATATATAAAAATAATGACGAGCACAAAAAGGACAAACACAAGAAACTCACAATATTTCAGCATATAGAGTGAGACACCAGACACCAGTTAGAGCCAGACGCGAACACGACGGTGGCTGTCTGGTGAATGGCATGGCCGGCAAAGACAGTCGTGTAGGTGAGGGGGGGGGGGGAGGACACAAATACTAGCTCGATAATGTTAAAGCTATATTGTCATTGAAAGTGGTAAATCAACACAATAACTGAGTGATGAAATACATTTAAATCATATTTTGAAAAACTTTAGGCACGAAAAATACAGTTTAAGTGATTAGTACAAAAAATACAATATAAGCAATATAAATAGTAGTGATAATAAGTGCTGAGTCTGGTGGGAGGGATTTATTGAAGATTGGGGACTCGAGGCTGTCTGGTGTCAAGGATATTCTGATAGGCTAGTTCCCATCTACGTAGTTCAGAGGAGATTGTGTTGTCAAAGAAACCTCGGATTGCCCTAACTGAGAAACAGTTGTTAAAATTATTCAGTTTGTGGGAATTGAGATGTTTTGCCAATGGATGGGCCTCATTGTTAGTATACTCAGTCTGCCTGTGGCAATTCATTCTAATGGCAAGTGGGTTACTAGTGAGGCCTATATATGAACAGGAGCAATGGAGGCATATATGAGTTGATATATGAGGTAATTGTGTTGTAATGCTAGTAGCATGACCAATGATGGGGAATGTTTCACCTGTGGTAGGATTGTAGTAAGTAGCTGGATGCATGTTGCAACATTTTACAGCGGGGTCTGTTGCATGGGAATGATCCCTTTGGTAGTTTGGAGGAATTAATGGATGAGTACTGTGAAACAAGATATTTTTTAGATTTGGTGGCCTGCTAAAACATGTGCGAGGGTCAGTGGGTAGAATTTAATGGAGAATGGTGCAGATTCTGGGGAAGGAACATAGGAAGTCATGTCTACGCTGAAGGATTAAGTTAATTGACTCTAGACCAGGGAAGAACTGGGTGATGAAAGCGGGACTGCGGTTAGTTACAAGGGTTTCAGCCTTGGAGTGGCTGTGCACAGGAGGGGCTATAGTACAAGAGATTTATTTATGTACTATGTCAGGGGGGTAGTTGCGGGAGATTAGAGCTCTAGACAGGTTTTGTGTGTATCGTGAAAGAGAATCATCAGAGCAGCACCTCCCATGGATGGCCAGACTGTACGGAAGGAAATGTTTGCTGTGGGAGGGTTGACAACTGTTGTAGTGAAGATACTGCCGTAGATTTGTGGGTTTGATATGATCAGAGGTATGCAGGTGACCATTATATATGGAAATGTCTACATCGAGAAAGGTAACATGGTTGTGGGAGTATGTCCAGGTAAAGTTGATGGAGTGGTTGTTTAGGGAGTCTATTAGATGATTCTCTTTGTAGGTACAGATCATAAAAATGTCATCTGTATATCTGAACCACACAAGAGGTTTAATGGAAAGATTAGGAATTGTTGTTCCAGATGTCCCAGGAAAAGGTTTACATAGGATGGTGCCATGCAGTGCCCGTAGCAGTGTTGCGTATTTGGTGGTAAATTTTTAAGCTGAAGGAAAAGTAAGGTGTTAGGCAGAATGATTTTTCCAAGGAAATGAGGAAGGATGTCTTGGGGAGGCTGTCGGGAGGTTGCGTTTCCAGGAAGTGTTCCATGGCACTGAGGCCCTGACTATAAGGGATGTTGGTGTAAAAGGAAGAGACATCTATGGTATCAAGGAAGGAGTCAGGTGGTAGAAGAATGGGCACTGTGGAAAGTCGTTCGAGGAAGTGTCAAAATATTGCACATTTCTTGTGTTTGTCCTTTTTGTGTTCGTCGTTCCCAGTCGCCTTCATCTGTGGTAAGTGTTGGGTCATATTTCCCTAACCTTCCTTATTTTTATTGCCTTCAAGCATTTTCCTGCTCATTGATGCTATTATATGTGTATTTTTTAAATTGGTCTTCTACACTGAAATTTCATGTTAAATTCTGTTTGTGTTGAGAACACATTGCCTTAGTTGAACTTTGCATATTTATTTAAATAAAGGCTGTTCCATTGTTGCATCCAAAACTCTATTGTATAATTTGCATTGTCATGGCTTGATTGCATCACTCAAATATCTTACCTTGTGTGTTCAAATCTTTGCAAACCCAATTATAGCTTTATATCAATTTTCTACTTCTTTAATCCTTATATCAAAATAGTTTTCTTTATATTTAAAACGTATGTGAATGTTTGTGGCACGTAGCATTTAACTTTTATATACCTGCATCAACAGATACCACTCCAGTTGCAAGTGTATGGTGGTACTGTTTCTTTACAACAGTTAGGTTAGGCAAGCTCCTTTTAAAGCTATGTGCATAGAAAACAAAAATTATTTTATAAATATTTTAACTATTGATACTTTAAATATTTACCCCCAAAAAATACTACTAACTAAATTTTTTTGTTGTGTTCTCTTATCACCATTCTTCAGAGGTTTGCTATACACAATTTTTTTGTATTACATAAGGCACTTCAATATTATATTCTTTAATATTTACTTTCAGAATTCTCTTATCAGAACATAACTAATCAAATCACATTGCTAATAAACCTTATTACGAAAAATAATAGGCAAAGGAAATACATGGAAATAAACATTGCTTGAAGAATCACTTTCAAGATATATTAAAAACTTGTCACAACCCCCATTTACCACTGCTAATCGCACGATTATGTTCAAAAACAGAAGTCTCTTGCTACCACCCATCCTCCATACAATTACTACTGTCCTGCACCTCTAAAAACTAACTTTAACACCATACACATCGCACAGTTCTTTCCTAATATTAAGTTCATTAACCAAAATGTTACCCCTCCACCCCTTTCATGTTTTACAGCACTCCACTCAATCTCTCAACCATCTCAGTCAACAAATACTCACTTCCTGACTCTCCAAAACTTTCACACAGATCCTTTCCATACAATAGACTAGCTAAATTTGCACCATCCATCCAGCCATGACAGTGTATTATCCAACCACAACTGAAACTTTTCCCATCATAGGACATGTTATGTGCACAATGACACACTTCAAATACCAACTCACCTGCCTCCACTGTGCTAGACTATTCATAGTCCTCACCACAAAACAATTTTCCACCAGAATGAGAGGCCACAGCAAAACAATTTGATGGCAGACTAGATGATCCAGTGCCAGTCCATGCCAGTTTCCACAATGCAAATAACTTAAACAACTGTTTTACAATGAAATCTATCATATATATTATTTCTATCAGGTATTTTTTTGTCACAAGCCTGTATCTTCCTTCATACTTAACCGAAATCAATTAAAGAGGTGTCATTTTAAAGCTTATGGCCTCCACTTTGGTCACATCAAATTTTAAGAAATAAAGTTTTCGGAATTCGACCCTTAAAGGACAAATATGTCAATATGTCTAAAATGCTGTTTTCTGTGTTACGAGTCATTTATCTCCCTGGATACCTATCTGAAATCGTCCAATGAAGTATCATTTTAAAGATTAAGATCCCGATTTAGTGATGTCATATACTAAGACAAAAAAAAATTGGAATTTGACCGTTAAAGGGCAAAAGTATCAATATTTTTGCAATACGTTTTTGTGTCACGAGCCATTTATCTCACTTCATATTTAACCGATATAGATAACTGAGGTATCATATTAAAGACTAAGGCCTCCGCTGTGGTAACATTATATTTTAAGAAAGGAATTTTTCGTAATTCGACACTTAAAGGACAAAAATGTCAATTTTTCTAAAATGCGTTTTTTGTGCCTCGAGCAATTTATCTCTATGGATATCTAACCAAAATCGATAAATGAAGTAGGATTATGAGGAGCAATTTCTCAGCTTTGGTGACATCATATATTAAGAAAGAAGTTTTTTGAAATTCAACCCTTAAAGAGAAAAATTATAAATGGTTTTACAACGCATCTTTGTGTCACGAGCTATTTATCTCCCTTCATATCTAACCGATATAGATAAATGAGGTATCATATTATAGAATAAGATTTTCGCCATGGTAACATTATATTTTAAGAAAGAAATTTTTTGTAATTCGACCCTTAAAGGTCAAATATGTCAATTTTTCTAAAATGCGTTTTTTGTGTCTCGAGCTATTTATCTCTATGGATATCTAACCAAAATCGATAAATGAAGTAGGATTATGAGGAGTAATGTCTCTGCTTTGTGACATCATGTTTTAACAAATAATGTTTTGGAATTCAACCCTTAAATGGAAAAAGTATAAATTTTTCTGCAACGCATTCTTGTGTCACGAACCTTTTATCTCCCTTGATATCTAACCGATATAGGTAATTGAGGTATTGTATTAAAGAATAAGGTCTCCTCCATGGTAACATTATATTTTAAGAAAGGAATTTCGTAATTCGACCCCTAAAGGGCAAAAATATCAATATTTATAAAATGCGTTTTTTTGTGTTTCGAGCCATTTATCTCCCAGGATATCTAACCAAAATCGATAAATGAAGTAGGAGCATGAAGGGTAATGACTCAGGTTACGTGACAATATTTATTAAGATATATATTTTTTTTTAATTTAACCCTTAATTGGAAAAAGTATAAATGGTTCTAATAAGCATTTTTGTGTTATGAGCCATCTATCTCCATTAATATATAACCGATAAAACCGAAATAGATAAATGTGGTATCATTCTAAAAATTAAGGTTTTCGCTGTGGTAACATCACATTTTAAGGATTGAATTTTTCCGAATATCAGTATTTCTAAATTACGTTTTTTTGTGTTTCGAGTCATTTATCACCCTTGATAATTATACAAAATTGATAAATGAGGAATCATTTTAAAGATTAAGGTGCTCATAGGGTCTTAAGTTCCATTGCACCACATTTTAAGAAAGAAATTTTTCAAAATTCTAACATTAGAGGGCAAAAGTATTAATATTTCTACTACGCATTGTTCTGTCACGAGCTATTTATTTCTCTTGGTACCTAACGGAAATTAATAAATGAGATATCGTTTTAAATTTTAAATTATCCGCTTTGGTCACATCATATTTTAAGAAAAGACTTTCTCCAAATTCAACCATTAAAGGGCAAAAATATCAACTTTTCTAGAACTTTTTTACCTCGCTTGATAACTAACCGAAATCGATAAATGAGGTAACATTTTAAAGACCAAGGTGGTTGCTTTGGTCGTGCCATCTTTATATATAAAGCTGAATGTTTGTTTGTTGGTTTGTTTGTTCTTCATACAAATCCACAGTTTTCATCCGATCTCGATGAAACTTTGCACACTTATCCTTTGAAACAAGGAGAAAAATACTGTCTACATTTGGTTGAAAAATTATCTGTATAAATAACACATGTTGTCTCATAACTTCGAAATATGGCGATAGACAGACACGTTGGATGTGGACGTCTCCAGACCGTGTTTCCGTGTAGTGAACTGGCAGCTCAGTGGCTAAAGAGCTTGCTTACGAACGTCGTGGTCTCCTGTTCAAATCTCCGTTGAGGCTAAGATTTTAAAAAATTGTTTTTCATTGTAAGAGTCAGGCCTGGCCCGTAGGTTATTCGGATTGAATGTTAAACTGTAGATATTAGAAAGTTAGGGGTGCAATGCGAGGCAAATTGTAGGTAGTCTTGCAATTTTGTAGGTGTACACTTTTTTACATTATAATGATCCCTCAGGTGTTGTTCGCAGTTAGTGTGTGAGTGAGAACCACATTAATACTAATATAAATACGGAAGTAAGTCTCTGTCTTTTTGTTACGTTTTGACGACTAAATGGCTATATCGTTGTGATGGAATTTTGTAAGGAAAGCTGTATGAAGGGCACAGGATATTTTTTCCAGTATGATTAACAGTTGTAGTCACGAAATTTTGAGATCTTATCGAATAGTGACAGAAATATGTTTTGAAATTGATTCTCTTCAAGAGGCAGGTTCGACGGTAGAATGATATAGTGATAGCTTCCCTGTCATATTATGCCGACTCGATATTGTTTGGGACCAATCCTTCGTTACCTACAACTTTCTATATTTAATTCTGGCAAAAAAATTCTTAATCCACGCGTACGAATTCGCCGGTACGAGGCTAGTATTTTATAAAAGAAATTTTTTGGAATTCGACCCTTAATGGTCTATAGTATCAATATTATTTCTACAGCGTATTTTTTTTTTTTTTTTAATTACAAGCTATTTATCTTCTTCGATACCTAGCCGAAATCGATAAATCCCATATCGTTTTAATGATTAAGGTCTCCAGTTAAGTAAAATCATAAATGAAGAAAGAATTTTTCTGAATTTGGTGCTTAAAGTGGTTGCGCATATGAGAAAGTTCAGAGCCAAGTCCCTAGATTGCAGCAGCAGATATCACAGAGATGTCAATAAATGTTTTTTTTATTCAATAAGTAGCTTTTTTGGATATTTTTTTCTGTTATGGAAACACTTTCGTTTTGCTATACAGTTCCAATGTAAACATTTTATTCGCACAGCAACAAATATGACAGATATGTTGATATGTTGATTTTGTTCAGGTTGATTGTATTCTGTTAAGGTCAGTGACAGTTTGTCGTAAATACAGAGTGTTTTAAATTTTCCTAATTGTTTCGTGAAATGTTGTAAGTATTTTGATGCATACCTATTACACTAAAAAAATAAATATTTGCTACAAAAGTACGGTTCTACATTTCATTATATACAAGCATTCATCCTCAATATTCATCGCATTTTATCCGCGAAATTTTTGCACGGGTCGTCTAGTCAGTCTTAATTCCAGAAACTATAACTGGAAATGTAAGGTAAAATTGACACATCATTTACAAAATTTCAATGAAGGAGGGTTGCAATGACAAAAACTAATTACCTTTCTTGTGAATATACAAACATATGGCTATAGCTTGAATTAGTGGCCATGGGCAGCACAACTACATGAAAGGTAGTTTTTGGCTGATACAATCATAGCAGAGTGGTTGGAGTCACAGTAACAATACTAGGAAATTATTACCAGCTGGAAAGAAATTACTCATAAAATGATGATAGTTAAAATTAGTGGAGAAAAATTTGCAAAAAAATCTAGAAGATTAATAAAAAATAAACAAATAAAATTCTAATTAAAATAGGTGTAGGTAAATTATACCTGAAAATGCTTGATGTACCAGGAGGGTATGGTAGGTGAATATTATTTGAACTGTGTCCTGGGGAATGTCTAGTATCCAGAATGTGTTGGTAGCCCTGTGAGACCGAACGTAGTGAGTGAGCAGGAACACTCTTGCTTCACATTTGGGAGGAAGTAGGTTCAAAACACTCTCCAACCATCCAGAATTCAGTTCTCCATATTTTACCAAAATCACTCCAGGCAAATGCTAGGATGGTTCCTTTAAAATTCTAAAACTGCCATTCCTTTTCCATCTCTAATGACCTTGACACCAGCGAGTCATAAAGTCGTAAAAAAAGAAACTGTGAAGTTTGGAGAGGGATGTGGTTTCAGGGAACCCTGTAATTCCTTCTACTGTGAAACAGTTATTGTAACTTGGACAGTGGGAGCAGCAGAGCTAAAATATGATGTGGGGCATACTATAGGTCACATGGCCAATCATGTTGTAAGTTTAAACAGTGGTGGGTTTACATTAGGTTATGGTGGGTGGCTCCATATTTCATATTTTGCACAATTTCAATTACAAGGAGCCTTAGGTTGTTTTAAGAGCATTAGATGTTTGATGTTTGCCCATAGCCATTATAAACTCCTACAGTCTCTGCTAAAGAAGAAACTACCAGGAAAGAAAAATGCTGGTAGAAGATCTTCCTGCCTTAAAAATCTGAGAAACCTGTACCTCAGAGACAACTATGGAGCTAGTCTGAGTATTAACTAACAAAGACAAGACAGCCAAGATGTTTGCCAACATCAGAACAAATAGGGACCAAAAGAAGAAGAATATTTTTCAAGTTTGATGATCTGCTCAAGGTGATATAGGGTGCTATTGGAAGAATAGTGGGTAGAATGTGATCCATTTCTGTGAAAGATCTGATAAAGTCACAGCCATGACAATTTATCAGGTTCAGAGGTTACAGGCATGGGGATAACTGTGTGAGTAAAACAGCATTATGGTTGATTTTGAGTTGTGTGGTTTGATGTGCTGGAAGGATTTCAGTTTGAGATATCTGTTTTTGAACCCGTTCCATGGGATAATTATATGTTACAATGACTTCTATCAAGTTTTAGTGATAAAGAATAAAGAATTCTCAATCAAAACAGATGTCGGCCCTCAGATGGCTAAGCTGCAGGAAAGGTAGGTAGCATTTTGTGCAATATGTGTGGTACCTGTCAAAGTCGAGATATTATTGCAGGTTTGAGGATTTGATGTGGACAGAGGTATGTCAGTAGTGATAATGTACAAAGATGTTGTAACATCATAATATACAAACTGTTATTGCTTTTATTGCAGTTAATTAATTAATACAAGTTCGGATCCAGTTACCACCAACAATATGTTGGAAAATGTTCTGAAATGTTTAGGTTTCAATATAATAAGTCATAAATATTGCCAATACAAGAAACACATTTAATCGTCACCAGATGCTTTCTGTGACCACCACTTTACAAATTGAATTTTAATCGTGACTTCTTATTCTTAAAGATGCAGGTTCTTGCTTTTGTTAATACTGCTACTATATCAATAATGCTTTGATCACCGACAGTTATTAATTATGCAAATTCACTTATACAGTTCCTCACAATGAAGTGGCTGTCTTTATTCTATTTTACCGCCTATTTTCACTGTTCTGACTATTTGTCCTCACGCACTTATAAAAGCATACTTTGCTTTTCTTTCTGAGCCGAACACAATACCCGTGCTGCCTCCCAGCAAAACGTGTCCGCTCACCTTCGAGTCCCCATCTAGACTACTAACTTTGTCATGTGACCCTTCCAACACAGATATACCTTACATCCTGACACGGTCTACGTCAATGAGAGTTGAACCATGTGAAGTTTAGAGTGTGGATGTTGCTAAGAAAATTTGGGAAGTGGGGGAGGAGTCAATAATTGTGGTGAAGTATAAAATCTGAAGATGATAATATCTGGAAAGTAAAAAATGACAAAATAAAAAAGATCAGTAAAAAATTACATATATGATATCGTGACTATATGTATTACCCCGTGACCCAACCTTTGTGGCTGCTCTGAAGGGGGTTACTCCTCCTTCATGACAACTTTCTTGCAAAATTGAATTGGAATGGTTTTGTTGTAACTTCTCAGTGACTTGGTAGTGTTTGTGCGGAATAATGTGATAGGTGTATATTCAGTACACTGTGTTTGCTTCATGAAAGAATGAAACAAGGAAAAAGAGAGGGTAGAATCTACTGCTGGCCCATTCAGGCCCTCTCTTTTGAAAGGCACCATGGAGACTGTCATCATCAACATCATTTTCTGTCAACTTGGTAGCTCTCCAAGCTCTCCTGTCTTCTGCCCTGCTCTTCAGGTCCATGCCTAACATATCCATCCAATGGGCAAATCGCCATCCATTGTATTTTATGCTCTCAATCAATACATGCTGGAGAAGTTTGAGATTTAACCCACAACTGTGGTTCTCAGTCTAGTACTACAGAATTGTACACCGCCACCTTTCTCACTCTGCCACCCAAGAGGACCACGATAAACACAAATACTCTTTACAGTATTTCGGCATAAACCTTAGTGTGATTAGGGGAGGACATAAGGGATGAGGATCAGCTGTGTACAAAGTAAGACTCACCACATGACTACTGAAAAAGTATACTGCCATTTAAGTGCTACAGATTTAGCCATGACACATTTGTGTACATATTTGTGTTTGTCATGGCTCTCCTGTCCTTCATCTGTGGTGAGTTATTGGTATATTTTCTCTATTCTTCCTTATTTTCACAAATTTAAATTTTTATGATACATCTTATTTCAAAAGTTGTACTCTCTTTCAGCTGACTAACAGCAAACAAAATACATATATATGCCACATTTCTTGCAGTTTTTCAGTTGGCAGACAAAATCTGCTTACATATAGACTTATTAACTGTTGTGTGTAATTTCTGATAGATCCATTCATTATTCCATGAACAGGGGTAATGAAAGTAATATTTAAGTGTTATCTTATTTTTTTAAAAACAGATACTAAAAAGTTAATATATTAGTCTTAGCCAGTTTGAAACCTATTTGAATGTAAAGGTTAAACTGAAGGCCTCGATCAGTTGATAAAGAACAAAAATTTTTGTACTTTCTGTTGGAAAAATGTAACCGTATAAAGTACAAAACGACATAAGCTTAAAAAATAATAAAGTGGGCAAGGTGTAAACTAAACCTCCAAACTAATATGCATCCTGTTCTTTTTTGCGACTGATACAGACTGTGATCAGTTTTTATTTGGTTCACTGTCACTGTGTTAAGTGGTGGTTTTTGAGTGTGTAAATCATTATTTTGGAAATTTATTAGCCTTAATTATTCAGAAAGTGTATTGCACTAAATCAGAGTTTTATATTTGTAGCTTTAACTTTCTTTACAATAATAATAATACTAATAATAAAAATACTTAAAATTATTTGCAGTGAAACCAGATGCTCCAAGTCTATCACGGCCAACACTTCAAGCAGAAAATCGCCCTAAAAAACAACATACAGAGACAGTAGAAGAGTCTACTAAAGAGAGTGCTAACAAAACAAAACAAGAGAAAGCACCAACAGAAGATGAAAAGATGGTACTTTTTAATTCAGAATTGAACACAACTTCTGCACATTCTTCCAACTCCTTTCCTGCATCCACTTCTTCAGTTTTGTGTCCCGATGATTCGTATTTTGATGTATTAAGTGAACAAAGCAGCAATGTAATGTATTGGGGTTTTAGGTTATTGTGAGCAGCATTGTTCCACTGGGTTGTAGACATTGCAGTTACACACAGTTTATCTAGGTTGCTTAGATGGTTTTGGACGGCTAGTTATTCGGGATACAAATATAACCACCAAGCAGAAAGTTAAAGTAAATGTAAAAAAAAATTACTTTAGGGCCGAATTGATTTGCGCTTGAACATAAATTTTCCAAATATCTGATTCTACTTCTTAATCCATTTTTCCTGGTTCTAACCTGGATGTTCAGCTCTTACATGCTGTGCCTGGATGAATGATGATGTCTTTGTCATAAAATCTGATAAAACCACATTGTTCAAAAAATGACTTAATTTCTGTGCTTGTTTTCAAAGTACAAATATTTTAATTTGAGATTGTCATAATGACATGTAATAAAGTTGCAGTTTTGTGAGTCATTTGTATGTGTTGCTACAAAAAAAAGCCACAAAAGGTTTAATGATACTTTTTCAGATTGCTTACCTTTAAAATTGTGTTCAGTACATTTATTTTGCATGACAGTTTTTGTTTCCAGTACTTAAATCTCTCTCCCCATCTCCTTTCCCCTCTTCTGTAACCATTCAATTATCTTCCAACTGTCATAACATTTGATGGCCACAAACCTTCCAACCACATTTGCAACTAATGAAATGTGTTTATCTGAAAAGTGTTATCTTGTAAGTCTGCTGTGATTCTGTGTTGTATTTAATGATGCTATTTCTTCATGTCTTTCAGTGTGTTGGAAAGATCAGTACCTCTCACAAGTAATTCATTTGTTTAGAGGTATCCCATTATTGTGTAAGAAAATTCAGTTTCAAAATTAAGATGTGTTGTTCTTTAGCTTTAAGTGTGATGAAAGTATCTTTTTCCGTGATAATTATCAGAACTTTCAGCCCAATAGCTAGTTCTTATTGCATTGGTTTCACATGTCGAAAACCTCCAAAATGAATGTGATAAGGCCTATCTAATGAAAAAAAGACTGTGATATCTTAAATCTTGACTAAAAATGATATACCTTGACTATCCCTGTACCTCCTATATCATGTTTTAAGAGAGCCTCTAACCTATTATGGCCTCATAAAACCCATTTTGTGATCTATTACATTTTTTATTCTTTATCAACAGAACGTATTTTAAGACTTGGGCTTAGCACTTTGCTTCTATTTCATGTATATACTAGCCCGAAGCAGATATCTTTCCAACCATAGGGTGTGTCATCTGTGAAACTTTCCAAGTCAATTCGAAATTAGCTTGAAACAACGAAGTTATGCTCTCTGCTTAGGTCTGCAAATCAATTGACTATAGGGACAAATGGTCTGAAGCAGACAGTATTTTAGTATCTGATCATCTTACTGCTCTCCATGGCCTACACACATAATTAATTTCTTGTTTCACCTCTGTACTCTTGGAAAGAAGTTACGCAGGGGATGTGAAAAAAATGCAAAAATATTAAGCTAAGTGGTTTGATGAGACCATTAGATAGTGTTATGAAGAGATTTAATTGAAGTATCAGAATAGAAAGTTTTTGACATAAGTAGAAATGAGCAGGCTAGGATATTAGAAATAGTTTCTGAGGTTCTGGTGGGCAAATCACTTTTATTTTATATTCTTAAATTGTCCATAACACTCAAATGTTCAACTAAAGTAAACATCACATGGGGAGAAGTGTAGCTCTTTCAAACTATGGTGGGACTGTATGCTGAAGTTATAACCTGAGCAAAATTGAGGTTAGTATACTGGCATTTACATATGCCCCAATGAATAACCAACTGTCGATTCTGTACCAGTAACTAATGACGGATTTCTTCTCTCAAAGTACTGCTTCTTGTTTTGTCACCCTAGTACGCCTCCTACATGAACAACGGGTTATTTTCCAGTATTGAAAATTGTTGTCGTATGTTTGGATTAATGCTTAAGGGACTAAGTTTAAAAAGAAAAGTTGATTGCTTTTAATAAAAAAGTTAAATACAAATTAATTTCTCTTCCTTTTGTCATGTGATAGAGAATGTTCTACGATTGATGGTTGCTTCAGTGACGTCACATGCAAGTAAAGATTGAAAACAGTGAACACTACACTCTAAGATACAAAGATTTTTAGTTATTTTTTTTTTCTTGTAAGTTGGTGACTATTATGTGATTCATTAGTTTTTCTTTTCAAATTCAAAATGAATGGTTTCTACTAGTCAACAGCAGAAACTTAATGAAAGTAGATGTATTAGTGACTGATATTTTTTTACTAGAAAAACATGGTTCTTCTCTGCAGAACTTAAAATGTGCAAGAATACCTGCATTACACATTCTACTTTTGTGAACTGCTTGGCAATCAAATTTTGATGACAAAGCTCCTTTCACCATAATTATTTTTGGCTGAAATCCATTTCATACTGCATGAAATTTGTTATATATTTCTCTCTGTATTGGTATAAAGTGTTACTTTTGTATGGTTTTGACATAGGCCTTTACAATATGTTAATGACATAATCACCCTGTAACATTACAAAGTTTCAATTACGGTATCAATAAATTATGAATTTTCATAAATGCTGAAGTATACGATACTGCCAGATTTAATTCAGCATGCTGCATTAGCAAATAGTGGCACCAGTATAGGAAAATTCAGTAAAAGTAAATTTTAAATCTGGAACATGAAAGCCAGTAATTTGCCAACAAATTGTTCAAACCGTTGCATAAGAACTTAAAATTTTCAGCAGAACAATTAAAATGTATAATAGAATCAAATATAAACAGTTTATTTACATCAAAGTGATTTTCACAGTAAAATAATATTTGAATTATTCGCAACATTCTCTGGATTCCCACGAGCAAGCAACTGCCACTTTTTTCGTATTTTAGAGATTGAAGGAACACTTAAAAACAATTTTTAGAGGATTTTAATTGTTGTGTTTTTACAATGCTGCACTCCACATCATTTATAAACCATATTTTTAACAATTTAGTAACAAATTCAGAGAAGAAAGAAACAATTTATTACTTTATGACAGAGAAGGTTCACTGGTCTGTGGCATCATGGGAGTCTTCTAACTGCGCCATGTCGTAAGGTTGCATTTTGGCAATCTTTTTTTATTTCGAATTTTTAACATCAAATTTTGCTTAAAGTAATTAGCCTTTTCCCGTAAGATAAGTAACCTAGGGTGAATACACTGTATTCACCCAACTTTAAAACATTTTCCCAAAAACAGTCAAATAGTCTATGGTCTTGCAGCATCCTTGTCCTACCTATTTGTATCGCTGACTCTCCACTGCTCCTGTCTGTTGTGGCATGTACTGCAGATAGCTATGTCTCACCCATTGGACCTTTGCTTCATAATGACATAATCTATCAAACTTCTTGCCTCAAGATGGTTAGTCAGTTATCACTATAAGGAGCAATAGTGAGAAAATATTCTATTGTTAAATCAAGTTTCACTAGAAAATTATTTTCACTGAGTTTATTTGGAAAGGCTGAAGTTACCACTGGTATCGGGAAATCAATACAAACTTGAATATGAATGTTCATCAAATTTTTAATCAAAATGAAGATTGCAGATTAACTGAATGAGACAAATTCATGACCATACTATTCATTCATTCAAACAAAATATTCTTGATAAAACTCATTAACAACAGCTTATGTAGCAATGGAACAACTATTTCATATTAAAGTTCTCTTCCCCCAAGAAACTTGAAATAGTTACTATCAGTAATTCATATGGTTTCATCACCTGAGTCCAATTGAATTTAAACTGCAATGAAACCACAAATGTTATCCACTAAAATGTTTCTAAGTTCAGTTCATTAGTGAAAATATTTTATCAAATGCAACAGCTTCTTTGGAAATGATATTTATTTATTTTAGGTGTTATTCCATTAAGTATGTTTGTGCCATAACAGCTGTAATTATTATATTTCAAAATAAATATCTTCCATTTACTTTCATCTTTTTACATGGGATTTTCACCATTGTTACTGAAATTTTATGCCCTCTCTTCTAATTAGATCTGTTTGAAATCTGTCTAAATCAAAATCGCCTAGAATCATGTGTTTTACTACCTGTAGTGCAACATCTAAAATTTGCCTTTTCACTGTGCAACCTATTTTTTTGTTTTTCTATCTAATTCCTTTTCCTTTATTTCCTCTATTTATATAAAAGTCTTTTATTTTATTAATATCTTCTATGATTTTTTATTTTTAAAGCTGAAACTTCCAATTAATATATGTTTACCTGCTGGTAATACTGTGCATTAATTAGATCTCTTTCATTTATTCATTTAGAGGCTATTGCATTGTTAAATTGGAAATCCTTTGTTTAGTACACTTTGCCAAAGCTTGGTTATATCGTGCAATGACTGAATGGTGTGCATTACAATTTTTTGTAAACCGAATTATAGCTTTAAATCAAGTTTTCTACTCATATTAGCCTTATATTAATATGATTTGATTTTTAGAACTGACATGAATGTTTGTGGTCTTCAGCATTTAATTTTAGACATACCTGCATCAACTGATATCAAAAACTACTTCAGTACCAACTTTAACCTCATACAATCTAACTGAAATGCTATACATAAACTTATTGCCAGCCTTTTATTAGAGGCAGTGGGCTCGGATATTCCGAAGAAAATGAATATCATCTTCGCAAACCAAGTATGTGTACCAGCCAAATAAAACACCTGAACTTTGTGATAAGCAAACTGAATCCCATTACTGTGAATCCAGTGATATAGTACGCATATTTTGAAAATACACATTGGCTAACTAGACTTGAAGAAGTGAATACAATTACACTTGCCCTCCGACATTTGTCAAGAGTACTCCATCCTTGCGGTAAAAACGTAACATTTCCACAACCTTCGGCAATTGACAGGATACAACAGAAATCACTAAATCTTCCGACAGATCCATCTCAACTCCTGACTCTAGTTCATAAGATTTTCGAGAGAAAAGGAGAAATATATGATCCTGAGGAAACATACAAGCAGTTTGTCATGACCCTTGGATGCATTCTGTTAGATGCTAGACTAACTTGGCCCCAGTGCAATGTGCATACAAGAAACCCATAAACTCCATGTTAAAAGTTACTCAGTTGAATACTAAGGGAAACGCCGCAGTTCTGTACGAAATCAGAAGGGTGGCTGAGGAATTGAGATTGGATATTATTTGTCTACAAGAACCATACTCCTGGCAAGGTAAAATCCCGCATATGCCTGTAACATCACGAATAATCACAGAGGGCAACAACCCAATGGTATCAATAATCATTTTAAATAAACAAATAACAGTTACAAAAATTATGCAGTTATGTGATGAACACACGGTATGTGCTGAGATAAGAGCAGCATGGGGAAGCTTCATAATGGTAAGTAAGTATTTCCAGTACAGTGACGAGATCTTCCCAAACCTAGGCAGAATGTGGCAGATAGATGCAGCTCTGGGAAATTATCCAACAGTTATTGCAGCAGACATCAATGCAAAGTCTGCTCTTTGGCACAAGCAAGAAGACTGGCAGGAGAGGGCAACTTCTAGAAGAACTATTAAGGGAATTGGGTCTAGGGGTTAGAAATCTAGCACATAATCCTCCAACTTTCTGCAACAGTGCTGGTGCAAGAACAAATATTGATGTATCAGTTACAAACATTCATACGGGAAATCTGTTTTGGAGTTGGGGAGAGCTTGAAACATGACAACAAGTGATCACAATTTGATTGTCTATGAACTGGGCAGAACGCAGACAAAAGAAAGTAGTGGCAACAGAAGTATTAAAACAGCATATAACATGAGGAAAGCTGCATGGGAGAAGTTGAGGAATGTGTTCACTCCACCGGGATAGCCAGAAAACCACTTCAATGTAGACAAAGCTGCAAGAGAGCTGACATCTGCAATACAAAGTGCCATGAAACGGGCGATACCATTAAAAAAGTAGTAGATCCTACTGACAAATTATGGACAGAAAAACTTCAGAAACAACGACTAAATATGAGAAGAGTGAGAAGCATGTATCAATGAAGCATGGTGAGAGCAGACAGAAGTATCCTCAAGAGCTACAAGCAGAAGAGGCAGATTTTCAAAGACGCGATGTGAGAGAAAACAAAAACGCTGGGAAGCCTTCGTGAGGAAAATCTTTTGAACAATCCATGGGGTATTCCTTACAAAATAGCTGCAGATAAAATCAGGCCTCCCACAATACTATCCACAGTAAAGAGAACAGATGGATGACGAACCATGAATTGAAGAGACTCAGCAGAGGAGTTATTAAAAGTTTTGCTTCCTGATGACAACCTGGAAGAAGAAACAGAAGAACAAGCTACACTATGAAGGAACATGTGGCAGCCCTGCTGGAGTGAAGAGGAAGGAAGTAATATTACACCAGAAGAAGTAATAACCACAATAAACAAAAGGAAAAGCTCCTGGTCCTGATGGAATTCCAGTCGAGGTCCTCCAGGATCTAATCATAAAATTAACCCCTGTCTTATGCAGACTCCTGAACGAGTGCCTATATCAGGGTAGAGTTCCGTGAATGTGGAAAACTAGTGAGGTGGTAATTCTAAAGAAAGGAGATGACAAGGATCCTCTTCTACAAAAATCTTACTGGCCGATTCGTTTATTGGATTTAGAACGGGGAAGTCGACAGAAGATGCCATAAATCGGTTGAGGGAAATAATTTGTAGCAGTACAAAAAAGTACGTAATGGGCATATTTGTGGACATATCGGGGGCATTCGACAATTTATGGTGGCCCGACCCGTTTGAAATGCTGAGGGAGATTGGTTGTCCAAGAAGATTATGCTACACCTTTACTGACTATTGCAGACTTAGAACAGCTTCCTTGAGATGCTAGAACTCATTCATCATGAATACCCTTACTAAAAGATTCCCGCAAGGTTCGGTTTGCGGTCCAATATTCTGGGATATAGGGATGGAACCAGTGATCAAACTGTTACAAAGAATACCTGAACTTCTGGGTCTAATTGTTTTTGCTGATGACCTTTTATTACTTGTGGAAGGAGCTACAAGAGCAGAAATTAGCACAATAGTAATCTAGTACTTTATTGCCTCAGCCATTGGTGCAGTATAGTCAAGCTGAGTTTAGCACCACATAAAACAACATTAATGTTGCTCAAGGACAAGCTGACTCGAAAACCTACTTTAAGAATCGATGGTAAATCAATTCGTAGAAACCCAGTGTGCAGGTACTTAGGCATTCAATTGGATGAACATTTAAATTTCGAAGCCCACTTAGAGAAGACAGTAGCACAAACAGTGGTGGACATGAATAAAATCATTAATATCGGACAATGAAAATTCACTGTTCCAGTCCAAGCAATAAGACTATACCATGACAATATTTTATTCTCTTTTGTGGGCTACTCAGTAAGTGTGTGGGCAAAGCATCTAAGAAAAATAAAACCATAACAGCGAGTCAGACGTGTCCAACAAGGAATACTTTTAAGATTAACAGGAACATACTGAAACGTGGCAGCAAATTCATTAACCATTGCCACTGGTGTATGGCCACTGGACCTTGAAGTAAGGAAACAGGGTGCCATATACTGGTTCAGCAAAGGGAAACAAGATAAGGTAACAGAAATTGTAGGCATGAAGCAACATCAGAGATGCACATTCGGAAGCTCCTGTAGGCAGAATGGCAAAAAAGAATGGAACAACAGATAAACGGTCGAAGAACATATGACATGTTTTCATCAGTAGAGGAGAGGTTAAAGTTGAAGAACCTTCAACCCTCTGCTGGTTTGGTACACTACATTACAGGTCACAGGCGATGCAATACCCGGCTCCGAAGTCAAAATATTGTGGACTCAAACAGGTGCAAATGTGGCGAAGAGAGTATGCCAGAGCACATGCCCGGGAACGTGAAATAACAGCCAGTTTGAGAGAACACCAACAAGCTCAGCTGCAAGGGAGGAGACTATTAGACATACTATGTGACGAAAGTTTCTGGCATTTGCTGGACGAGGCAGCTGATCTAGCCTCAAAATTTTGGAAGGAGAAATTTATAGAAAGGAAAAATGCCAAGCAAAATCAAAGGCCACAGATAGCATAAGAGGATAACAGAATTAAAACTTGTGGGATATTGGAAGCTAATTCCAGAAACAACTGCAGAGGTAACAATGATGCTGGAAGGCTGGCTTTCACAACACCGCATTGATGGAAGATATCCTACGACAATGAGCAACATGTCAGAGGAACTTCAGTGTGCTCCAGAAAGGCCATCTTCTTAGTGACAGCTGGAGCTGTCTTGGTATTCCAGGAGGTCAACTCTTAACGGCCTGGGCAGCTGACTTCATTTCCGATTCTGGGGGACTCTACCTTTGGAGCGCAATCAACAACACCAAGAAAAAATGAACATTATTGAAACTGAAGTGTGGCTGTAACAATTGGTGGTGGTAATATTAATATTAGTAGTAATAGTGGTATTAGTAGTATTCTAATAGTAATGTTAGTAATAATGTTAGCAACAATAGCAGTAGTAGTAGATGTAGTAGTGGTAATGGTACCCACTCTGTTTAATAATAGTTAGAAGTAATAGAGATATTTGAACTTGAATCAAAATTTTCTTGCCTTCATTGTTTATAAAGTGAATACATTAGATATATAAGATATAAATATATATACATGTAAAATAATGGAAATATGGGCCCAGATGAGATACTAGGTGCTGGGCTATGTTGTATATGGGGGAAAAAAATATACATAGACTTTACTCACAGTAAGAAGGTGAGTGACCACAGGAATTTACCACTTTTCTGGACATTTCCAGATCAACAGTATAAAAAGCAGGCCATCAGAGGGCTTGTGGAGCAGTCGGAAATCAGATTTTTAACAGTGTGTACAAAACTGCATTGTCAGTGCAGCAACATTGCATTCCAGAACTTAGAAAAATATACATATCTTGATCGCAATTGATATAATATTTTCATGGAACTTAGAATATTGTTTTGTTGATGAATGGAACTTTGAAACATTTTCACAAAGAACATTTTCTTTTCGTATTGCAGTTAATACATAATCAGGATTGGTTGATGAAACCACATTAATTCCTACTACAAATTAATTCAACTTTTGTCAGAAGTGAACTTCAGTAGTTTATTTTACTTCATTTACTTTTGTTAATGAGTTTTATCAAGAATATTTTTGGATACTTAATAACTTTCAGAAGAATGAGAGACGCCTATATGTACAAGGATCTCTTTGGATGGTCTTTTTGTAAATTAATTTGTATAGTCGCAAGAGCCATGTCAAGCAGTTTGCTAGATAGTTCTTCAATTAATAGGTTACTGTCATACGTCAGATGATTTTCTTAAACTTTCACCAAAGGATGATTATTAATAAAAATTCTGAATGGATTTATGAGTTCAATGAAATAATGGGAGGAATAAAACACTTTTCATCTAGCTGTTTTTATTTCGGCAAAATCTTCATAATGTTACGTGTGGATAAGGCAGTAAACTTTTTCCCAGAGATACTGAAATACATTAAAAAACAATTCCAGTGATTAAACTGAACAAAAGTGCTTGACAACTTAAAAACAATTACCAAAATTTCTGACAATGACTGACCAACTGCTGTTAAGAAATGCTGGTTTAATTTAAATACAATGGAGTGAAAGCTCTGGTAGCAATTTTCCTATACACCCATTTCGCCCCATTCCTGCACACACCTACATTTGCTCTCTACAAATTTCAACTTTAAATTCTTTCAACATTTTGGGTAAATTATTTATCATTTCCCTTGTTAACTTATTCCATCTCTGACACCCTTAACCTAAAAAAGATAATCTTCCTACACCCTTGTGCCTAAAATTGAGTGCCAGCTTGTGGTCATGGTCATCTTTTCCCTTCCATGCATTGCTTTCAATTCTCACACCAATATTTTTCCACACTTCATCAACAATATACGCCTTGTATACTCCCAAGACCCCCTTCACCTTCCTCCTGTCTTCCAATCAATCCCGTCCCAGCTCTTTTATCATATCTGTTACTTATTGCATTCTGCAGTAATTTATAGAAACAAATCTAGCAGCTCTTTTTTGCACCGTCTCCTGTATTTGATACTCAAAATGTGGGTCCCATACTACACTTTCATATTCAAGCAATGGTCTGACCAAAGTTTTGTAACCCAATTTCTTTACATCCCCTCATCTCTCTGACAAGTGCACAATTTTGAAACCTTTTCCGACCACCTGTCCAATGTGTCCTGCGCAGTTAAGTTTTATATCAAATGTAATGCCAAGATGTTTACAATTCAAGTCCTCAGCAAGAAATTCTTTCCCCACCTTATAATCATAATTAACCTTTTGTTTTTTATTTGTGTATCTAATAAGCTAACTCTTCTTTGCATTTATCTTCATCCCATGTTTACCAACCCAACTGGATATCCTGTCCAGATCACCCTGCAACTTTTTACAGTACTCTGCCGTTTTGATCCTTTTATATAGCATTATGTCATCTGCAAACATCTAATTTCAGATAGTAAACAATCAACACAATTATTCATTAGAATAATGAATAGCAATGGTCCCAATATGCTACCCTGCGGCACTCCAATTTTTACTTCCACTTCTTTTGATACTGCATTTTCTACCCCCAACTTTCTGTTTTCTACCTTTTAAAAGTCTTCTACCCAGAAAATCACTTTCTCATCCACTCCAATAGTTTTCAACTTATTTGGTACCATTTTATGGCTCACTCTGTCAAAAGCCTTTGACAGATCTAGTGCTACACTGTCAATTTGGCCTCCCTTGTCCATTTCATCTGAAATATATTGCATATATCCCATCAACTGAGATTCGCGTGAATATCCTTGCCTAAGGTCATGTTGCCTACTTGAAAACCACTTACGTTCCTCACATATATTTCTGATGTGGTTGCATATCAATCTTTCCATTAATTTACCTACCACGGATGTCAGACTGATTGGCCTATAATTTTCAACTCAGTTTCTCACCCCTTGTTTATGTACCGGCACAACTATCACACTTTTCCAGTACTTTGGTAAGCAGCAAATATCTAGACTCAATTTAAATAATATTTCAAGATAAGGTACAAATGCACATCCGGCTATCTTTACATAGGAGTACAGATGACAGCCTCTTAGATTAAAATATGCCAAAGTATTTCTCAGGAACCTCCACAGATGGCTTCTATGGTTACTGTTGTAAGAAGGTATATGTCATGTGGTGGAATCTGCCACTAGGAGGGATTCACCAGTAAGTTGTTGAATACCAGTTGTCTACCAACATATGAGAATTTCTTCAAAATTAGAGCAAAAACAATATTTGCCAGTAAATAGCCTGTAGTTGATGTTGGGATTCTACTCCATCAGCTACTTAGAATGTGATGGTGTTTTGTTTTTTATTTAAAATTGTTTTACAAAGTTTTTTTAACACTCAATATTTCTGCTTTTTGTTTATTTACTGCACTGACAGTATCTGTACATTTTGCATGTCTGTATTATAAAGGATTGCGAGTTGATTGTGGTAGCTATCCCTTTCCTTGCAAAATTTTATAAGTTATGGCAGTATGATGTGTGAGTGGAGACTTTCCCGGCATATCAATGTAACAAAATCCTCTTGGGTGTCAGCAGGATGGTGTTGTAAAAACACGACGTTTCGACTGCCTCATCTGTCGAGGCAGTAACAGTCAGCTTGCGACAGCTATGAGATACCTGATGAAGACAGCAGAGTCAGCTGTCAAAATGTCATGTTTTTACAACACCATCCGGCTGGACACCCTGAGAGGATTTTGTTGTATGGCAGTATGAATTACAAAAATTCTGAGCAAAAAGAAAATTTAACTTTTATGGCTCTGGTATTATGATTTTTAATATATATATAAAATGGAATAATTTTAATATTTTCCAAACATTAATTTAAGAATGTATGCTCCACAGAATAAAGTCGGAGGCATTGAGGGAAGTACGAGTGATGAAGATCTTTATCCCACTCGCACTAGAAAATGAAGATATACTGTAGAAAATTCTTGCTGTTATATTCTGTTAATAGGTGGTGTGTAAAAATGTACAATAAATAGTATGAAAGAAAACAATACTGTTGTAAATTCTTTGTAATGATATACAAAATGGTTACTGATTTCTAGCTTCAACAGTTGAACAACTTATAAGAGTCTGTGTGTACTGTTATTTAATTAACTTAGTAAAATTCACTATGAAATAATGTATAATCTGTTTATTTTCACTAGTTTATTACCAGGTACAATAGAATGAAGGTAGAGTCAATACACTTGAACCATAATATAACGCTTCTCAAAATAAAATTAACACTGCCCATAAATATTGGACTCTTCTCACATATGTTTACAATGCTAATTTCACATCTCGAAAGTAAAAATTTCTGGTTAGCAATTTAACTAATTTCAAGGTAAGAACTGATGATATTCAAAATTACTTGGTGTAGATGGATGTTAATTTTTCTATGTACTGTGGGTACCAGTAACTAACATTCTTGAATAATTATTAGGTTTCATTTATTCATCACTGCTGAAAATAGTCATGCACAGGTTCATGGGAGTTAATCTGCTCATTTCGCTTTTAAACTAATTGCTTCTGGTTCCCAGCTATATTTAATTTGTATTCAGTTTGGTGAAGCACTCATCAAACTTAATGTTTTATACATAATCAGGACTTGCCCAGGGGGGATAAGCAAGGCAAAAGTAACCCGGATCCCCTTCGGAAGCCCACTGGCCAAATTACCTAACTAAATTTAAATAAAACTTTAAAAACTTTCTTTTAAAAAAAAGGTGTTATTTGATTTACCCTCTTAGAGGGCAGTGAGGAGAAGAACCAGCCCCCCTTCCACTGCGTCTTGTTGATGGACATCGCTTCGAATGGCGCGACAGATGCATAAGGTGGTCTAGGCATTCTTGAACAGTCAACGGGAATTATTTCAGTCGGAAGCAAGTGGAGGCGTCTCAACGTCTTCGCTTCTAGGCGGTGGAAGTTTCTTGTTGAAGTTGTTGCCTGGTGGATCAAAGCCAAAGGCGCTGAATCTTCCCTTAATTAGGTCAGAGTACTAGTGGTTCCGGCCACGTGATTCTTTCCGGAAGAATCTTCTTCACTAGATGGCTGCCTTCAAGGGTGCACATGATTCTTTCAAATGTTGCCAGCTGTCGTGTGTTGGGTCCACCCAGGTGAAAATGTAGTTGTCTAGGATGATGGAGAGTTGGAGACTGACAGCGTCCTTCGCCTAGGTATTAGTCGTCCAGGAATGCTTTGGTCTCATAGTGTGAGGTAGTTCCTGCACGTAGCGCATCTCCTTCCAGATGTTATGGTGGTCATTTTGTCAATATCTGTCTTTATGGGATTTGCCAGAACCTGTTGATTTGAATTCTTTGGATATGTTTTCCGGTTATCTCTGTCCTTATTATATTTATCCTATCCTGTTACTGTACAAGATCATGCCGGGCGTCGACCCTTGCCAGTTTAACTGGCCATCTTGTGGTATCTTTGTATTGAACATGAATGTCCAGCTGTTGAATTGGCGGATTAGTGTGTTGGGGCATTGTAGATAGAGCTTTTTTGCTGCAGCTTTGAAGTGTTCTTTGAGAGTTGGTAAGCTGCTTGTCTGGTGGAGCAGTGCTGTTGGAGTGTCTATAGGTAGCTTGTAGGCATACGTTATTGCCCGGTTTTGGACGCGCTGAAGAGGCTTGATGTTGGGGTGGGGGGGGGGGGGCGGCATTGCCCCACACCGTGGCAGCATATTCGAGGATAGGCCATATTGTGGCTGTGTAGAGGGTGATAGCGGTGCGTAGATCGAGAGGCGAGGCCGTATTGAGAATTGGATAAAGTTGTCACATCCTGTCCATGGCTTTTGTATGTGTGCTCTTGATATGTTCTTTCCAGGTCAGCCTTTTATCTAGGGTGACACCTACGTAACGAGCAGTGGTGGACCATTTGATGTCTTCACCATGTATCTTGATGTTGTTAAGAGACGGGACCGTTCTTCTGGTGATAATTATAACCCAATTAGATATCCTGTCCAGATCACCCTGCAACTGTTTACAATCCTCTATCGTTTTGATTCTTTTATACATGATTTGAATTTTCATCTTTGTTGGCTCCTCTCACAAAAAAACCTTTTCTCCCCAATGCCTTCAAAGTACTGAATATTTTGGACAAATCTGTACGGTAATCGAACATCTGTTTTGAATGAGCTGTTTATATCGATTGTTCCATATTTATATATGGGTTGTAAAAAATACAGCAACCAGTCACAATCATATTGTGACTGGTTGCTGTATTTTTTACAACCCATATTTGACATCACAGTCGCGGAAGTTCCACCAATCCATCATGGATAAAACCATATTTATATTATCAACGTTTTTTAACGCTTCAGTATGAAGAGGACTAGTGCTAAGTATATATTTTGTTGATTAACCGTTATTGTGTCTCAAAATTAATAAAAAAAAGTCCAATCCGTAGATTTTTTTAATAAAAAAATTGAATCTTTGGCAAAGTGTTCATTATGTGAAACAGAATTTCCACCATACTACAATTGCTTTAAAAAGTCATTTGAACTCTATGCATCCAGAAGAGTGTGAAAAACTAAATGCAGGTCGTTAATTGCAAGAAGAAGAAAAAATAATATCAATGTCAGTCTAGTCCAATAGTTGAAGCAAATAAACTTCCATTAGAAGAAGAACTTCCTAAGGGATGTCATATGAACGCTCTCAAATATTTCATGTTATTATTATTACCCAGTAGATTTTTGTCAGCGAAGCAGCCTTAATTTATGACGAAATAAGAAGCAATTTAAAACAAGAAATACTGCTAAGCTTTTGTTTTTAAAATTTAACTTGCTATTTTTAACTTTCGTATACTAGCTACAGTAATCTGAAAACTAATATTATATTTATTTAAAAACCAGTTACTGACTGATTGATTTGACCATTGAAATAACCATTTTTTCACTTTTATTAAATTTACTAAACAAGTATTTTGAAACTAAATGAAGATCATGTCCACGCATGACTGTTTCGGATGTACGTTATTCTACCATAGCACTCTTGCTTTCACACACGATTGTTTGCCGTCTATCGAGCTCAGTAGGCGATAGCTGAGGTGGCGATCTCTGCTGAAACATCAAAGGAATTTTGCGCCTTACTAATGGCGTTGTTGTGGGTATACAGTCTATTTTACACGCATTTTGAATGATGAAACTAATATGCTTAGCTGGTCTGCTCACTTCCTCTCATTTCTTTCCTATATACACGCCCAGTTGCTCACAAATTTCGGGTGGGTATTTTACCCACCCGGAACTTCACGGGTGGGTACCTCTACCCACCGTACCCTCATTATCCGCCGGCCCTGACCTTTTGAGGTAGATTTTTTCAAAGAATTTTAACAGAATCGGTCTATTTTGGCGACCTTTTGTCTTTACCGGGTTTTGGAACTTGGTCAATTTCAGCATGTTTCCATATTTTGGGATATTCACCAGTGCTCATGATATTGTCGAAGTTTAGTGTGATGAAGTAGTCCACCTATTTGATCATGGCCAGTGGCTTTGTTGGTGGCGACACGTCGTACAGGTTAGTTCTTCTTCAGTGGTGAGTTCGATGGTTTCTTCGTTGTGCACTGTAATATTTAGATGGCGTTTAAGTTCCTGCTTAGCTAATTCTATGTGAGCATCGTACCGGGGGTCTTTTATTGGGCAAAAGTTTTCTTCGAATGTTTCAGCTAGTGCTTCCACCTTAGCTACTGGTTCAGCGATAATGTTATTTTTGACAGTTAACGGTGGCATTTATTGTCTTTGTTGTAACATACGCTTGGTGGTACACCAGAGTGACCCATCTTCAATTCAAAGGGTGGCTATGAAGCCTTCCCAATCGCAAATCTGATGTTTGTTGACTTCAGCCTTGATTTCTCATTGTAGTCCTTCCGTGGAGCCAACTTTCTTCTACAGCCCTTGAGCTGCAGAATTCTTTATTGAAGTTTTTGCCTGTTTGGCATTTCCTTCATTTTCTCGTAGGGTGTTTCGATTAAGGAGTTTCTCTGTATTTATTTGTCATTTGCTGTGGGCTCATTTAAATTTGTCCATAGGATTGATATTATATTTTTGGATTTGTCATTTGTTGCTCTCTATTGAAGTATGTAAAGCGGTCTTTTGTGCGGTCCTAGATTCACGTCATATTGGGCGAGTGTATTTATTGTCGGATTTGTATTTGTTTCTGCATTATTGTAGAAAGCGGTTGCCAACTTCCGGTATCTATCTTTGAGTGTTTCAATTTCAGCTACCTGGTGTAGTTGATTAGTCGGGAACATTATTGGAAGGTGAAGAGCTCTTTTCAGCGCTTTATTTTGTAATCTCTGAAGAGTGTCCAAATGTGTTGCAGCCGCGTATGCCCAAACTGGGGAAGCGTATTCCATCAGTGGTCTCACAAGCGACTTATATAATTGGATTCCAGTTCTACTGCTGAGGGTGCTGGTGTGGTTGAGGACTGGATATAATTCTCCCAATCGGCGCTGTACCCTTTGTCGAACCTCTTCAACGTGAGCCTTCCATGTCAGCTTGGTATCTAGAGTGACGCCTAGATACCTGGCTGTATTCACCCAAGGGATTCTTTCATCAAAAAGTTCCAGTCTGGGTCGAGGTGGCATTCTTCTTTTTGTTAACCAGATGGCCTGGCTTTTAGACGCATTTATGCGTATTCTCCATTTTGTCGCCCAGTCTTCAATCTCATCCAGTGCGGTCTGAAGTCTCCGTCCAATCAACTCTGGGCTACGTGAAGTTGCAAAGACTGCTGTATCGTCAGCGTAAAGTGCAGTTTCAGTTCCTTGTTGCATGGGTAGATCAGCGGTATAGAGAGTATATAGTACTGGGCCCAGTACACTGCCCTGTGGGACCCCAGCACGTATTGTTCTTCGTGTGGACGTGATGTTTTCAACCTTTACTACAAATGTTCTTTGTTGTAGGTAACTGCTAATGATCTTCAGGAATCTGCCAGGCACGCCAAGGGTTGCCATTTTGTAGAGCAATCTCTCGTGCCAGACCGAATCAAAGGCTTTGGCCACATCTAGGAGTACCACCCCACAGTGATCCCGATAGTTAAATGCACCAGTTGCCGTTTCCACTAGTCGCATTAGTTGATGAACAGTTGAATGGTTAGTTCTAAAGCCATGTTGCACATCAGGTATCATGTTGCCCTCATCAATGTGGGCTTGTAGCCGTTTGAGAAGGAGGCGTTCGAAAATTTTGCTGACTGCTGTCAGTAGACTAATGGGTCTGTAATTTTGCGGAGACTTTGGGTCTTTCCCTGGCTTAGGAACTGGTATGATTATTGCGTGCTTCCATGCAGTTGGGTAGATGCCACTTTCAATTATTCTGTTAAACTTACTAACTAATTTATCTACGACAGCATGTGGTAGATTTTTAAGAATTCTGTTGGTAATGCCATCCTCCCCCGGCGTTTTGTCCGGAGGTAAATTGGACACTACTTCCAGAAACTCCTGTCGGGTAAATGGAGTGATTTCATCATTGTCTCCTCCATCCCGGAGGTAACGGCGAAGGCGGCGTTTGACTAGTCTGATGTGCTGTTCATCTATCGGTTCATTGATGGGCTGAAAGTTTGCTTCAAAAGCATCAGCTAGAGCTTCCGCTTTTTCAGTTGGTTTACATAGTACTCTATTATCAGTTTGCAGAGGTGGTATTTGCGATCTCTTTCTCAGCAACCTCTTAGTTTCCCGCCAGGCCGTATTGTCCTCAACTTTGAGCGTCACAACTCTTGCTTCCCATTCCTTATTTCTTTGTGCTGTGATACGGGCTTTAATATCTCTAATTAGTCTGTTGAGTCTTCTCCTGTCTTCAGGTCGTCTGGTTTCATGCCATATCCGCGAAACTCTGTTTTTTTTCAGCAATAATTGCGAGAATGTCAGCCGGTAGCCCTTTCTGGCGCTTACCACTCTGTCTGATGGGGGCTGATTCGTCCGCTACCTTTTTGATGCAGCTGGTGAGTTGTTGGAGGTCTTTTTCCAGGTCTTCAGCATCTACCAGTTGTGCTACTTGATCTGTAAGATGCGACTTAAAGTTCGGCCAATTTATTCTGCGGTAGTTTCTTCTTGTTTCTTCATATTCAGTGACTGCTAGGGTGGGTACTTCAACAATCACCGGCTTATGGTCAGAGGAGAGTCGATTAAGAGCCCTGGCAGTCGGTGTGGCGGGCATACCCCTCGTAATGGCTATGTCCAAAACATCTCCACGTTGACGATGGTTATATGGCGTATGGGTAGGTACATTCGGTGCAACTACTTCGCAGCCATAGAGGTCGCAGGCCTGTAAGAGTCTTCTGCCGCTGATATTAGTGCATCTGCTGTGCCATGTCTGATGCTTCGCATTGAGATCACCTGCAATAAGCAATTTCCCGCGGATTGATAACAAAGTGTCAAGGTCATTTACATCGATGTGCTGTCGCGGCGGATGATAGACAGCTATGATGGTGATTGGTCCATTGCTGGTCTCAACAACCACTCCAGTAGCTTCTATAGTCGTCATAGCTGGAATGAGGATCTTATAGTGCGGGAGTGAGGACCGGACCAGTATAGCCGTACCTCCACCAGCTGTTAGCCGATCTACCCTGTACGTTCTGTAATTACGTGCCGTAAATTTGAGACCAGGCTTGAGGTGGGTCTCACATAATAAGCATATGTCGATTCCTTCTTGATGTAGAAATTCTACTAATTCCCCCTTTTGCTGGAAAACTCCGTTGGCATTCCATGTGCAGAAAGTTAGATTGCTCAGTTGTCTATGCCTGTTCATGATGGGTGTCGCTTGCTGTTGAGTTGGCTGTGGGTACTGAACGTACTAGGAGTTGGTCCATTAGTTTGTCAATCTTAGTTGCTATCATTAAAGTCATAGTAGACTCTAGCATTTTAACTATGTTACTTTGCTCAGCTGTTGACAGGTTTTTGCTAGAGTTGCTGTTGGTTGGGACAGTGGAGAATGATTGCAGCGCTTCTGTAGTATGTAACGGTAAGGCAGGCCAGTTCTCTGAATTGATTGTTAGAGGGGGTGGCTCCATTGTTTGATCACCTCCTGTCCGGCTATCTGGCTGATTATTATTTGCTGTAGTAGGAATCCTGCCTCTCAGACGTTGTCGTGCTTCTTTTGCAACAGGACAACCCCGGTAAGAGGCTACATGGCCCCCACCACAGTTGGCGCATTTGACGTTGGTAGCTTCTTTAGTCAGGTCACAATTGTTTGTTGGATGATGTTGTCCACATTTAACACATCTGACTGGCATACTACAATACCGTTGTACATGTCCAAACGCTTGACAGCGATGACATTGTGGAGGTCCTTGGTTTGACCTCATTTTCTCCACAGAGATGGAGAGTCCAAGCATTCTTCTTGTTTGATAAATTTTCCTATTTTCAATCGTGTCTGGTAGGATAGTGGTAAATAATGGCATCACAGTGCCTGTTCCAGGTTTTTTCATTTGCACTACTGAGGTGATTTCATACCCCATAGCAGTGAGTTCTGCCTTGATCTCTTCAACAGGGATTGTGCCAGGTATTCCACGCAGCACAACCTTCAGGTAATGGATTGGCTCCGAGTTGAAGGTAAAGTACGGCACCTCGGCTGCGGTGAGTTCGTCCATGGTGGCTTTATAGTCTTCCACACAAAAAGTATTTATTTTATATTTGTCAACACCTTGAGGTTTGACATTGATACTTCTGGAACACTTAGCCTGGAGTCTTCTAAATAGATCTGGGTATGAGCCCGAGTAAGTAACCATGAATGGTGGAATAGCTTTGTTATGAGGTGGTAGACGAGTTTCCTCAGTTTCTGGAGCACTGTTCTCCTCGTTCAGGTTGCTAAATCTGTTGGAAACTTCCATGGCCTCAGAAGGTTGTGTCTGTCTGAGCTTGACTGTTTTCTTAGGACGAAGAAACTGTTGTTCTTCTTGGTCCAGTAATTGCTGTTGTTGCTCTTCGTAGACCGGTGTGTTCTGATGTGTTACAGGTGGAGTTTTTTTATTATCTATTCTCTTGTTGGGGGCTTGCGGTGGAGTATCAGCTGCGTTCTTCTTCCTTTTGCTTCTGTTACTCTGCTGGATCTGAGCAGGTGCATTGGTAACATTACGGTCTGAGTTTATTGCTTCTGTCACATTCTGGTCTGAGTTCAGCGCTTCACTATAAGCGGCTGTCACTGTAGAGCTAGCTTTGTGAGTGGTTACATTTGTCATACTCTGATCTGAAATGCTTGTCCTTTTCAGCGTCTCAGTAGAGGGAGTTGTAACGCTTGCACTGAAGATGATTTTTTTCATTATTCCCTGCCTGCTCTTCTTTGGGAGATGGCCAAGGATCATATCGAGTTCATGCTTATACAAAGGAAGGTACTGCAGTACTCTGGGATTTGCCTCAGTTCTTCCTTGTTGAGTAGGATTTACTGCCATATCTTTTGATGCGGCTAGGGTGCATGATTTTGAAGTATTCATTGTTGAGGAGATCACTGTGGCATCACCATCACGAACAATATCTGATCTTCTTTCACTGCCAGTATCTGTTGATGCGGCGAAACTGCACGATTTAGTTGTATTCAATGATAAGGAATTCATTGTTGCATCACCATTGTTGCTTTGTAGATCTCGGGTTGGTTCTTGTCTTGTTTCACTGCCAGTAGGGCCTGGACTTGCTGCATTAGGATACAGGCCGTATCCCTTTTCCGCCTGTGGGGGGCTCTCTGGTGTTTCAGCTATGCTTGAAGAATTTCGTGGTGGAGATGTTCCACCCACAGACGACGAGGAGGAGGTGGTGGCTTCTGGCGACGTTAGATGTGCAGGAGCGATAGGCCCGACCGCCGCAGAAGAGTGTATAACATCTCCATTATTGTCCATTCTTGCTGCTGGCACCTAGCAGGAATGTTGTACTGGCCCCGTGTTATCACCGCTAGGTTCCAAGGACCAGTGACAACCCTAAAACTCACGCCAGGGGGTTCCTCTCCCGCTGGGAGAGGGCCGTGTGGCGGTAATTCCCTACTAACTCGGGCAGGGAGGGACCCTACAGCGGGAAATCCAGACTGCCGCACACCGCGAGCGAGGGAACGAAGGCGGCGAACAAAGCACACAAGCTCAAAGAAAAATACTCTTGCGTCGTTAACGAGCGAAACCATGTTGTAGTCCTTGCTTGGTCTGGGCAGACCCCGTCTGAGCCCGACTGCAGCGCCGGCCAATGGGAGAACAGCGGAAAACTTCTCCGACTGCGGGCTACTTATAGGAGCTGGGACTCGATCGTGTCAATCACATATAAAATAAAATTTTAATTTTTTTTAAAAAAAACCTACATACTGAAAAAACTCTGCTGAGCAGCAGGTAATGACAAACTGTCAACAGAAATGTCAACATGTCCAAAATAAAATGTAGGGGCAGATGTCACCAATAAGGGTGACAGGTACCCCTTCCACAATACAGCCAACGCCTACGGCGTTGGCAGAAGTTGCGCTTCTCTCTCTCGTCCATCACACGAGGCGGACTGGGACAGAAGAACGAATTCCTCTCTACACCTTCAAGTCTACAGCGCTACCAGAAACTCTCAACAACATCACAATCTTAGCGGGGAAAACCGTCAATATTGAGAGGAATAAACCTACCCAGATTTAGAGGAAGAAACCTACCCCTCCAATCTCCATACTACATTCAATGCTTCAACTGCCAGGACTAGGCTACAATCATGCGTCCTGGCAGTGTACCAGGGAGACAAGATGCGGCCAGGGGCATCGTGTAGCCGAATGCCCACATCCAAGACATCAGACAAGATGATGCAACTGTAATCTGGGGCACCCAGCCTCGTATGGCGGATATCTGTCATGAATGGAGCTTCCCACCACCAGAAAGATGTAGCCGCATATGAGGCCCGAAATCGACGGGCGACAAAACCGACCGCCGCCTGTACCAGTCGGCTAGCTAGCACTCACTCACTCAGCCAGAGCAGCCATTCTCGTTCTTCCTGAAACAAAAAGAACAGTGTATGCTGGAAGTTGTTGTCTTTCGACATTTCCTCCGCGGGGATTAGTAGATGGGGTAAAGCTTTGCCTGTGGTTTTTCGTTACAGTTGGCTAGTTATTTTTTTGTCGTAGTTTGTCGGGGTGTCTTTTGTCTAAACGGTCAGATCCAGTGGTCTTCTGTGTCGGCCTGGACGAATTTCGTACCGGCCAATGGATTAGTGCTGGTTTCCGCCTTCTTGTAGAAGGCAGTGGCCAGCACTCGGTAGCAGTCTCTTAAGGGCATGATGCCGGTGGCTTCATGAAGAGCCGCTGTCGGGAAACGGGGGGGGGGGGGAGGTGGAGGGCACGTTTAAGTGCCCTGTTCTGAATTACCTGCAGTCGTCGCAGGTGGGTGTGAGCGGCATATCCCCACACTGGGTAGGCGTACTCGAGGAGTGGCCTGACCAGGGTGAGGTATATGCGCACTCCCAGGGACGGTGACAGTGCACTGTTCCTGTTTAGGAGGGGGTAAAGCTCGTTTAACCTGGCGCTGGCCCTTCTGCGCCAGGTGAGCTTGGAGTCCAGCATTACCCCGAGGTATCTCAGTGAGGTACTCCAGGGAATGTCGGATCCATGCAGCCTCAGCAACTGGGCCGGTTGGCCGCCGTTGCGTGGGCCATACTTCCTCGTGAAAACGATGGCCTGGGTTTTGGTGGGATTGACGTCAATGCGCCACCTCCTAGCCCAGGCCTCCGTCTTCTGGAGGACTCCTTGCAGTCGGGCGGTGGCGACGGCCCTACTCCTGCTACGGGTGATGTAGGCCGTGTCATCCGCATACGTGGCTGTCTGTACACGGTCTGCCGTTGGTACGTCAGCCGTGTATAGAGTGTACAGGATGGGACCTAGGACGGACCCTGGGGGACTCCTGCAAGGATGTTTCTGTTGCCTGACTTGACTCCGTCCACCTTCACATGGAAGGTGCGGCCAAGCAGGTAGGACCTGATAAGCTCTACCAGTGGCACCGAGAAACCCTGCTGGTAAAGCTTCAGTAACAACCCAGAATGCCAGACCGAGTCAAAGGCACGCGCTACGTCCAAGGACACCATAGCGCAGTACTCTTTGTGGGCGAAGGCATGGGTTGCTGTTTCCACAATGCGGAGCACCTGTTGGGTGGTCGAATGTCCATTGCGGAAACCGAACTGGTGGTTGGGCTCGAGACTGCTATCTGAAATGAAGGATTGCATCCTCTTCAGTAGCAGCCTCTCAAAGACTTTGCTGATCGACGATAGGAGACTGATGGGCCTGTAACTCTGGGGGAGACAGGGGTTCTTCCCGCTCTTGTGGATAGCTACTATTTCAGCATGTTTCCACCGTTGCGGGAAGACCCCTGTCCGCAAGATGCGGTTGACGATGTCTGCCAGAAACCCGTGGGCTTCTGGTGGCAGATTCCTCAGACATCTGTTCCCGATCCCGTCGTGGCCAGGAGCCTTGTTTGGCCGGAGCCTTGCAAGACAGCTGGCCACCTCCTCAGGGGAGACGGGATCTATCTCCGTCGTCAGCTTGCAGGAAAACGCGCAGACGGTCTTCGGTGTCTCTCAGGACCTGATCGTCTGCATGCGTTTCGGAGGGACGGAAGTTGCGCTCGAATCTGTCGGCCAAGGCATTTGCTTTGCCTTCTGGTCGATAGATGGGACCGTTTAATCCTTCCAGGGGGGGGGGGGATTCTCCGCTTCCGCCTTGTGAAGCTGCGTGTCTGGGCCCACAAGGTCCCGTTGTCTGGGGTAAGCGCCTAAACTCGGGCGTCCCATAGTCGGTTCCTGTGGTGGGTCAGATCAGCTTTCAGTTGCTTCTGAAGGCGGTTTAGGAGTCTTCTGGTGTCGGGGCTGTGGGTCAGCTTCCACTCCCTTGCAACCCTGTTCTTATGCCTGATGGCCGCAAGAAGGTGGGGCGGCAGGTGAAGTGTTCGGAGTCTCCTTGAGTGAAGCGGGGTGGAGACTGATATAGCCTCCTCCACCATTTCCTCAAAGGCCCTGATTGCCGCGTCCATGTCCTCTACTCGCTGGTTAGCCAGTGAGGAGGACAGCGACTGCTTGAAGCTTCTCCAGTTGGTTTTACGGAGGTCATGGGATTCGGGGCGCGAGTCTTGTCATTCACCTGCGTCCACTTCCAATGTCACGGGACAGTGGTCGGAGGACAGCTGGCTTACGGCTCAACCAGTGACGAGGCCTGTCAGTCCCCTAGTGACTACTATGTCTAGGACGTCCGGGTGTGCTCTACCACTACCTGTAGGGTAGTGTGTCGGCTCATCCGGACCCCAGACATACATGCTCAGCGTGTTGGTGAGCCTCCGTAGCTTGATGCCTGCCACATTTCGTACCCTGCTGTTCCAGTCGGGGTGCTTCGAGTTGAAGTCGCCTCCGAACAGAACCTTGCCCCTAATTGAGGCAAGTGCAGTGAGGTCCGCTTCCAGGGTGTTCCTGTTGTCCGCAGCCGCAAGCCTGCATGGGGGTCGGTAGACTGCCACCACTTTGAGTCTACCCCCAGCGGTGGAGACCTCCACCCCAACAGCCTCGATAGTCTGCAGACCAGGTACCCTAGCTAGGCAGTGGGGGATTCCACTCCTGATATATATCGCTACGCCTCCCCCTGCGGTTAGTCGGTCGCGACGATAGCAGGAGTAGTTTGCCACTGATGCTCGAAGTCCTGGCTTGAGGTGCGTCTCGCTAACTAGACACGCATCAATCTCCTGCTCTTGCAGGAAGTGCCTGAACTCCAACATCTGTCCAACAATGCTGTTTGCATTCCACAGGCAGAATTTCAGGCTTCTAATGTTAGGCCGTCTATCCATGGTAGTTCGTGCAAGAGCATGTGGTGGTGGTGGCCTGGGCCGTCCTCACTGATGCTTGGACGCTGCTTGTAAGCAGGTCCATCTTCAGAACGAGGGCTTGCACCGTCATCGTCAACGTCTACAGCATTTCGCGGAGCGCTTCCATGCTGTCGACCGGTGACGATGTGGTATTTGTCGGGTGGGGGGGGGAGTTTCGGGATTCTGCTCAGCCACCTCCATAGGGACAGAGGTGTCAGCTGGGGCTTGGCTGCCCGTTGCAGCTTGGGCGACGGTTAGATTCTCGATGCGGCGGTTGGCCGCATTTGAGAAAGTTTTCTTCGCCGGCTGCTTGGGCTGCTTGTTCTGAGCAGGGTTTCCTCCTTTTTTGGGGGGATTCCTCTGCTGGGGGGGGCTTTTGATGGGTGGGTTTGGGGGGCTTCTGCTGGGCGGGTTTGGGGGGCTTCTGCTGGGTGGGTTTAGGGGGCTTCTGCTCCGGGGACTTTTCATGCTGTGGGGTCTTCTCCTGGGCAGGAGTAGTACCCTGGGCAGCAGGGGGGCCCTGAACTTCAGCCCCGGTCTGGGGCTGGACTTTCTGCTGGCGTCCTTTGTCCCAGTTTCCCTCTTGGGACTGGACGCCACGCATACGTTCACGGGCCCTCTTGAACGATGGACAGCCCTTGTAGCTCGCTACATGTGCGCCACCGCAGTTACTGCATTTCGCAGAGGATCTGTCCTTCTGGACCGAGCAGGCCTTCTAGTCGTGTGCTCCAGCACACTTTGCGCAAACCAGGCTCATCTTGCAGTGACGTGCAACATGGCCATAGGCTTGGCAGTTGAAGCACTGCTGTGGTCCAGGGGACGAGCGAAGGGTTTCTGCTTTCACCATGCGGAGGCAGATGCTTTCAACCCGGAAAAGCTCTCTGTTCTGTGGTGTGTCAGGGACAACCACGAGAAACAGAGGCATCTCCGTGTTGGTGCCGGGGCGTTTTAGCTGGGCTACAGACTTCACATCGTAGCCCATGGCTAAAAGTTCCTCTTTGAGGTCCTTTACTGGGAAGGACCTCGGGAGTACATGTATCACCACCTTCACAGTTTTCACCGTTCCGGTGGGAAACGTGTAATAAGGGGTGTTTCGCTCATCTAGCGACTTTCTGACGCTGGTGAAATCCTCCATCGTGGTGAAGGTGAATTTGATCCGGTCGCCCCCAGCCGTCTTGGCCAGGAACGGGTCCTTCACAACGGATTTCAACCAGTCATGGAGCATGGTATAGCTCTCGCTAAACGCCACGACGATGGGCGGGAGGTTGGCTCTCTTGGTCTCCGGAGCTGACGGGGCCGACGTCGGCGTCCATCCTCTCCGGAGCCAGTGATGGCTGGAAAGGGGGGGGAGGGGTTGTCCTGACTTCGGGAGCTGGCTCGGGGACAGTCTGCTGCTCTACCGGGCCACAGGCTTGCGGTCGGTTGCACGAGTGCTCCTCGGCCTCAACCTCCTGCGATAGGCAAGCGTACCTGTTGTCCTGTAAGTGCGCCTGGCAGGTACGTAGTCTCCAGGGTCCATGCCGTGGCTCGTGCTGGCGACTGGCCTATCTTCCCGGCGGCGGGAGGTGGCGGTGGAGGGGGGAGCATTTCCAGAGGCGGCCTTCCTGCCCTTGCAGGAAGAAAGACGCGCCACCGGAATACTACTGACCCCGTGGCTGCCTCGGGGGTCCGCTTTTGGCTGCTTCACCTTACCAGCCTGGAGGGGAGAGCGGACCCTCTTGATACCACGGTCGTCGGGGGTTTCCTCGGTCTCGGTAGCGCGTTGGATAGCTGGTGGAGCCTCAGGTCGAAGTTCATCAACCTCGTCCACCAGCGCGTTCACATCCCTCGCGTCGGGTGAGGGTATACCTCGGGACACCAGGAAGGGGAAAGTGTCAGGGCAGTTCATGGCAGGTCAGGTGTCCGTGTCTGAGTCCATCATTGTTGACCTAAGGGGGTGCCGCTTAGGGTGATTCGTTGTCACCGTTAGGTTGCCCTCACCCAGAAGCGGCCCTAATCACACGTGCGCTGGTCACTGCACAAGTGCAGCCCCTGGCACGGTAATGTCTACTCTTAGGAGGATGCCCCTCTAAACACAAGATTGCACTGCGCGGGCCTAGTCTGACAACTTTGCTTTTTTGAAAGGGTCCACGCAGTACAACGGGCGAAGATCGTCTGGTCCTTGTCTGGGTAGTCGGTACCTTGGTAAAGCTCGGAAGCCTCAACCGAAGGTTGGAGAACGCGGCAGGCGAACCTCGCGCTGCGCCTCTCCGAGCGCGACTGCGCTACGCTGCTCGTATTGTATGTATGTATTTATTGTTTTTTCATTCCTTCCCCGGTGGGGAAGGCGGGCTGGCAGCGCATTGGTAGCGCTCTTCAGCCTAGTGAGTTACATAATATACAATTGTTTTTTACATATGCGATTGCTTACAAACAGACATTATAATTGGATTTACAGTTGTATTTTACATTTTTTTATTTTTTTATTTTTTTTTATTTTTAGGAGCGGTTCTGGAGTTGGTACTTCAGGCTGATCGGCTTATAGTGTGGGATATATTTTTGGGCGCTTCTGTCGCTCGGATATGGGTGGCGGTCGGTCGATGTTTTGGGTGAGAATGAGGATGTTCAGGAGGTGGAGAGTGGGAGGTGTTTGTTTGTAGTAGTTGGGAAGATGGGGTGGTTCGGTGATTAGCTTTAAGTTTATAGGATTGTTGTTACGGGTACTGTTGATAGCATATTTGATACGGAGCGATTCGAGGTGGATGAGGATGTGGGGGAATTTTATAAGGCTGTATAGTAGATTGGTAGGTGATGGTAATCGGATGCGGTAGGCGATGCGGAGTGCGTAGCGTTCTATTATTTGCAGTCTATTGTAAAAACGGTCGGGAGCAGATATCCATGAGAGGTGAGAATAGGGCGGAGAAATGCTTTGTAGGTATTGATGATGGTGTTGCTGCGGAGTCCCCATGATGTGCCAGTGAGTGATTTGAGTAGATGGAGGCGGGTTTTTGCTTTTGCTATGATTGTGTTGAGGTGGGGTGTCCAGGTTAGGTGCCGGTCTAGGGTTATGCCTAGATATTTCACTGTAGGTTGCTGCGGGATGAAATGGTTGTAGATGGTGATGTGAAAATCCGTGAGGCAGTATCTTCGGCTTGTTTTGCCGAAAATTATTGCTTGCGTTTTGTTGGGGTTAATGATCAATCTCCATCGGTTACACCACTGCACAAATTTGTTGAGTTCTGTTTGTATTGCTTTTTCGGATTGTTGCAGTGATTTATGGACGGCTAAGTATGCGGTATCGTCGGCGTACTTGAGGATGTAAGTTGGTGGTGCGGGGAAGGTTATGTCGGAAATGTATAGAATGTATAGGAGGGGTGAAAGAACGGATCCCTGGGGGACACCTGCGGTAGTGGACAAGGTACGGGAAAGGAAGTTGTTGATAGTTACAAAGGAGGTGCGGTGTGAGAGGAAGGAGGCTATTGTACGGATGAAGGTGATGGGTAGGGCGAAGGTTTGGAGTTTGAAGATGAATCCAGCGTGCCATACTGTGTCGAATGCTTTTTCGATATCTAGCAGGACAAGGATTGCGGATCGGTGGGTGTTCAGGTGGGTAGTCAGGAGGTGTACTAATTTCAGGAGTTGATCTTGAGTTGACAATTTCGGGCGGAAGTCTCACTGGGCTGGGGATAGGAGTGAGTGTTGGGATAGGTGTTGATGGATTCTTTTGGATAGTATTGTTTCGAAAATCTTGCTGAAAACGGAGGTGAGGCTGATAGGTCGGTATGAGGTGGGGTCTGATTTGGGATTATTTGGTTTGGGGAAAATGAGAATTTTAGAGGTTTTTCATTTGGGGGGGGGTAGATGCCAGAGTATAGGATGTATGTGAATAGGAGAGCTAGGAGTTGATGAAATGAATGGGGTGCTTCTTTGATGTGTCTCTAGGTGATGGAATCGGGGCCGGGTGCTGTATTTTTCTTGGTGTGAAGGACGGAAAGGATGTCATTAGTAGTGATGGGGTGTTAAGCCCAGTGCGGCTGACATTATGGATGTAGTTGTAGTCGGGTTTGAGGGGGGGTGAGGAGGTATCGGCACGCTGTTCTATTATGGCGGAGTCTGTATAATCAAAACGGGGGTCGTTGGGTGTGGTATGGACTTTCTGGAGTTGGTCGGCGAAGAGATTTGCTTTTTGGATGTCATTCGATACGGGATGGTTGTTATGTAGAAGGGGTTAGGTGGGTGCGGTTTTGAGGCCAGTTATACGTCGGAAGGTGGACCAGTATTTGGAGGAGTTCTGAATGTATTGTAGGCTTAGCTGGTTGCAGGTGTCCCTCCAGGTGCGGCATTTATGGGCGGTAATGTAATTGCGAACTGTGCGTTGGAGCTGGCGTTGAAGGGTGAGGAGCTGATGATCAAGGGTGCGTTGATAGGTGCGGAATAGTTGTCGTGAAGTATGAAGAAGTTGGAGGGCTCGTGCTGGTAGGGATGGTTTGTGAGGGGTGATCGGGGTCAGGGGAATATGAGGGTCGGTGGCGTCAGTGATGGTGTGTTCGAGGAAGTCTGCAGTTTGTAGTAGGCTGTCTGTGTCGGTGATATATGGGTTGTCTGTGTCAATTTTGTCGATGATGAATTTTCTATAATTATTCCAGTTAGCGTTGTGATAATTCTGGATGTAACGGTGGGGTATCTGGTTTGGTGGACGTGGGATATTTGGGGGGTTGTATTGGATGGCGAGCATGATTGGAAGGTGGTCGCTGCCAATGGGGTACAGAACATGAAGGGTGGAGCGGGTGAGGATGTTTGGGGAGGCGATGACGATGTCGGGGGTTGTATTGGATTCGGGGCGCGTGGGTGATGGGATTGTTAATGAGATCACCTCTCATGGCTGCTAGGGTGTGATGAAGTTGATGAAGTTCTTGTTGGGTATGGCTGTGGATGTTAATGTCGGTCATGATGATATATGAATTGTAGTGGTTGTCTATGTAGGAAAGAAAGTTGATTGGTAGTGGAACGCGGGGCCGGATGTAAATAGTGACTAAGGTGACAGTGAGGGATTTTAGAAATACGGTGGTGATGACATGTTCGGATGGATGATTTAGGGGTGGGTGTATTTGGGTGGGGATGTGATTATTATATCCAATGGCCACGCCTCCGCGTGCCGACCGGGTAGGATTGTCAGATCGGATGAGGTGGTATGGGGACATGCGGATCTGGTAATGAGGTGTGAGGAAGGTTTCGTTTAGTAGGAGGCAATGGATGTCGTCTGTGGTAAGGGTGTGTAGGAGAAGGTTTTTGTTGGTGGGTAGTGAGCGGATGTTATTGAATAAGATGTTATGATAAAGTGGCATATTTGGGCTTTTGGTTGGGTGGGAAGTTGGAGGGCTTTAGACGAGAGTTTCTAATGGGAGAAATTGGAAATGGATATTATTGTGGGAATAGGTGGCATTGATATGAATTCCGAAGACTGCTCTGGCTGCTATTGATATTTGGGAGAGTGTTTGGTCGCGTGAAAAGGGATTTAAGTTTTGTAGGGTGATAGTGATGAATCTTAAGATGTTGGTGGGGGCGTATAGAGTTGGTGGGAGGCGTAGGAGGGTCTATTGGTCGGATGGGTACGGTGAGTTCGGCTTTTGTAGGTGCTGGTTTTCATTTACATTTGAAGGAGTAGGTGGGGTTATTTTCATTACAGGTATTGCAGGTTGAGGTTTTTTGTAGGTTAGGACATGTTTTTAGGAAATGGTTTTCCTTGCAGTGCGGACAGAGAGGGGTGTTTTTGCAATCTGAGGTACAGTGGTCGTTATATTTAGGCACCGTGCACATCTAGTGGGTTGAGGGAAAGGGGTTTTTGACGGTTCCACTCTGTATTTTTGGTGATAGATTAAGGCTCCATTGTTTAGCAGTTGGTCGATGGTTGGCACGTCTTCTGTGAATACTCTGACCATGTAGGTAGGTCCTAGACTGTTTTTGATACGGATGGCTTTTCTGACATGTAACTCATTGTTTGAATTGAGCTCAGCGACTACTTCTTCTTCCGTTATTGATGGGTCTTCCCCACGGATGACGGCAGTGAGTGTGGGGGGTCGTTTTGGCGGTGTTGGTTGCTTTGGTGTGGGTGGGGCGACGGTTGTTAGTGTGACGTGGTCGCCAAAAGATGGCAGTCCAATTTTGGTTTTAATGAGTTTGGGAAAATCTGGTTCGTTAGTTTTTATGATCATCCCATTTTTAGTGGGAACGAGCTGATGAACAGATATGTTTGGTATATGTCGTTTGATAAATTTTGTGAGGATTTTGCTGTTTGTGTATTCCGGGAAGGTTCCTTTTAGAAGGTATGTTCTAATTGTTTGTGAAATAGTGGGAGGTGAGAATGTGGTATCCATAGCTTCTTCAGCAGCTGCATTGGTAGATATGGGGTTTTGTGATGATGGTAATGGGCCACTTTTGGTTGGGCCGTAGGGTTGTGCCTTGTTTCTGGCAGCCTGGAGATAGCTGGTGTTACGTGATTGTTTTTGAACTAACTGAGGGAGGTTTTGATGAGTGCCAGTGGATGCGGCGGGGCTGATGGTTGAAGAGGTAGTAATGGTGCTAGTGGTGGTTGTGGTCGTGATTGGTGATGTGGCCATGGTGTACAGGTGGTCACTAGTGGTGACTGTGGGTGGAAGAATGGTTGGGTTGGTTTCGGAGTCCATGGTGTTACCGTATTTTGGAGTGTCCGGGCGAGGTCCGTGGGCAGGTGGGGTCGGCAGCAAGCTGTGGTCCGCAGGCAGGCGTAATCCGTGGGCAGGCGAAGTCGGCTGAAAGCGAAGGTCTGGAGGCGGGCGAAGTCCGTAGACAAGATTGGCAGAGAGCGGAAGTCCGTAGGCAGGCGAGGTTGGTGGAGTGCCGAAGTCCGTAGGCAGGTGAAGTCCGTGGGCAGGCGATGTCGGTAGAGAGCAGAAGTCCGTAGGCATGCGAAGTACGTGGGTTGATGAGGTCGGTAGGCAGGCAAGCGAGGTCAGTGGGCAGGCGTAGTCCGATGATGCAGATGAGTTCCACAAACCGGTAGTCGAAGTCCAGGGGCAGGAGGCGGGGTCCAAACACGAGCAACAGAAGATCCAAGAGAGGGACCAAAATGCGATATCCTGTAGAAAGCGTAGTCCAATAATAGCCGGCGACAACGTAAAGAATGCGAAGAAATCCAGGTTGAGCTCTGCTATGCAGAGTGTACGCTGCTCCGCGCCGACCGCCTTATATACCCTGGCGGCGCGGCACGAACTACGGCGAATCGGACCGAGCGGCTGGTTCGGCTGAACTCGGCGGCTGGCTGGCTCTCGGCGATGGTTGGTCCTCTCGCTGGTGATGTTCACTCGCTGACGGCTGGCGGCGAACAATGGGGGGGGGGGGGGCTCAGACGCACTCACTGGGTGAGGAGTGGATGTGCCAGTCGTTGCGAGCGTCGCAGAGAGCCATTTCAATATGGCCGTGACTGCCGCTGCCAGCGAAGCTGACCTGTCGGCTGTTGAAGACGGAGCATATTGCGACGAGCTCTTCATCGAGGGGAGAAGCGAGCGAGACGGCTTCGAATGACTTGAGAGGAGATGTTCGCCACCAACCGAACCATTTCAGGGACCTGCAATGGAAGCACAATATTACTTCCAGGTCCCTGGGTCATTCATGTCGGCCTTGGGTATAGTTGGTCCCTCCCAGTGGACAGCTACGAGTGCTATGGAGCACTTATTCTCACGGGGGAGTCAGATGAGGATGTCAACCTCATTCACGGCGACGCTGCGGCTAAGGGGCTCAAGCGCCCTGCTGCCCTAACAACAATACCGCTCGTCTTCGTGAAGGATTTCTGCAAGAAGAAACTCATCCGCAAGCTTAATGGAAGGCAGAAGTGGATGCGCAGAAACAACAAGGTGCAGCGACCGAAGACTGGAAGGTTGCCGGAAGCAAGATTCCCACCACTCCGAAGAAGCTGCCGACTCCAGGGACAGAGGCACCAGGCTTCAAAATCCCAGAGACTCCCGCACCAACCAGCCCTCCGAGGGACGACACAGCGGCAAATCAAGCAACCCCCAGCGTCGCCCACGCCATCGCAAGAGGAGGAGGCAGCACCTACCACGGAGCAGGGTCCTGTCCAACCCGTGGTGGCGGCTTATGCGGAGAACTGGGGTAGCCTCTATGTACAGCTCCTGCTGGCTACTGAGCTGCCCTTGTTCTGCTGGCCTGTCGAGGGAGGCCTGCAGATCCTAGCCTCCTGCCCCGCTGACCTGATGAGGGCCACCAGCCTGCTGAGTGACCAGGGCATCAGCTGCGACATTGAGCAGCCCAACCCTCCAATTCAGTCGCTGACTGTGGCCGTTTAAGCACTGCCGGGAGAGAGGGCTAGGAGGGCAACCAAGAAGAAGCCTTCTCCGCCTAAACTCCGGCAGTGTTTTAACTGCCAAGGTCATGGAAACCACGCGAGCGACTGCACAAATCAACGCAGATGTGGGTCTGATCACACAGCTGCTGACTGCACCCTAGCAAGAGAGGAGGCGGTCTGCTGCAACTGCGGCAAGGGGCACGCAGCCGGCTTTTCTGACTGAGAGGTGAAGAAAACTCTTGGGGCAACACGCCGCCTGAAAGATGCACCAGCCACAAAGCGTGCCCGCCACGAGGCTGGTTCCAGCCAGCCTTCCCACGACCACAGACCGCCGGACAAGACAGCGCACGGGCTGCATAGGAGGCCCGCTACGAGCCGTCAAGTTCAACCCACGACAGCTCCTGGCTCCAACGCGGATGACATGGCTTACATCACTCTAGCAGGAGTAAGGCCGTCGCCACCGCTCGACTGCAAGGAGTCCTCCAAAAGACGGAGGCCTGGGCTAGGAGGTGGCGCATTGACGTCAATCCTACCAAAACCCAGGTCATCGTTTTCACGAGGAAGTACGGCCCACGCAACGGCGGCCAACCGGCCCAGTTGCTGAGGCTGAACGGATCCGACATTCCCTGGAGTACCTCTCTGAGATACCTCGGGGTAATGATGGACTCCAAGCTCACCTGGCGCACGCACATCGACGATGTGCGTAGAAGGAACAGCGCCAGGCTAAACGAGCTTTACCCCCTCCTGAACAGGAACAGTGCACTGTCACCGTCCCTGGGAGTGCGCATATATCTCACTCTGGTCAGGCCACTCCTCGAGTACGCCTGCCCAGTGTGGGGATATGCCGCTCACACCCACCTGCAACGACTGCAGGTAATCCAAAACAGGGCACTTAAACGTGCCCTCCACCTCCCCCACCGTTTCCCGACAGCGGCTCTTCATGAAGCCACCGGCATCATGCCCCTAAGAGACCGTTTCCGAGTGCTGGCCACTGCCTTCTACAAGAAGGCGGAAACCAGCACTAATCCGTTGATCAGCGTGCTTGGCCGGTATGAAATTCGTCCCGGCCGACACAGAAGACCACTGGATCTGACAGTTTAGACATAAGACGCCCCAACAAATTACGACAACAATGACTAGCCAACTGTGACGACAAACCCAACGCAATGATTTACCCCATGACTAATCCCCGCGGAGGAAATGTCGAAAGACAACAACCTCCAGCATACACTGTTCTTTTTGTTTCAGGAAGAACGAGAATGGCTACTCTGGCCTGGCTCCAGACGGCAGCCGGCCGGCCATCCAGAAGGTCCTCCCGCGGATCACTGCCACGCCTACCGTACCGGATCCAGTGACTAGCTGAAAGTGTGGTGACGCTGCTCACTCATCTTATCACCGCCCTCCTGCCACAGTCGGTCACCAAATAGATGCCATATCCAAAATCGAGGACTTAACCAAAAAGCCACGTCAAAAAACCTACTACAAGACAACAGGAAAAGGAATAATCCTGGAACTGCAACCTCATTGTAGAAATATCTAAGCAAGATGACGCTGCTGGTGCAGTCGGCTAGCAGACGCCGAGGAGGGAGAGTCGCGCATGCCTCCCGCTGCAGACACGTCGGCCGCTGTGTTGCGTGAGCTGGCGGAAACAGTGAGCGACGCAATAAACAAGGTTACAGAAATTGTCGCGGCAGTGACAGCCCAAGCAATTGCTGCCGCAACATCAACACCACAACCCGACAGAGCTCGGGAAAAGCCAACAACAAACCGAAAAGAAATAACACCCACAACCAGCAACTGAAGGGGCAGCTGTCGACGATAAGAGCGACAGTTCGGCGTTGGGAAAAAAAATTAGGAACCTTAACGCTCCGAAAGAAATGACAAATCCAAAAAAGCAAATACGCAAAATAACAATACGAATCTCATAACCTAAGGGCTAGGGGAGAATGTTGGAGCTACGCGTCGTATTGTAACTTTAAATGACAGGTAACCAGATGAAAGCGACGAAGGTAGTAGCCAAAACGTCGTTGTTATTAAATAAAGAGTTTAATAATAAAGAAAATATCCGGCATAAAACCCTTGAAGTATTTATTTCAGTATCGATACACATTGAGATATCGATATTTTTTCCTAAAGCTAGTAATTATCTAAAAATATTCCCAAAATGTATCAAAACAGTTAAGAAAATTAGACACATGCAGAAATTGCGGAAAATTTTATTAATTTATATATATATATATACATAATTATACATATATATATCTTTACGGCCTATAAAACCAGTATTCGCATGATATAGACTTCAAAAGAATTGTGTTTTATATGTTCACCCTGTCAATCTGCTTCTGTTGTCCAGTGCCGCCAAATCATTTGCAGAAGTCATTCTTACGGACTACAAAGAAGATGCTTGACACATCAGATATTTCGTCTTAGGCATTAACTGTTATTCATTAGTTAAAAAACATTTTTAAACGGAAGCTGTTAATAACCGTCAACCCTCAGCCACGCAACATGGATGGTTAGTCATCAACTATTAAAATAACCTAACCATTAACATACGAATACGTTGATTAAAAAAAAAAGTCAACATAAGCCTATTAAAATATAACAGGTTTTTATAAACTCTTAACCGTTGATTAAAAGCTGTTAAATTATGATGTTTGCAGGATATCAGATATGTTCGTATATTTATCAAATGTATAATGTAGCTTTTTTAAATAATAACTAATTATTTATTATCCACTCTTGCACTAAATAGTATAAACATTCCATCTTAAGTTTTTTTTTTAAATTCACTAGTGTAATTTTTATTCATTGGTTCTTAAGTTCTTTTTTTACCTAGTTATTACTTATAAAGCTTCAATCTATTTATGTATGAAAAATTCTATAGTTAGTTCACTTTAGAAATCTACACGCTTGAGTTAAATTCATTGGTCTTTTCCGTTGGAAATAAAATTGTTCTTTAATTATTTTCTAATACATTAAAACAACAATTACCTAATTCTTTTTAAAAAAAATTCTTGTAAATAACCCATTAGTTATTATTCTTACATTAGTAAAAAATAGTGTCAACCTGTGAAATTCAATCTTCAGGTTAATTTTGAAATTTACAAACCCTTGTTTTATTTAGTTGAGTTTTAAATAGTTATTAATTTACAACAGAGTGATTAAAAAGTAAAAACTTCCATAAAAATCAATTAAAAGAAGATTAATTTTTTCTTTTATTAGACTATTAATTAAATTTAAGATATATAACCTTCGTGATTGAATCCTTAATTGTCATTTGAAAAGTACCAGTAGCATTTGTTTTGGGTACAATGATGCCTGGAAAATGCCTGTCGCACACGTGTGGTGAATGGTTTGGATTGCGATGTGTGTAAAAAGTAGTTCCACTGAGAAGGCAGGGCAATGGGAAAGGAGGAATTAAATGAGGCTCTACAGTGGTATTAGCAGCTCTGTTTTAAGGATAGGAAACATTCAGAGCAAAACAAGACGATCAGGGGGATGGGCGAAACGATCCGGGAATTGCGTGAAAGGTTCAAGATCCTTGAGGCTCAGCCTGTGGTTGCTCAGCTATTGGGGGCTCAGCCTGTGGAGACTGTGCCCCTGGTGGCTGTGTCTGCCGAGGCTCTGCCATGGAGGCAGAAAGCAGAGATGATGGGTTTAGTGAGGAGGGTGAGAAGAATGGATGGGAACTGATAACAGGTAGTAAGGGAAATATGGTAAACAAAATGAAAAAGTTACACACTCCAGAAATTGTGAGGAGAAATAGGTTTGACCTGGTACCAGGGTTAGATGGGGAAAAGCCTAGGAGTAGGTAAGGTGCAGTAGACCTATACGAATATAAGCATAAAAGGAAAAAATAGTCAGAAAAAGATTCTGCTGATGGGTGGTAGCCATGGGAGACGTGTAGGTCCTCTTCTGCAGGATCAAGTAGGCACAGGCTACCAGGTCACAAGCGTTTTCAAACCCAGTGCAACATTAGGTCAGGTAATGGAGGATACTGGTTCACTTTGTAGGAATTTCACTACGGACGATAGAGTAGTTATAGTTGGAGATGCGGAAAATGTATTGACAGAAACACAAGCTATAGTATATAGAGTGACCTGAGGAAAATGACGAAGGAGTCTCTGCATACCAGGATGGAACTCATGCAGATTATAAGTCGCCATGATCGGCCACAGTTGACACATATGACGGGTAAACGTGGAAACAGAGATGCTATTTGGAAGAGTCATTAGTTCTGTTTTGGGGGAAGGGGGTTGTGCCTGTGAGCACCATTGGTAGGTGGGATTTTACTAGGCATACACCTATAAAGGGTGTTTCAAAAAGAACTTTACAACTTCATATAAATTTTATGAAACAAGGTACAGAGCTGGTTTTGCTGTTGTTTTAAAGGAAAGCACTTCAAGTTTTTTTTTTTTTTACCTTAAACTAAAGATGTTCTATGTGGCTTCCGTTGGTTATTCTGCAGACATCCCATCGGTAGTCGATTTACCGAGCGGGGCGGTGGAACGGTTAGCGTTCTCGCCTCGCATTCGGGAGGACGGCGGTTCGAATCCCCGTCCGGGCATCCAGATTTGGGTTTTCCATGGTTTCCCCAAATCACTCCAGGCAAATGCCGGGATGCTTCCTTCAAAAGGCCATGGCCGAATTCCTTCCCATTCCTTGCCCCCATCCTTTCCCGTCTCTAAAAGACCTCGATGTTAAAAAGAGACGTAAAGCAGTTACAAAAAAAAAAAAAAAAAAAAAAAAAAAAAAGGTAGTCGATTTCTTCCCAGACTCGCACTAGCATTTCAGGTGTAACTTGCTCAGCAGTAGCGTAAATTCTTGCTCTAAGTTCAGGTACGTACACCATATCTTTTATGAAACCCCAGAAGAAAAAATCTAGCGGTGTCAAGTCTGAGGAACGGGGGGGGGCGGGGTTGCAATTGGCGCATCACGGCCAATCCATTGACCTGGAAAGCGGTCATTGAGAAAATCCCGGACGTCAGTCAGATAGTGTGGTGGTGCGCCATCTTGCATAAAGAAAACATTTCGTTCTCGGTCATCCTCATCGATCTGTGGTATCAAAAATTGTTGCAACATATCAAGGTACACTATCCCGTTGATGGTTCTCTCTTGGAAAAAAAAAAGGGGGGCCGTACTTTTCCTCTTGCTCAACGCACAAAAAACGTTTACTTTAGGGCTATCACGAACATGTTGCAATGTTTCATGTGGATTTTCACTGCCCCACAGTTATGTGTGTTAACCTTGCCACTTAAGTGAAAAGGTGACTTGTCAGAAAAGATTATGTAGTCCAAGAAATGTTCATCATCATCCACTGGATTTAAAATATCCACACAGAAGTTCATACGTGCAATCTTATCAGTGTCTTTAAATGCTTGTAAAAGCGAATATCGGTATGGTTTCAAATGCAAACGTTTTCTCAACACATGGGACTTGCATCTCACGAAATGCACACCGGGTCGATTTCGTAGTGCTGTTGACTAAACTTTTTCTCACTTGCTCAATGACCTCGTCAGATATGCTTGGACGACCTGAGGATTTTTAATGTTTTACTGAGCACCCTGTTTCTACAAAACATCTATGCCACTCATAAATTGTAGGCCTAATAGGAGGATCTTTAGCGTACTTGGTACGAAAATTACGCTGAACTGTTGCCGCAGAATTCGATTCTTCAAACCAAAACACACAGCTAGCACGCTCGGGTCCAGTGAAGGCAGCCATCATTAACGTAACTGCCGCTAGCGCTTGTGCGGCGCGATTAGGCACTAACGGACTACGCGAGTCAAAACTTGAAGTGTTTTTCTTTAAAACAACACCAAAACCAGCTCTGTACCTTGTTTCATAAAATTTATATGAATTTTCAAAGTTGTAAAGTCCTTTTTGAAACACCCTGTATATTAGGGAGTACTTTCTGAATTGTTAGCTGCAGCTGTAAGGGGACCCACTACCAGTTATGGTGAGGTCAGGACTGGGCCTTGTTTAGGTTAGGGGCTGCTGGTGGGGGGTAAAAATAAGTGATCAAAGTGATTCTGATTGTAGATGCACTATGGGAAAAGATACAAATGCTAAAGAAACAGATGAATCTATTGAAATAATAACGGAATTGGGTACAACTGGAAAGACAAAGGTTAATGCTGAAAATACCACAAAGCCAAAACTAAGGGTGTTATCAGGGAAGCTGTAGAAGTATAATGAAAAAAGTGATAGAATTTGCAAACTTAATGAAGATACATGAACCATAAGTGATTATAAGGGCAGAGTCTTGGTTAAAAGAACCTTATTGTCTGTTAAAAGAAGCAGTACCAGACAATAAGATTTTCCCTGATGGCTGCAGAGTGTATTGCAGAGACAAATGAGCAATTGGTGGAGGAGTATTCATATTGGTTATCAAAGATTACTATGGTTCTCTAGTGTTCATAGATTATTAGATGAGTTACTAAGGGTAGATTTTTGGGATGATGAAAAAGAAAAAATCAGGGTATTGGCTGTTTACCGTACAGTTAAAAGGTAAGCGTAAAATGGTAACTATTAGTCGAGATTTAAATTTAACACGTGTGGACTTGGTAGGAATGAGATAAATAACACAACGGAACAGAGATTTGCAAATTCCTTAACGAGAGAAGGAGAGTTTACACAAGAGGCAAAGCAAAATACGAGGAGACCAAACATGTTGGAAATGAAGAATTCTTCTCGGATATTCTCAGTCATACACAGGGAAAAACTTAATTCTCACACATTGGATATCTTTCTAATAAATGCTGATGAAAATCTTGTAGAGTGTCAAGTAACTGAAGGAATAAGTTATCACTATGCGGGGAGGTTCCAGCAAATGGAAGGATGGCACAAGTACAGTGAAGGCAGACTGGGAAGAGTTTAACGAAATGGTTTTATGTTTATTACAAAGTGGAAAACAAAGAAAAGTACAGAACCTACATATTACAATAGGAAGGTGAGAAGGTTAAGGAGGCTAGCGAGACGGGAAAACAACAAAGTTAAGATACTGGAAGGCGGTAGGGAATACTTAAAACAAGTAAATAAGCAGTTAATAAGAGCAAGAGAGAAGCAAAGGATGAGTTTATGAAGAATATTGTTGGTGCAAGAGGACCACTGAACGATGCATCTAGAATTTTCTATGGCTATATTAGGAAACTGAGAAGAGGGGAAGGTAAGGGCCGCATTTAGGCATAGGCTATCTAGGCTGTAGGGGCCCACACCACATGCAAAAACAAAGTATATTAGTCGCTGTCTTCTTGTTGGCATTGTTTTTTTTTTTTTTTTTTTTTTTTTAATAGGAAAAAATTTTCTGCCTTAGTTTGTGGGGTAATGATTTTTACACCTGTCGTGTAGAGGAAGTTATCAATTTTAGAGCATTTTTGTTTCATATTGTTATTAAAACTTTTGAGTTTGTAATTCCGTGAACTTTTGTTGAGGGTGTTTCGTTGTAACAATAGAACTACAACCAATCGATCATCAACCGAAAAATTGAGCGTGTTAGCAATACTTGCTAACCTTGTTCACTTCAGTCTTTGAATTGATACAGAAAGTACGTTTCGAACTTTCGTTTCTTCAGTAAGTTTCCTCGTCTCGTATATTTTTACTATCATTGCATTATTCGATATTTTGCAATAAATGGTTTATTAGTTTAATAATCAGTATTCGATATTGCTTTATATATCAGACGGCCGCCGTCGTGTACACGTCTGGCTCTGCCTGGTGTCTCACTTTTAGCAAGAAAAAGGCTAGCTGCCGAAATATTGCGAAATATTGCTTGTTTCTTGTGTTTTTTCTTTTTCATGTTCATTATTCCCAGCTGCCTTCATCTGTGGTAAGTGTTGGGTCGTATTTCCCTATCATTCCTTACTTTTTTCCCTAAAAAATCCTTTTCCTGCTCATTGTTATATATAAATAAATATATATATATATATGGGCCCGCACCACAATTATAGCCTAGGGGACTATAGACCATAAAGGGCACGCATCACAGGTACAGCCTAGGGGCCCATAGATGCTAAATGCGGCCCTGGGGAAGGTATTTAGACTATTGTGAGAAGAATGGAGTTGAAGTCACTGAAGATTTCAAGATTGCACAGATATTGAGTGACTAGTTTAATGAGACAACTAGGGACTATCATCCTGTGACAGGAGGGAATAAATCAGAGGTGAATCTCCCTCAAAGTATAAATTAGGAAATTACAAAATTTGTAATAAATTGTCAGGAAATTATGAAGTAACTCAGAAAGCTAAGAAAATGTAAAGGGGCTGGTGTAGATAATATTACTACAGATTTATTAAAGATTGTGGGATACAATATTGCAGCTTACCTTGAAATTTTGTTTAAAATGTTTTTGGAGTCTTGCTACTTACCAGAGGATTGGAAAAGAGTGATAGTAGTACCGGTTCATAAAGGTACCTACCCGTCTTACAATAATAATTCTTATTAATTTATTGAATACATTTTTTATATAGTTGTTATTGTCAAGGATTGATTTGTAAACTAAAACTTAAGATCTAGGAAAATTTAATACAATAAAACTTTATTGTTTGAAGATACTCAATATCAGACAAAATACATTTTATCCTCGTATTAACATTAACACCAAGATGACAAAATTACTATAATTATAAAAATAGATAAAATTCTCAATAAACAACGTACGCAAAAGATTATAAAAAGACAATCAATTAAATCAAAATGGAAAACATTAAAACATGAGCCTCCAAAGAAAAGTATTATTTTTATTGTTGGCGCGCCGACTAGACTGAGAACAACTCGGTGTAGTGTTAACTACGGGTCCACTAAAGGGGGTAATCTAAACCAATTGATATGCAGTGTTCACTAAACAAAACTCGGATCTTTACTGTGTTTGAAAACTGGTTCCACACGATCCACAGATTCATAGGTTTACAATAAAACCTTGTTTCACTACCTCAGTACTCCTCTGCATAATCACTCCTGCCGTTGTGCCACCACGTGTTGCTCTTCCACTCCCTGCAGGTAAGTATCGGAATGCAGGCCAAGCAAAAATTCTTCCCCGCGTCCTTCAACGGTGTTGCCATCTCTTGCAGAATCAGTCTCCTCTAGTCTCGGGACATACGGCGACATGAAACATTGACAACCATTACAGAATGATCATGCTTCTATCTTACTGACTTTCCGCACATACTCCAAGCACACAATCCACACAGTACCATCCTCGTGTTTTTCTTAACTTCTTAACTAATATTTGGCTTAAACAAATAATGTAGTACACGACGTATGAATTAGACTTGCGCATTATAGTTCGCGAAGAAGAGCGCTCAGTTTAGTTCACAGCTCCCTCGCGAACTAGTTCGCTCTTTTAGTTCGTTAGTTAGCGTCGCGAATTCAGAGAAACAGATCGTTCGCTCGCCTTACTACCGCTACTGCACGCGCTATTTTGTTTGTTATGTCAGTTTTATTAGGACATAATCATTTTTGTCCTTTCTAAATGGAATTTAATATGACCTTCTTAATAAAAGTTATTGCTTAGCAATAACCCTTTCAAATGACATTAGCATGATCAGTTGCCGCCGATAAACCAAAGTGCTCATTGTCCTTTGCACAAATGGGTAAACTGAATAACTGTACTGGTTTTACTATTTACTTTACATGCATTCGTAGAATATTAATTTTTTAAATGGATTTATTTATTAGTTCATGGAAGAAACATTACTTATAAAAGGCGCTAATGACCCCGCCGTCGACGCGCCCTTAAACCCCAACAACAACACAACATCTTTATATATAAAGATGAATGTATGTTTGTTTGTTCTTCATACAAATCCACAATTTTCATCAGATCTCGATGAAACTTTGCACACTTATCATTTGAAACAAGGAGAAAAATACCGTCTACATTTGGTTAAAAAATTATCTGTATAAATAACACATGTTGTCTCATAACTTCGAAATACGGCGATAGACAGACACGTTGGATATGGACGTCTCCGTACCATGTTTCCGTGTGGTGGACTGGCAGCTCAGTGGTTAAAGCTCTTGCTTACGAACGTCGAGGTCTCCGGTTCAAATCTCCGTGGAGGCTAAGATTTTTAAATATTGTATTTCATCCTAAGAGTCAGGCCTGGGCCGTAGGTTATTCGGATTGAATGTTAAACTGTAGATATTAGAAAGTTAGGGGAACAATGCTAGGCAAATTGTAAGTAGTCTTGCAATGTTGTAGGTGTACACTTTTTTACGTTATAATGATCCCTCAGGTGTTGTTCGCAGTCTGTGTGTGAGTGTGAACCACAGTAATCATATATTTTATTTCTATAAGGTATTTTTTTGTCACAAGCCTATATCTTCCTTAATACTTAACCGAAATCAATGAATGAGGTGTCATTTTAAAGTTTATGGTCTCCACTTTGGTTAAATCATATTTTAAGCAAGAAAGTTTTCGGAATTCGACCCTTAAAGGGCAAAAATGTAAATTTTTCTAAAATGCTGTTTTTTGTGTTACGAGTCAGTTATCTACCTGGATACCTATCTGAAACCGTTTTATGAAGTATCGTTTTAAAGATTAAGATCTCCGCTTTAGTGACGTCATATATTAAGCCAGAAAGTTTTCGGAATTCGACCCTTAAAGTATCAATATTTTTGCAATGCGTTTTTGTGTCACGAGCGATTTATCTCCCTTAATATCTAACCGATATAGATAAATGAGGTATCATATTAAAGAATAAGGTCTCCGCCATGGTAACATTATATATTAAGAAATGAATTTTTCGTAATTCGACCCTTATAGGGCAAAAATGTCACTTTTTCTAAAATGCGTTTTTTGTATCTCGAGCCATTTATCTCTATGGATATCTAACCCAAATCGATAAATGAAGTAGGAATATAAGGAGTAATGTATCAGCTTTGTGAAATCATATTTTAAGAAAGAATGTGTTTGGAATTCAACCCTTAAAGGGAAAAAGTATAAATTTTTCTACAACGTATTTTTGTGTCACGAGCCTTATATTTCCCTTGATATCTAATCGATATAGATAAATGCCATATCGTATTAAAGAATAAGGTCTCCGCCATGGTAACATTATATTTTAAGAAAGGAATTTTTCGTAATTCGACCCTTATAGGGCAAAAATGTCACTTTTTCTAAAATGCGTTTTTTGTATCTCGAGCCATTTTTCTCCCTGGATATGTAACCAAAATCGATAAATGAGGTACGATTATGAGTAGTAATGTCTCAGCTTTGTGACATCATATTTTAAGAAAGAATGTTTTTGGAATTCAACCCTTAAAGGAAAAAAGGATAAATTTTTCTATTACCGATTTTTGTGTCACGGGCGATTTATCTCCCTTGATATCTAACCGATACAGATAAATGAGGTATCATATTAAAGAATAAGGTCTCCGCCGTGGTAAAATTATATTTTAAGAAAGGAATTTTTCGTAATTCGACCCATAAAATTCAAAAACTTAAATATTTCTAAAATACGTTTTTTGTGTCTCGAGCCACTTATCTCCCTTGATATCTATCCAAAATCGATAAATCAAGTACTATTGTGAGGAATAATGTCTCAGCTTTGCTGACATCATATTTTAAGAAAGAAGTGTTTGGAATTCAACTATTAAAGGGAAAAAGTATACATTTATTTTTGTGTCACGAGCCTTATATTTCCCTTGATATCTAATCGATATAGATAAATGACATATCGTATTAAAGACTAAGGTTTCCGCTGTGGTAACATTATATTATAAAAAAGGAATTTTTCGTAATTCGACCCATAAAATGCAAAAAGGTCAATATTTCTAAAATACGTTTTTTGTGTTTTGAGCCATTTATCTCCCTGGATTTCTAACCAAAATCGATAAATGAAGTAGGAGTATGAAGAGTAATGACTGAACTTGGTGACATTATATTCAACCTCACTAATCATCACATTTTATTCGCGAAATTTTCGCACAGGTCGTCTAGTATTATTATAAATACGGAAGTAATTCTCCGTCTTTTTGTTACATTTTGACGACTAAATGGCTATATCGTTGTGATGGAATTTTATAAGGAACTCTGTATGAAGGGCACAGGATATTTTTTCCAGTATGTTTAACAGTTGTAGTCACGAAATTTTGAGACCTTATCGAATTGTGACAGAAATATGTTGGAAATTGATTCTCTTCAAGAGACAGGTTCGACGGTACAATGATATAGTGTTAGCTTTCCTGTCACATTATTCCGACTCGATATTGTTTGGGACCAATCCTTCGTTACCAACAACTGTCTATATTTAATTCTGGCAAAAAAATCTTAATCCACGCGTACGAAGTCGCGGGTACGAGTTAGTTACTTATAAAATATTATAAATGCGTTTATTTTGATGAATTAAAATACCAGTTTATAAGTAATCGGTTTTTTTTATTTAAATATAGTTTTGGAAATCATCAACAAAATATAATACTACTATTGGCTACAAGTTAAGTACTATATGACAGAAACAATATTACCTATATTATTATGAAAAGTAACAGTAATACTTCCAATGTGATACCTAACAATTAGACATATAAAAATGATAGTGACCCTTGAATGAGAAAGTGGTAACAATAACGAAAGTGCGTAAATTTCCAGTAAATTGGAAGTCATTGAGCTATTTTTTTTTATTAGTGTAGCGGAGGTAATCCAACACACATTCATAATATTTTGGCGATGAATGAAACTGATGAAGACACAAAAGTTAAAATCTTTTTTAATTTCGGGAGTCATTTCTTTACATAACTTTTACAAATCTGTTAACCAACAGACTGAGATAAGTATTATATTATGTCAGCTATAAAATCAGCGCTAGAAAAATGTAAAAGATACTGTTTCTTTGGTTAAGAAAACAAGATAAAGCTTTTAGAAGCCAAATTCTCCACAGAAAGTGATAATATAAAAATAATGCTCTAGTATTCGTTGATAAAAGTCTAGAGAATCTTAGTAAATAGTTAGATTTTCATGAAAGCAATTGGCTATACAAAATCCAAAAATTAAATTTAGAACACGAGGTTTCATTTGATGGCTGTGAGAAAATATTAGAGGTTCTAAATTTATGAGAAAAAATAAGTATCAAAATGAAAGTACTTTACTCTGAAATAACAATACTACACGAAATCTAGGTAAAAGAAGAGCAGTAGTTCATTAGTAAAAATGAGCTTTTGATACACATTAATTTAACAACTGAAAGCACTAATTTTACTGTAGACAGAAAATTGTTAAAGATGCAATAAGTGCAAAAAAATATAGCTTAAAAAATAAAATAGCAAAAACACATATCCTTTGTCCTATTCTACTCTTTCGTAAAATATTTTATTTTTGAAGTGTACTATATTTGTATAGGTTATTCTAAAAAAAACATTCTACCATTAACCGCAAAAATGTTGGTAATCCTAGCGGCGAATGGTGATAGTTCGCGACCGGGAATGCTCAGTTTAGTTTGCGAACGGTACCGCTCAGTTTAGTTCGCGAGCAGTAGCGCTGTGTTTAGTTCAAGACCGGTAGCGCTGTGTTTAGTTCGCGAACCAGGACGCTCCGCTCTGGAATTCCAGAAAGACAGCTCGTTCGCTCGCTTTGCTTGCGCTACTTCATGCGCTCTCTTCTTTGTTATAATAGTTGTGGTTACTGATAGTTGTCTTTTAAGTGTTAATGGGATCAAAGTGTGTTTTGTTTTCACATTCCATGTTAAATTTCCGTTTTTGACTTCTGCAATAATTATTAATGTTTAACAGTTACATTTTTTTAATTTTATTTTTATATCTGTCTCTTCAGTGAAATGTGTCCACAGCGAACTGTGTTACCTTTTGGATAATAAACTAAAACAAAAGTTGGTCTTCGGGAAAGGATCGAACGAACTAACGAACTAAGGAGCGAGAGATCTAAGAACTAATTCGCGTAGTTCGCTCGTGGGAGCGCTCTTCCGAACTAGTTCGTTCACGAACTACACAAGACTAGTATGAATGTATTAAAACAGATTGATATGCAACTATATCAGATTGTGAGGAAAGAAACTGGTTTTCAGATCGACAACATGGCTTTAGGCAAGGATTTTCATGTGAATCTCAGATGGTGGGCTATATGCAAGACATTTCAGAAGAATTGGACAAGGGACCAAATTGATAGTGTGGCACTAGGTTTTTCTATGGCATTTGACAGAGTGTGTCATAAAATGGTTTTAAATCAGTTGAAATCTATTGGATTGTATGAAAAAGTTACTTGCTGGGTAGAGGAATTCTGGGGTGTAAGGGTTTGGGAGAGACAATACTAGTCTTTTCCAACCAAATGTCAACCTCTCCTTCACGTGGTGCACCCTGTTTGCACGGACGAGGCTCTGGCGACTGAAAGATTCCCGGTATAAGGAGTCACCCACTGCTTGCCAACGGCCTCCGAAAGGAGGGCGGAAGAGCGGGAGTGGTTCAGGGCACCCTCTTGCCCTTGGGGTTGGAAACGGCCCCTAAATGCTGATGAATCAGAAATGATCAACGGCATGGGGATGCAGAAGGCAACGGGAAACCACTGCATTAAAGACCCAAAGGGTATCCCGAGGACATGTAATCCTCTCAAATTACATATATCATGATGGCTTCTTCCTGGGTAAAATATTCCGGAGGTTAAATAGTCCCCCAATCGGATCTCCGGATGGGGACTGCTCAAGGAGGAGTCATCAGAATGGATAGAAACATTCTACGAGTCGGAGCGTGGAATGTTAGAAGTCTGAATAGGGCAGGTAGGTTAGAAAACTTAAAAAGGGAGATGGAACAACTTAAGTTAGATGTTGTTGGGATTAGTGAGATCAAATGGAAGGACGCACAGGATTTCTGGTCTGGGGAACACAGGATAATTAGCACACAAGCTGTCAATGGAGTCACTGGTGTAGGATTTGTAATGAACAAGAAAGTAGGGAAACGGGTGAGTTATTATGAACAGTTTAGTGACAGGATTATTTTGATGAGGTTAGAAACTAAGCCCGTCCCAACCACATTAGTACAAGTATATATGCCAACGTCACAGGAAGATGACGAAGAAATAGAAAAAATATACGCTGAAATTGAAGAATTAATCCAATATGTGAAAGTGGAGGAAAATCTAATAATCATGGATGATTGGAATGCAATAGTGGGAGAAGGAAAAGATGGGAATACTGTAGGAAGTTTTGGTCTAGGAGAAAGACATGAGCGAGGAAGCAGGTTGTTAGAATTTGGTGAAAGATATAAGCTAGTAGTGGCGAACACACTATTTAAGAACCATGCAAGAAGAACATACACCTGGAAACGTCCTGGGGATACAGGCAGATATCAGCTAGATTATATCATGGTCAAACAGAGATTCAGGAATCAAGTTCTAGACTGTAAAGCGTACCCAGGAGCAGACATAGACTCGGACCATAATTTGATAGTAATGAAGTGCAGGCTGAAATTCAAGCGAATAAGGAAGCAGCATAAGCAGAACAGACTGGCAGTGAATAAGCTGAAACAACCTAGCACAAGAGAAAAATTTGCAGAAATGGCATACTTACGTCTAAGAAGTAACTGTGAAAGGAGCTCAACCGAGGACGAATGGCATGAATTAAAGACCGAAATAATAAAAGCTGGCAAAGAAACATTAGGCTTTAGGGAACAAGCTGCCCGAAAACCTTGGATCACAGAAGAAATTTTGGAGCTGATGGATCAGAGGAGAAGGTACAAAAGTGCTCAGGATGAAGCAGGAAGAGAGCAGTACAGGCAATTTAGAAATCAAATAAATAGGAAATGCAAAATAGCAAAAGAAAAATGGCTACAAGAAAAGTGTGAAGAAGTAGAAAAGGAAATGGTCGCAGGAAAAGTAGATGTTGCATATAGAAAGATCAAACAGAATTTTGGTGAAATGAAGAAAAGAGGCATGAACATTAAAGCTGCCGATGGGAAACCTCTTTTAAGCTCAGAAGATAGAGCTAACCAATGGAAGGAATACATTGAGAAACTGTATGATGGGGACGACTTGAACAATAGTGTATTGGAAAAGGAAGGCGATGTCGACATTGATGACTTAGGAGATCCTGTTTTGAGAACAGAATTTAATAAAGCTCTCAATGACTTGAGAGCAAATAAGGCAGTTGGTAATTTATGAGATCCCTGCAGAACTTCTTAAATCTCTAGGAGAGGAAGGAATCGAAAGATTATTCAAGCTGATATCAAAATGTTATGAAATAGGAAAAATTCCAACAGATTTTAACAAAAATATCATCTTCACACTTCCAAAGAAAGCACAAGCCGACAAATGTGAGAATTATCGCACCATTAGTCTAACATCACATGCTTCAAAATTACTAACCAGAATAATATACAGAAGGATGGAAAGGGTAGTAGAAGAGATAGTAGGTGAAGATCAGTTTGGGTTTAGGAAAAATCGCGGTACAAGGGAAGCAATTCTGTCTTTAAGATTAATACTTGAAGGGCGGATCAAGAAAAACAAAGATTTGTTGATTTAGAAAAAGCTTTTGATAATGTTAGTTGGGACAAGATGTTCAAAATTTTAAAGAAGTTAGGTCTAAAGTATCGAGATAGAAGAATACTCTATAAACTATATAAAAATCAAGTGGCTGTAATAAAAGTAGAGAATCACGAGAGACATGCATCTGTTAAAAAGGGTGTGAGACAAGGTTGTAGTCTATCCCCGTTAATATTCAACTTGTATGTAGAAGAAGCAATGAAGAAAGTCAAAGAAAAATTTCCATTTGGCATAAGTTTTCAGGGAGAAAAAATCAGTATGCTACGATTTGCTGATGACATTGTCTTGTTAGCAGAGAGGGCTGAGGATATTGAGAAGTTACTGAATGGCATGAACAAAATACTGAAGGAAGATTTTGGACAGAATATAAATCAAAGTAAGACAAAAGTGATGAAATGTAGCAGAAATGATACCATGATTAAATATAAAAATAGGATCGTATGCTATAGGAGAAGTGAGTGAGTTCTGTTACTTGGGAAGCAAAATTTCAACCGATGGCCGAAGCAGGAAGGATGTTAAAAGCAGAATAGCACTAGCTAAAAGAGCCTTCATGAAAAAGAGAAACCTTTTAATTTCAAATATTGATCAAAGAATTAGAAAGAACTTTTTAAAACTCTATGTGTGGAGCACAGCACTTTACGGTAGCGAAACATGGACTTTAGGAATACCGGAAAGAAAGAAACTTGAAGCATTTGAAATGTGGTGCTACAGAAGAATGCTGAAAATTAAGTGGACTGACAAAGTAAGAAATGAACGAGTTTTGGGAATGATGGGTGAGAAAAGAAGTTTATGGAAGAAGCTTACAGGAAGAAGAGACAGGCTGGTAGGTCATATTTTGAGACATGCTGGATTGGTTAATTTGTTAGTGGAGGGAACTGTCGAAGGTAAGAACTGTAGAGGTAGACAGAGATTAGAATATATGAAGCAGATAATTGAGGACGTGGGTTGTAAGGGGTATGTAGAAATGAAGAGGTTAGCACAGGATAGGAAGGGATGGAGGATTGCATCAAACCAGTCTAAAGACTAACGACTGAAAAAAAAAATCTTAAAAGCCAGAAAACATAGTGTCAGAGTAGGGAATACATTATCAAATAGGTGGAAGTAAATATGGGAGTTACATAGGGTAGTGTATTGGGACCGTTGCTGTTTATTATTCTAATGAATGACTGTGTTGAATAGTTACGGTCAGGATTTAGATATTTTGCAGATGATATAATGGTATACAATAGGATCAAAACAGGTTAAGACTATGAACAGCTGCAGGGTGACCTGGATCGAATATCTAAATGGGTAGGTCAGCATGGAATGCCAATAAAAGTCAGCTTATTAGGTACACAGATAAAAAACAAAAGGTTAATTACGATTATAGGGTGTGGTCAGAAATGCTTATTGAAAGCTTGAAGTGTAATTATCTTGGAATAACATTTGATTAAAAAAAAAACTCAATTTGCCAGAGCACATTGGGCAGTTGGTAGGAAAAGGCTACAAAATCCTACATTTACTGGAAAGGATGATGAGAGGATGTACTAGAAAAATTTGGGAGTTGAGTTTGATACTTTGGTCAGGCTATTGGTTGAATATGGTGGTGTAGTTTGGGACCCACATTTTGGTTATCAAATACAGGAATGGAAGGTGTGCAAAGAAGAGCAGTTAGGTTTGTGTGTGGAAATTATCGCAAGACCTAGTCTGTAACTGAAATGATAAAGAAGCTGAATTGGGACTTATTGGAGGAAAGAAAGAGGTTGAAGAGAGTGCTGGGGAATATGTTGGTGATAGGGTATAAGGGTATGGGAAAATGTTCTTTCGTTGTTAATGTGTGTCAGGGAATGGAACAATTTACCAATCGAAGTGATAAATATTTTACGAAAAACCCTTACGGAATTTAAAATTTGTAAATCGGAAAATTTAACATACCATTAATATTGGTGTAAACAATATGCATAAATATATATATAGGTCTTAAATATTACTTTACCACTAAGAATTTTTAAAATCTCCATGTACATGGAACAAATCTTTATAACAATTGTATCACTTTTGTCTTTATGTTCCTAATATACTCTGTTGATTATTGTTTATACACAATCAAGTAGGCAAATCTCCATAATGTAAAAATCAAGATAGTCACAACTTGAAGCTCACACACAAGTTTAACCTTATGTGGAATTCACTATATAGCCTTGTAGTATTCAATACCATATTAAAATTGTATTACTGTTATTTGTGAATAAAATGTGGAAAAAATTATATATTTTTTTAATACATATATGAAGTGGTAATTAGATAACTGTGGAAATTGCCACCGGAGCGTTAGCTCCATCACAATTAAAATTCATAATAATAATATTTTATTTATTTATTCTTATAATAATATTTAAATTATATACTAAATTGCTTTCTTACAAAATAACGTAATTGTATTTACAATTGATACTCCTTATATTATTTTTAATATTATTTGTAATCAAGATATTAAAAAACAATATTTTATAAGGAGTATCAATTGTAAATACAATTTCGATATTTTGTAAGAAAGCAATTTAGTATATAATTTAAATATTATTATAAGAGTAAATAAATAAAATATTATTATTATGAATTTTATTTGTGATGGAGCTAACGCTCCGGTGGCAATTTCCATAGTTATCTAATTACCACTTCATATATGTATTAAAAAAAATATATAATTTTTTTCCATTTTTTTATTCACAAATCGTCTGCTTGGAGATAAAAGTCACTAAGTGCAATTTTTTCCAAATTCGAGAAAATGTTATTGTGTGTTGATGTAATAATTTCCCATAAGTAGGAAAAGTCACTAAGTGAATATAACCGCTATAATGCAAATCAGAGAATGAGAAAATTCACTATTTAACTATTTGAGAAGTTTCGTAAAAGTTAAAGTTCATCATAGTTACATGGTTTCTGTAGGTTAGGGTACTTGGTGAATTTCCCCCTAGCGGTTTTCTTTGGAACTACATATCTCTCTTTATCCTATTCAACCTGTTAACTACAAGTGAATTATGGGTTATCCCAATAAAAACATTGTTGTGTTTATTTTGTTCGTTAAAAGTGCATTGTAATCACTTAAAAATGCTCAGTCGCGGTAAAAAGCTAGTTGCTTTGTGCAAGTCTAATGAAATTAATAATAAGGAAAAGGAATCATTAGATGAGAATGGAAACAACAATAGAAACCAGGAGTTTATGATTGAAAACACTGCAATCACGGTAAGCTTTTTCTCTCTATGTGCATTACTTATTATTCTTTAAATTAATAAAGTGATTTGTATTATTAAAACAATAAATGTAATTTTTTAAATTTAGGAAAACATTGCCCTTAATGAAGACGAAATAGATAACCTGCTCTTAGATTCTGGGTCAGAGTAAGTACCTTCTCCTTCAAATTCAACTCTTGATGTTTATTCAGATGAGTTTACTGATCGAGAAAATAATGAAGTATTTTTTTCTTTTATAAAGTATCCGTTATGATTTGCTTCACACACAATAATAACTAATTGTTTTTATATGACTTATAGGAAACGACAACTCCAACATTAGAAAGCAGTAGCCAAAAGAAAAAAAGAAGCCGATGGAATAAAGCCAATCCTGAAACCTGGAAGTGCAATACAGCGAAGAAAATGAGAGCTGAAAGTCTTCCTTATGTCACAAGGTGTTGTGAACGCCCAGCCAAGGTACCGAAAAACATTAATTGCAAATGTCGATTTAAATGCAGTGACCATTTTTCCAAACAAGACCGAATTGAAAGCTGTCGAATATTTTGGGCGTTTGATTATAATAGACAAAAAGATTTCATAGTTAAATCTGTTAAAATAGTCCCACCAGCTAGAAGATTTGTAAAAGCTTCTAAGCCTCGAAGTGAATCAAGGCAATATTTTCTCAAAAATAGCAAAGGGGAGTTCAGGGTTTGCAGCTCATTTTTTCAAGCAACTCTTTGTATTTCCAATGGTCCCATTAATAAAGCACTTCCCGCTATCACACCTTCAGGGACATTTGGCGGGATAGACAAAAGGGGAAGAAAGCCTCCACCAAACAAAACCCAGCCTATTGAAATAGATTATGTCAAAGAACACATAAATTCTTTTCCTACTGTGGATTCTCACTACACCAGAAAAAATAGTGAGAAAAAGTATTTATCTAGCGATTTAAATATTTCCTCAATGTATAGACTTTACAAAGAATGGTGTGAAATCAAAAATATAAATACTGTTAGCATCCATCAGTATAGAAAAATCTTTTGTACAGAATTTAATTATTCCTTTTTTGTGCCCAAAAAAGATCAATGCATGTTATGCAGCAAATACAATCTTGCTAAAAATGAAAACCGTTTAGGTGAAGATCTGGAGGAATCCTACAATGCTCACATAGAAAGAAAAACAGTTTGCCAAGAAGCCAAAATTAAGGACAAAGAGCGTGCAGAATTTGATAGCAGCTTTCAAACCTTTACATTTGATCTGCAAAAAGTAATGCAGCTCCCAACATCTGCGGTTTCCCAATTTTATTATAGCCGAAAAATTTCGGTGTATAACTTGACTTTCTTTGAAAGCAAAAACAAAGATGGAAGTTGTTTCTTTTGGAATGAAATAAATGGGAAAAGAGGCTCTAATGAAATTGGATCTATTATAATGAAATTTATATCTATGCTACCCCCTGGGATAAAAGAAATCTCCTTATTTTCTGACACCTGCTCAGGCCAAAATCGCAACCAGCAAGTCGGCGCTGCTCTTCTTTATACCGTTGTGAAATCAAGCCATTTAGAGGTGATTGAACATAAATTTTTGGAATCCGGCCATTCTTACATGGAATGTGATTCCATGCATTCTGTTGCGTCCTGGTTGGCTTTTACTTCCGCGAGCGGTTCGGAAGATAGGAGCTCAGGTGAGACTGTCTAAGGTTACCTTTTAGAAGTCTCAGAAATAAGTGGATTTTGGTTTTCAGACAAGGGAACTCTGTGTGGAAGGGTACTGATAGAAATAAAAACACATACAAGCTGAAATTACAAAGACCAAGCTTGCAGCTCACGAAGACCGACTGACATCTATTTTAGACCTAAATCCCAGGGAGGTGCGTGGCTACAAGGTACTATTCCTCCAACATTTCCAACTCAGGGAATTCCTTCTGCAGGAACTGGATCCTCCGCATCAACTTTAAATAAACTCGGTAAGAAAAGTATCTCCCATAGGGATTAACCAGCTTAAATTCCCTATGACTACCGTCCATGGGACTTCAGAGGCACTAAGTCCTAAACCAGCATCGAAGTCTGCTACCGACGGCGACTACTGTGCCCTGCACTAGTCTGTCTCTCCGTCCTACTGCTGCCCTAATCTAACAGTCCTGCTCTGTTACTGCTCCGCCCTACTCTGGCTCTCGGTGGCCCGACCACCTTCTTTTATACTTCTTAATGACGACATTATTTGTGTCCTCTTAACCTTCTAGAACATTCTGTGGCGTTGGTCGCTTGTTTACGTTCTTGCATCAGTCCTATCTGCCCTTCCGTGTTTCTCGTCACGTAGGCTTCCGGGTCGGGTCGTGTTAATGGAATCCTCCGCTCCTGTCAACACTCAGCCCTATCACCCTCGCTCCGACCTTCTGCTTTCTCCACTTTTAATGTTATCCGCGTTGCCTCTTGTTGACTACATATTGCTCTCCTAAAAGCATCCCGTGTTTCTTCGGTTTCGTATCGCTACGGCGTTTTCCTACGCCTTACACTCTTATATTTACTTGCTGCTTCTTGCACCACTTAACATAACTAAGTGTTCCCGCGATTATTTCGCGACACCTCCCCCCCTTGGGGAAAATTTTGCAATCTCTCTTGAGAGTGCAAAATTTTCTAATATCTACTTCGGCTGTGTGAGCTGCTTATTTTATTTACAATTAATATTCTTTATGCATGTTACAATGATTTACATTTATATTACAATGTTTTACAAATTTCAATTTCTTCGTCATCTTGCCCTTACAATAGTGACAATTCTAATATTACAATATTTTACATACATCATACATGTATTAATATTTTCAAAATCAAAATTCTTACAATGTACCACTTCATATTTTCCTTCTGGACAGTTTCCTATTCTTTTCTGAAATGACATAAAACATTTTATCTTTTACTACAAAATATATATTCATTATACCTTCTAACGTTTGTCAGTTTTAGACAAAAACATTAATGGTCTCTTTTGTTCATACTCTAAGTATCTGTCTGGGTGACGCACACGTTCACTTATCACTGCACTACCAGTTTCGGTTACATACCGACTTCTCACAGGACCAAAAGTAATTTGTTCACTTTCGTCACTGTTCATTCCAGCCGTATGATACCTACCACCCCAGTATCAGGGTACTGATTTACAATCTTATTCTTAACACAAATCTTAGTGCAACAGTCATCACCTATGGCTTTACAGAAAAACCTAAAACAGTCCTCGGCAACATTTACAATACCTACATACACAGAATATTATTATCAGCACTACTATCCCAGTCCCAGCATACCCCCATATTGGTATACTGTCTATGAAAATGCATCAAATAATGTTCTTTGTTGGTATGTGATTTCCTCTTCTAATTCGTCTAATTTATGCCCTGCTGCCGTTAGATCATCTAACTGACGAACCACTGGTTCGATTGGTATAGTATAGAGGTATTTCCGAAATGTTCCTCTTTTTCTTATTCACCATGCAACAATCTATATCCATATTTAGATTTGGAACTATATCATTGATCGGTACCTTTGACCTAATGGTATGTTCTGATTGAATTAATATTTGTGCACCATATCCCTTGCATTTACTTAGAAATTTGAGTTTTCCCGTTCCTCTAATAATTACATCTGTGGCTTATTACTGTTACACAATACTGTGAGCCCTTCGTCTTTCGTGCTACAAAAGCCACTCATTACCTCTGATTTGTGTCCATACACTTCCATTTAAACAATATACTTCTGAATACAATCACTTGGGATTTTTACTATAGGTTGAAGCATCCGAGCTTCACATACCTCATGATCGTAAGTTGAAAGCAATACAAAGGTCTGTTTACAGACGCTGTGAGTGGGCTCTAACTTTTTACATATTAACTGATCGTTATCTAACTTGACATATTGCCGTTTTGCATCGTCAATTAACAAAAATTCTTTTTCAGGCGCTATATACGTAAATAATCTTTTACTGTGATTCACTTCGACTGGCAGGGGCCATAGCTTATAGATATTAAATATTTCAGTATCTACTAGCGGAATGTTTAGTACATAACTTAGTATACTTCCCGAAATAAAGACATCTAAGTCAATTACTCTCATCAGTTGGTACCCCTTGGCTTCAGACAATTCTATCGGAAATTGTTTATCTTTTATTTCATCTTTAATTAATTGTAAGTATTTAACTACTTGCACTGGGTTGATTAAATGTGGCTCTAGAATACCTTTTTGCGCATTTACGATGGCCGTTATGATCAAATCGTATTCTTTTTCTAGTTCCTCAAATATTGACGTCAGCTGTATTATTTGCTCATTTATTGTTACCAATATACCAAGTTGGTTTATTCTTTTATCTGTGCTAGCTTCATATTTATATATGTGCTCATTTAGTTTTAATATTCCCGCGGTGATCATTCTTTCATTACGTTCTATTGAGTTAACTGTATTGTTAAAGCTAGCCAATGTCGTTCTTACTATTGTAACTTGTTCTTTAGAGAGTTTCAATAGCTGTTTTTGCTCTTGCTCCAATAATTTGATCTTTGACTTAAAATAGGAAGCGTCATCTTCGTCTAGGGTTCCGAATAGGACCTTACTAATTTCTCCCACAAAATTAAGTATCCCTCGTTTTCTTCTGTTTTGTTCATGTCTGGCTAGTTGCCCAATTAGGCTTTGGGATGTTTCTATTTTACTTTCGTGGTATTCTACCACCTGCTTTATACTAGTACACCCCTCTACACTTGTGTTTACCTGTTTAGTCTCTGCTGGCAATAATCCACGGCCTTTAATGCTGCATCCTGAGTTGCCTCAAATTTCTGCCTTAAATCTCCTAAGTTAAAATAACTCACGATCCTCCAAGTAGTAGTGTACAAACTTACTGTCCCTCTGTTGTCGTAGTACAATCCCGGCGATGACTGAAATTTAGCTAGCTGCAGATCTTGTTGCTGAATTGTTGCCGTAATACTTGCTATCATGAGCGTCACTACTATCACCGGGTTGCTGTCATTGTCCCTGCAATTTAAAAAAATTCTTTTAGCCGGTTTGCATGCACCTTCGTAAATTTATTTTTCTTTAATTGTATAACGACATTCGGTCCTTTTGTTTCAACCACCATATATGGACCTCTCCATTGACTGTCCAATTTTTTTGAACGTCCCCGTCTTACACTCTCATCGAATAGCAAAACTTTATCACCTGGACGGAATGCTACCGGATTTTGCGTCTTGTCATAATTTTCTTTGCTTTTTATTTTCGCCTGTGCTGTCGCCTCTCGCGCTTCTTGGTGCATTGCCCTTAACCGTTCTTTCAATTCGATTACATAATCGTCGTAGTTGTATATTACTTCTGCCGGTTTCTTCTGCAATATTCCCGGTATATTACATATTCTTCCGAAGAATAATTCGTGAGGCGTATATCCTGTGGTACTGTGTGGTGTTGTATTAAAAACAAACACTGCATACGGGATCCAGGTATCCCAATCTGTTTGACCTCTATTTATGTAATGCCGTAGCATTTCTGTCAGTGTACGATGCGTTCTCTCTAACGCTCCATTCGCTTGTGGGTGATAACTTGTAGTGTGTATCTTCTCGATACGTAACAACCTACATATTCTTCTCATTAGGTCACCCATAAAATTGCTTCCCATGTCACTTAATAAAATAGACGGTATTCCAAACCTTAGAATTATCCGTTCTACTAGCACTCTTGCTACCGTGTCAGCATCTTGCTGCTCTATGGGCTCGGCTACTAAAAACTTTGTCAAAGCATCCTGAAATGTCAGTATATACTTATTTCCTGTTTCTGATTGTTGTAGTGGACCTACGATGTCTATGTCGCATCTTTCAAATACATGCTCTGGAGTTCTTGTTATCTCCATTGGCATCTTTGTCTTACTCTGGGTAATCTTATTCTTTTGGCAGCTTTCGCACTGGCGAATGTACTGCTCAATGTCGGCTTTCATGCCTTCCCAGCTACAATATTTCCTAATTCTCTCATAGGTCCTACCTATTCCCTGATGTCCACCAATTGGCGATTCATGATACTGCTTTAGTATCTTCGTCTTCTCTTCCTGAGTAAGTTCTTCCCTATTATTTGCCTCGGTGATAATGTTCCCTTCTCATTATCAGCAGTTGAGGTACCACTTTCTGCCACTATTTCTTTACTTTCAGTTTTCTCTTCATCATTATCACTTATTTCGTCATCGGTCTCTCTAATGTTTCGGATTCGCGAAAGAGCGTCTGCAACCTGATTTCTTTTGCCGCTCTTATACACGATCTCATAATCATACTCCTCGAGTTTCAACCGAAACTTCATTAATCTGGATGACGGGTCTGATACACTATTAATCCACGTCAACGGTTTATGGTCTGTGCAAATGGTAAATTTCCTCCCAAACAAATATGGTCTGAACTGCTTCACAGCCCAACAGATAGCTAACATTTCCCTTTCAATAGTGCTGTAGTTTCTTTCCGCCTTGTTTAAGGTCCTCGATACATATGCTACAGGTAAGTCCTTACCAATTGTACCTTGACTTAATACGGCTCCTATCGCGTCTTGACTTGCGTCTGTGGTTACTACGAAACTTTTTGTGAAATCGGGATACTGTAAAATGGGAGGATTCAACAATTTTTCCTTCAATTGTTGAAAAGCCTCTTCCTGTTTCGTTCCCCATATATATGTAACTCCTTTCTTTAGCAACTCATACAACGGCTTAGCAATTTTACTATAATTACTAATAAACCGTCGATAGTATCCACTCAAACCCAAGAATGCCTTTAACTGACTGGTATTACTCGGTTGTGGGTATTGTTTCACGGCTTCTACCTTTTTTGGATCAGGTTTCAATCCCTCCTCGGTGAGCACGTGTCCCAAAAATGTAACCTCTTTCCGTAGAAATTCACATTTGTCTACTTGTAACTTGAGGTTGTACTTTCTCAGTCTTTCGAAAACATCTTCTAACCTGACATTATGTTCTTCTAATGACGATCCAAAAATAATGACATCATCCAAATAAATGAACACTTTCTCACCCTGCAGTCCTGTTAACACAGAGTTCATCAATTTTTGGAAGGTATTTGGTGCCGTCTTTAATCCCATAGGCATCCTTTTGAATTCATAATGTCCATAAGAAGTGCTAAACGCTGTCTTTTCCCGATCTTTTTCGTCCAATAAGACCTGATAATATCCTTTCGCTAAGTCCAGTGTCGAGAAATATTTTGCCTTTCCTAGCCCATCTAATATCTCATCAATTCGCGGCAATGGGAACACATTATTTACTGTCAGATCATTAAGCTTTCTGTAGTCTATTACTACACACGCCATTTCTGTTTACCGCTTGCATCCATTTTCTTCGGAATTATCAGTACCGGCGAATTCCAAGCACTCTCACTAGGTACTACTATGTCATCCTGTAGTAGTTTATCTATTTCGCTTGCAAAATTTCTTTTTGCGCCTCCGGTATTCGGTATGGCCTCAACCGAACTATCTTTCCTTCTGCCTCCGGAAGGAGTTTAATTTCATGCTTGACGGCCTCTGTATAACCTAATCTATCCCCCGGCAAATGGAATATGTCATTATACGCCGCACAAATCTCCAATAGGGCTTCCTGCTCTTCTTTGTTCAAATGATCGACCCGGAGATTTTCCTTTAGCTTGCTTAACCGCGATCTGCCCTCCGGTCGCTCTACTCTAACTTGCCTTACGTGGGTTTCTTTTACTTCTGGCACTTTCTCAGCTTCTACTATGGGATTTTCTAGTTTAACTTCCTCTTCCGTAGTGTTTAACAAACTTGTGATGCACACTCCGTTTCTCACGGATACCAGTGCCTCTGGCACAAATAGACCTGGTTTTACTTCTTGCTTCGGGATTATCGCCTCCGATACATCCTTCAGCGTAACTCTTACTCTCACTATTTTTTCCTCGCGCGGGCCTATTCTTATTTCTGAGTTTCGAGCCTTCCCGGCTTCACTCTCGTTGAGTACTACACTTACTCCCGTTTTTCGCGATTGGAATCGCCTTTGACTTCGTGGTCTTAGCCACCTCCGCATAGGTGCGTTCCATCGCATCCTTATGCCACGCAGATCTTACTGCTAACGAGTCGGACTTTTCCGCATTCGTTAAACTACTACGCCCTTTCACGGGGCTTACTGTCTTCGATGCAGTACCTACTGCCCTCGAAAACCTTCCGTCACGTCGCACAATTCCGTTAGTCGACGGACAATCTCGCCTTTTCACGGGGCCTACCGTCTTCGAGTCAGCACCCAGTGCCCTCGGAATCCTTCTGTCACGCCTCACAGTTCCTTTAGTGAGCGGACACATTTCACCTGATGTCGCAATCCTCACGACATCTTCCCTGTCGCGTCGCACAGATCCGTTAGTGGACGGACAGACACCATTTCGCGTCGTAATCCCTACGACACTTCTCCCGTCCCGTCGCACAGTTCCGTTAGTGCACGGACGAGCATGATTTGGTGACGTAACCCTTACGACACCCACAACATTCTTGTAGCCGTCGGTTTGCCTTACCGATCTACAAGAACCACCACAACGCATCTCACGTTGTTTCTGAAATGGCCCTTCTTGCGCGGTTTCCAAGCTAATTCGCTTCCCGCGAATCTCAATGGTCCTCCCACCATAATCTATTATGGCCCTATTTTGTGCCAGGAAATCCCTTCCTAACAAGCCTTCAATGGCAAATCTATGTCCGATCCTATCACATAGAACTTTTGCCTTAGTACCAAACCCTTTTCGGCTTGGAACTCAATTATTACGGAAGCTTCTGTATTCACTATATTGTTACTAATCCCTTTGATTCTAATTTTTTCACTAGTATCCCTTTTTGCTCCCTTAGGTATACTATCCTTTTTTATTAAGCTGATCTGTGCCCCACTATCTACCAGGAATTTCATCCGATTATTCTTTGCTCCATCACATTGCATCACTACAAATTCATTCTTGTTTGTGCAGTCTACTTTATATACTTTTGGGGGCCTGGCGCAATGTGACTGCCTCATTACGCCACTTAACAGTTTACCGTCTATTATCCCTTTTTCTCATACCCCGCTATTTTCACGGCACTCCCGAGCATAGTGCCCTTTTTTATTACATTTATAACATGTAATTTCATTTGTGTACGGTGACTTTTTCTTAAAGGTGCTGTTTGGGCCACTTGCCTAGCGCTACTTCTCGTCTCTCGCCGTGTTTCCATCGTTCTGACGGCGTTTTCTTTCTCTAATTTGTTTACTGGGCTAGCAAGGTATTTATCGCTTTCTTATCCAGTTCGTCCTCTTTGTCGACCATTCTTACACGCCTTTGCGCCCGACAATCCTTGGCTGTATGCCCGATTTTCCGCAACTGAAACAGGATGGAACAGTTTTTCTCTCTACCTTTGGAGTCCTGAAGGAATATCGCGACACCGGTTTTTCTTTTGCTGAAGCTATCGCACTTTCTTCAGTCGCTGCAATTTCTACTGCTTCAGATAGGGTTATGGTCTCTCCCCTAGCCCGTACAATTGTTTTCACACGGTCATCATACAACCCCTGAATGAAGACTGCTCTTCCTAATTTTAATACAAGAGCTATGCTGCCTGCCAATTCCGTTTCTGCCATAACGCCCCTTATGGCTTCCCTAAACTGATGCTGGAGTGCATCTATGCGCGAACCCCATTGCGCAATACTTCCCATGATTCTTGCTTACTAGCAAACATTTTACATGCATAGTAGTCTAACGTTCTTTTGCAGCCATAGTTTTCAACCAATATCCCACGAACTGCCGGCCAAGTTGTAGTCAAATCTCTGACGAGCAATTTTCCTCTAGCTGTCCCTACTATTCTGGCTTTAACAAATTTTAATAAGATCTCATGCTGTTCTGGCGCCACCAGTTCAAAAGCACTATCACAGTTGTCCAGAAATTCATTTAACTGAGCCTTATCGCCATCAAAAGAATGAGGAATTAATTTAATGACTTCATTTAAACTAATATACTGCCTCTGAGATGATGACTGCGCACTCTGACTACCCGACACTGCTTCGTTAGGCATGCTGCTGCTTTTTCTTTCTCACCTGATGGTGTTGACTCCTGTGTGATGCTGTGTTACGTCGCCCGTCCGGCTGCTGGCTGCGGGACTGCGTAGTGAGGTCGCTCGCTTGGCTGCTAGCTGCGCTCGCTTGGCTGCTGGCTGCGGGGGCTGCGTCGTGCTGCTAGCGGCGGCTGCCTGTTGAATCCCTTGGCTCGCCTGTTGGCTTCGGCTGCGTCGCGTCTCTGCTGTTGTCAACCCTCGTTGACCTTGACTGCGTTGCGGCTGCTACCCGTCTCGTTGTCTTATGGATGCTGCTGGCAGGTTTCTTCCGCTTGTCGAGTGGCCCCTCTTGTACTCGACCAATGGATACTCTTCTTTCTTCTTTTCGCCTCCCTACTGCGCCACCTCCCCTGGTCGGCTTCGCTTTTCAAGCCTGTCAGTCTGGCTATGACTTCGGGCTGATCTTTCTTAGAAGTTTTCAAACACCTATTCCTCAAGTCTGCTGGCCTTATATCGCCGATATGCTGACCTTTGGCCAACCCTGGCTAACGTTTGGTCAAGCAATATCTAACAGTGGCTATCCTGGCCAAAACCCCACACCTGACACCAAATTTTATAGGCTATGTTGCGTCCTGGTTGGCTTTTAATTCCGCGAGCGGTTCGGAAGATAGGAGCTCAGGTGAGACTGTCTAAGGTTACCTTTTAGAAGTCTCAGAAATAAGTGGATTTTGGTTTTCAGACAAGGGAACTCGGTGTGGAAGGGTACTGATAGAAATAAAAACACATACAAGCTGAAATTACAAAGACCAAGCTTGCAGCTCACGAAGACGACTGACATCTATTTTAGACCTAAATCCCAGGGAGGTGCGTGGCTACAAGGTACTATTCCTCCAACATTTCCAACTCAGGGAATTCCTTCTGCAGGAACTGGATCCTCCGCATCAACTTTAAATAAACTCGGTAAGAAAAGTATCTCCCATAGGGATTAACCAGCTTAAATTCCCTATGACTACCGTCCATGGGACTTCAGAGGCACTAAGTCCTAAACCAACATCGAAGTCTGCTACCGACGGCGACTACTGTGCCCTGCACTAGTCTGTCTCTCCGTCCTACTGCTGCCCTAATCTAACAGTCCTGCTCTGTTACTGCTCCGCCCTACTCTGGCTCTCGGTGGCCCGACCACCTTCTTTTATACTTCTTAATGACGACATTATTTGTGTCCTCTTAACCTTCTAGAACATTCTGTGGCGTTGGTCGCTTGTTTACGTTCTTGCATCAGTCCTATCTGCCCTTCCGTGTTTCTCGTCACGTAGGCTTCCGGGTCGGGTCGTGTTAATGGAATCCTCCGCTCCTGTCAACACTCAGCCCTATCACCCCTCGCTCCGACCTTCTGCTTTCTCCACTTTTAATGTTATCGCGTTGCCTCTTGTTGACTACATATTGCTCTCCTAAAAGCATCCCGTGTTTCTTCGGTTTCGTATCGCTACGGCGTTTTCCTACGCCTACACTCTTATATTTACTTGCTGCTTCTTGCACCACTTAACATAACTAAGTGTTCCCGCGATTATTTCGCGACAATTCCACGATAGAAAGGAAAATGAAAAATCAAGAGATATTTATGATGAATGATTATAAACGAATATTTGAAGGAGCCAGAACAGGAAAAAATACGACACCCTACAAATGCTTTGAGCTGAAGTATACAGATTTCTTAGATTTAGGAAACCTCAGTTCTAAGATCATAAAAATAAAAAAACTGATATAGAAGGAAACAAGGTTAATTGGCTAAAAATCAAATGTTTCAAATTTTTGAAAACAGATCCAAACAAAATATTTTATAAGTACAGTCACAAAGACGACTACAAGGCCTTAGATATTAATAGCTCATCAAATCGTGGAAGACCACGAAGCAATGACAACTGTTTCCCAGCTCTCGTCCCTGCCTATAGTGTCCAATTAAAGTTAAACAAAGCAAAGAAAAAAAGACTTGTTCCAACTTTGTGACAAAGGAGTCATTCCAGAGGAAGTCCAGCAGTGGTATAGAAATATACCGTCTCTAGAAACTTCAGATGAAAGAGCTCCAGAGCCTTGTATAGATGATACAAGCGATGAAGAATGGACTCTCGAGTAATTTTGACCTGAAAAAATGTGTATAAGATTTTTGCGTGTATTATACTGTATGATATTATATTTGTTTAGTGTTTTTCTCTGATTACAAAATATTTGTAAAACATTTCTCTCTGTAAATAAAAAGATTAAAAAAAAATATATTTTATTTCACTAACACCAACTAACATACTTGAAATATTTATGGGAGGTAAAACTCATTAAGTGCGAAAATTAAATTTTCGTCCACTATGACTCAAGTGTTAATTTAAAATAAGGTAAGATAATTTAAAATTACTTTTAAAAAAAAAAAAAGGAATTGAGTGGAAATTTTGAATGATTTATCATTTTCCTATTTTTAATGAGCGTATCCCCGTTTTTTGTTCTCCTGAAAAATTTTGATTTTGTTACTTAATGACTTTTACCTCCAAGCATACGATATGTATCGATTAGTTGATGAATAATATCAATATTTTGATACATCGATATAGATTTTCAACGACTGAAGAACAATTACTTTGTACTGACTTTGTATTTGTAATGTGTCAAACAGCAACGCAAATTTTTGGCAGCTGTTTTACTATTGCGACTTCAGTGCTAGCAGTTAACAATTTAAAAACTTTTTATATGTAGCTGCTTTTAATAACTTACTTGTCTCGTTTAAAGTTAAATGGTTTTGGTAGCAGAGCGCCAGAGAGAATATATAAATTGTTAGGCGGGAAAAACGAGTGTTGTGGTTGTTAACTCCCTTAATAGGTTTGTTACAAATAACTGACTTGTGAACTTATGATTTTGCTTTTCACTACTTGCGTCTACTTATTACTATGGAACTAACTTGGAAATATAAGGTGTCCTCGCTGATATTAGAAATTGTTATACTTTTGATGTTATAAATATTAGCAAGTGTTGTTTTGATCTACCTTTTTGACAGCTGTACTAAACAGCTATTTTTCATTAATGAAAATTTGGTTATAGTGCCTGTGTACTGATTATCCTCTGAAAACATTTCTTATTTTGTGAAGTAATGCGAACTCTTGAAGCAGAATCGTATCTTACATGTATTGTGTGATGATTGTAATGTAGATTTTTAAAGTAAACATAATGTTGGATTCATTAGTTAGCTCATAAACTCCAACCCAGTTAATGTTTATTCAAAAAAATGATAATGTTTAATTTTAATTAATTTATATAATTGCGATAGAGGCCATGCCAGGGTGGGAATCCCCCCCCCCCCCCCCCCCCCCCCCCCCCACATACACACTCACATTTATTTTGGCAGACCACTTTTGCCTTCTGCGAATATTAATTTTAAATTCTTTTGGTGTTTATGGTAAATTATTCCATGAAGCCCTTACCAACAAAAGAAAATTGGGATTACTGGAGATCGCGATTCCGCCAGGAGTTTACATCAAAATACAGCAGTGGTCAAACGCAAGACTCCACTAGAAATTCTTTCCGAAGTACATTTAACGATTTCATGCTGGTCCAGGCTGTATTACAACCTAATTTCTACTTCAAAATAATGGTACAGGCTGTATTATATCGTAATTACTGCTTGAAAACAATACGTCTTGCGACTGACTACAGCAGTTTTCCAACGATATTACTGAATGTTGTTGTAGTGGAATCGCGATCTCCAGTAGACCCACAAAATTTTCCTGCTCCTTTATACCTGAAATCAACTGCCAGCTTGTAGCCGCGCATCTCTCTTAATTCTTCCAACCCTCATAATCAGAATACGTTGTGTTCACCACCACCACTCTCTTCATCCTCCACCCTCCTGTTTTCCAATGAATCTCGTTCCAGTTCCTTTATCATATAAGTTACTGATTGTGTTTGCAGCAATTTCCTAAGACAAATCTAGCAGCCCTAGTTTATACCTCTTCTAACTACTGTATTTGATACCCAAAATGTGGGTTGAATACTCTAGGAATAGCAAAGTTTTGTAACCCTATTCCCTCACTTATCTGGTACATCCCCTCATCACTCTCTCCAATAAATGAAGGAATTTGAAACATTTCCTTCCACCTGTCCAATGTGTGCTGCCCAGTTAGTTTATCATTAAATGTTATGCCAAAGTATTTACATTTCAAGTCTTCAACAAGCAATTCTTCCTCATCTTATAATCATAATCAATCTTTAGTTTTGTATCTGTGTACATAATAATATAACTATTTTCTGCATTTATCTTCATCTTAAGCCAACCTACTCTTCTAGATACAGTCCACTTTTACCTGCAGATGTTTAGTCTTTGCCTATTCTATAGCATTATGTCATCTGCAAACAACCTATCTTCTGACCATAAACCGCCAACACAATAATTTGTTAGAATAACAAAGATCAGTGGTTACATCACACTACACTGTGGCACTCTGATTTTTATTTACACTTGTTTTGATACTGCATTTCAGACCAAACATTTTGATTTTTACATTTTAAGAATTCTACTACCCAATTTTTTCAGTCTTCTTGCATGCTGCAAGTACCAGACTCAAGCTAAATAAAATTTCAAGGTAAGTGGCATCAGTATATTTTTAAGATACCCTTTGTAATAATTTCTGAACCAGCCCTTTATGAAATTCCTGGGTGTATATATATAGATAACAAATTTAACTGGAAGCAACAGATTCAACAACTTCTTGAAAAACTGAATTCTGCAATATTTTCACTGAGGGTAATATCCAGAAAAGCTAATATAGAAACCAGAAAGTTAGTATATTTTGCGTACTTACACTCCATGCTCACTCTTGCCATCTCATTCTGGGGGAACTCGTCACAAGCACAGAGGGTATTTAAATTGCAAAAGCGTGCTGTAAGAACTATTTGTGGAGCAAGCCCACGGACGTCGTGCAGAAATATATTTTAAAACCTAGGTGTACAAACAATGCCAGCACAGTATGTATATACTCCTTACTATCATTTGTAGTGGAAAATCCTGAACACTTCAGTCTTAATGGTGACATACATAGCCATAATACTAGGAACAAATATAATATTTACAAGGATTACAAATTGTACAGAAAGGGATAAAATTTACTGGAGCTTCCTTATTCAATGTCTTACCAACAGAAATTAAATGTTATTGACGAAAACCCAACTACTTTAAGTCCAAACTGAAGGAGTTTCAGCTTCAGAACCCATTTTACCCTGTGAAAGAATTTTCTTCTTTGAATTTGGTAACTAAGAATGACTGATAAAATAGTACATATGGTGTATGGAAGGGGAAGTTGACAAAGTTGTCCACAATTACTAAAATGATATATGGTTTTTCTTGCTATTGAAACTTTTGACAAATGAAGTAATTACACTGTTTACAATATTCACTTATATATATGCGATAGCATGCACTCAAACATTGCTGTGAAAAATTATCATGCTAACAGGTTTTTAAGTAATTGACTGCTAATGAGTTGTTGGTAATATAATTGATATTGTTAACAGTGTGTGTACTGTTCCACATAAATAGTAACTAACATGATATAATATGTAGTTGTAGATTACAGTGAAACTTGTAATGGTAACTGGTTGGTAAGAAAATAACTGGTTATTAGATGCTGGTAACAAGTGTATACACTGTTCCACATGATAAGTAGTAATTAACTCGGGATTGTATTTGTGGATTACAGGGGATATTGATTATACTAATGGGTTGTAGCTAACTTGTTTTCAGTGTATAATAATATTACCAATTATATAGTAATATAATTGGACATTATTAATAAGTGTATGTACTGTTCCACATCCCTGAGTTTATTCTCACATGGGATCAAAGTGAACATATCTATCTATGCTTTCTTAAATAGCTTTTTTAGTTCCATCATAATATACTCGGAATGAATTTCAAATTTTTGTAGTCTGCTCATTTCTAAGTGTGCTGACAAACTGGTTTACATCTTCACATAGTCCCCAGTTGTTGCTTTTTTTTCGTGTCATCAGTCTCTTGACTGGTTTGATGCAATCCTCCATTCTTTTGTACCTTGTGCTAACCTTTTTATCTCAACACACCCCTTACAACCCACTTCCTCGCAGTTCTTACCTTCCCTCCACTAAATAGTTACCCAATCCTGCATATCTCAAACTATGACCTACCATCCTGTCTCTACTTTCTGTAAGACTCTTCCACTTCTTCTTTCCTCGCCCATCATTTCCAAAACTTGTTTGTTTCGTACTTTATCTGTCCACTTAATTTTCAGCATCTTTCTATAGCACCACATTTCAAATGCTACAATTTTCCTTCTGTCTGGTATTCCTAAAGTTCATGCTTTGCTGCCATAAAGTGCTGTGCTTCAGTGGCGGATCCAGGGGGAGGGGGGGGCTAGGGGACTTAAGACCCCCCCCCAAAAGTTTTTTTGGTCTGCCCCAAACATCATAATTTTTTAGATTTGGAAACTTTTTTATTTAGCTCTACTGATTTTTTAAGGGCGGCATGACTATCAAAACCGACCCTTACCCGACTTAAGCCCCCCCCCCCCAAAAAATGAAAACCACACAAGGCCCCCCGCCAAATGAAATCTGTTCACGCCCCCCCCCCAACCAAAATCTGCTCAAGGCCCCCCCCCCCCCTCAACCCAAAATTCTGGACCCAACACTGCTGTACTTCACACATAAATTAGTAAAAAAGTTTTTTCTGAGTCCTAATTTAATATTTGAAACTAAAAGATTTCTCATTTTCATGAATGCTCTTTTTTGCTAGATTTATTCTGATTTTAACATCATTCCTGCTTTGGTCATTGGTTGTAATTTTACATCCTAAGTAGCAGAATTCAATAACTTTTCCTGTCGCATCTGTCCCTATTTTTATATTTAATCTACTGTTATTAGTATCATTTCTGCTACATTTAATCATTTTCCTTCAGTATTTTCTTCATGACAGTCAGTAACTTCTCAGTATCTACAGTTTGTTCTGCTAACAAGAAAATATAATCAGCAAATTTTAACATACTGATTTTTTCTCCTTGAACACTTATGCCACATTCAAATCTTTCTTTCACTTCCTTTATTGCTTCTTCTATATACATGTTGAATATTAATGGGAATAGGATACAACCTTGTCTCACACCCTTTTTAACTGATGCGTGTGCCTCATGATATCTACTTTTATTGTATCTACTTGATTCTTATAAAGATTATAAAATATTCTTCTATCTCTGTATTTTAGACCTGACTTCTTTAAATTTTTGAACATTTTGTCTCACCTAACATTATCAAAAACTTTTTCTAAATCAACAAATGCCATAAAAGTTTGAGTCATGTAGGAAACTTTGGCGTGTGCACACCTCCCGAACCACATGACTCATTCTCTTTAACATGAAGAAGGTTTAAGACCGAAATATTGTATATTTTTGTTCCAAAATCTTGAGCATGGTAGCATCAACAGCAGTAAGCTGCCGCCCAGGTTAGATGTGACGCTGACACTGTGATACACGTTGGCTGCTGGATGGATAACTATAAAATATATTTTAATGTGTGACTTAAGTACAAAATGTACTATTTTATTGAGAAGAGTTTATTTAGATTGATGTAATACTTTTTAACAATTGCACTAATATATGTACAATATCCACAGGTTCTGAAGAAGACTCAAGGCGGGTCGAAACTGGTAAACAATAAATTCAATGAATATTGCAACAGGTTGGCTGTGTCATTTTACAGTATATTTTTGTGTTTGTCATATGTTTTTCTCCCGTCACTGCCTTCAACTTTGGAGAGTGATGAGTCATTTTCCCTTTCCTTCTAATTTATAAAAGTATTTCTGGTTTTCTTGATCCGCCCTTCATGAATTAATCTTAAGGCCAGAATCCCTTCTCTTGTACCACAGTTTTTACTAAACCCAAACTGATCTTCAACTATATCCCTTCTACTACCCTTTCCATTCTTCTGTATATTATTCTGGTCAGTAATTTTTGACCATGTGATGTGAGACTTAAAGCGCAATAATTCTCACATCTGCCAGCTTGTGTTTTCTTTAGAAATGTGAAGATGATGCTTTTATTAAAATCAGTGGGAATCTCTCCCTTTTTTTAAACTTTTTGAAATAAGTTTGAATATCTTTGGATTCCTTCTTCTCATATGGTTTCAGAAATTCTGCAAGAATCTCATCAATTCTAACTACCCTATTTGATTTCAAATCTATCAACTTCTGTCCTCAAAACGGAATCACCTAAGTCATCAGTGTCGATAACGACTTCTTTTTCCAGTATACTGTTGTTCAAATCATCCCCATCATACATTTACTGTATATGTTCCTTCCATCAGTTAGCTCTATTTGCTGAGCGTAGAAGAGAATTCCCGTTGGCAGCTTAAATGTTTATACCTCTTTTCCTTCATTTCTCAAAAATTCTGTTTGATCTTCATATAAGCCACATCTACTTTACCTAAGACACACTTTTCTTGCAGCCATTTTTCTTTTGCATTTTGCATTTCCTGTTTATTTGATTTCTAAACTTTCTGTATTGCTCTCTTCTTGCTTCATCCTAAGTATTTTTGTGCCTTCTCCTTTGATCTATCCACTCCAAAATTTCTTCTGCGATCAAAGGTTTTTGGGCAACTTGTTCCCTAAAGCCTAGACCGAGTGTGGTGGGTGAATGGTTAACTTTATGGCCTTGCATTCGGAAGGATGTGGGTTTGAATCCCCGTCTGGGCATCCAGATTTGGGTTTTCCATGGTTTCCCCAAATCAATCCAGGTGAATGCCGGGATGCTTCCTTCAATATTGCCATGGCCGAATTCCTTCCCATTCCTTGTCCCCAGTCCCATCCTGCCTCTAATGACCTTAGCCGTCGACGAGGTGTAAAGCCATAAGAAAAAAATAAAACTAAAAAGTTTCTTTACCTGCTTTCATTATTTCAGTCTTTAATGTATTTCATTTGCCCTCAGTTGAGCTCCTTTCAGAGTTATTTCTTAGACCTACATCTGCCATATCTGCAAAATTTTCAGTTTCAGTTTATTCACTTCCAGTTTGCTCTACTTGTTTTGCTTCTTTATTCTCTTGAATTTCAGCCTGCATAACTTTCAGATTACCCCCCGAGTCTATGTCTGTTCCTGGGTATGCTTTACAGTCTAGAACTTGATTTCTGAATCTGTTTGACCATGATATAATCTAGCTGATATTTGCCTGTATCCCCTGGGTTTTCTTAATTTCTTTATCTTCCTTGGCATGTACACTCATACTTATGCGGCTGGTACAGACTTGGTTTCTAAACTCGTCAAAATAATTGTCACTAAACTGTTCACAATCACTCACCCATTTCCCTACTCTTATTCATTACAAATCCTACACCAGTAACTCCATTGACAGCTTATGTGCTAGTTATCCTGTGTTCCCCAAAACAGAAATCTGCTATGTCCTTCCATTTAATCTCAATAATCCCAACAACATCTAACTTAAGTCATTCCATCTCCCAATTTAAGTTTTCAAATCTACCTGTCCTATTCAGACTTCTAACATTCCGTGTTACGACTCATAGAATATTTTTATCCATTCTGATGACCCCTCCCTGAGCAGTCCCCACCCAGAGGTCGGTTTGGGGCACTATTTTACCTCTGGAATATTTTACCAAGGAAGAAGCCATCATACTATATGTAATTTGAGTAGGATACCCTTAGGGTCTTTAATGCAATGGCTTCCCATTGGCTTTTGCATCCTCATGCTGTTAATCATATCTGATTCTTCTGCCTTTAGGGGCCATTTCCAAACTGAAGGGCAAGATGATGCTCTGAACCATTCACCCCTTTTCCACCCTCTTTTTGGAGGCCATTGGCAAACAGTTGCGACTCCATATACCAAGAATCTTTCAATTGACAGAGCCTCGTCCATACAAACTTGGTGCACCATTTGAAGGAGATGTTAACATTTGGTTGGAAGAGGCTAATAGTCTCTCCCAAACCCTTAAACCCCTGGCTGCAATTAATCAGCTACTAAGAATGGCTTCTAGATTTGTCTCTGGAACTTACCTCAGAACACAATCAGTAACCAATATTATAAAGGAGCTGGGGTGGGATTCACTGGAAGACAGGAGTTGGGAGAAGAGAGTCCTGGGTGTGTACAGGGCATTTATTGGTGATGAGGCTTGGAAAGATATTGATTTAAGAAGTAAGAGCAGTGTCTGGAATGAAAAGATGACCATGATCACAAGCTGGAACTTGATTTCAGGCACGAGGGGATGGAAAGATTTTCTTTCATATGTAAGGGTTGTGGGTTTGGAATAAGTTAATGTAATGATGAACAATTTACTAAAATCACTGAGAGAATTGAAGCTGAAATTTATAGAGGGCAATATGGGTGGGCTCAGGAAAGGAAATGCACTCCATCACAATTAAATTATAATTACTTAATATCTCTGCCTTTTCCAAATCCTCAGTAACTTCTTCTCCATCATTATTTATAATTTTCTGAATACATTCCGTTGCTCTCAAGTTTTCTTACAAGGTCAATGCCAAAAGTAGTATGACTGATAAAAACAAGTTATTGAAGATATGTTTACAATTCCTTAATCCTCTTCGAAATAGCACCCTTGGGCATCTACCCAATTAGAATTACGCTGCTGCCATTGGCCGTACACCTTCTGGAAGTCAGATTCGTGGATGCTGTTGAGAGCCCTCGTAGATGCTACTTTAATATCCTGAATTGAGTCAAACCGATGTCCCTACTGCTGCATTTTCATCCATATGAGTAAAAAGTGTCACACACTCTTACCAAAAATCCTGCCAACTATCCCCTGTACTTGTTTCAGCAGACCACCTAACCTCAAAAACATCTTGGTTCACAAATACCCTCCATCTGACTCTCCTAAAACACCTTGTGGATCTTTTCCGTGCAATAGACCTTGCTGCAAAACCTGCAACATGCATCTTCCCACTACTACATACTGCAGCCCTGTCACAGGGGAAACCTTCCCCATCACTGGACATGCCACATGCTCCACAACCCACCTCTTATACCAGCTAACTTGCTGCCATTGCACAAGTTCCTATATAGGCCTGACTACACAACTACTTTCGACCAGAATGAATGGCCACAGACAAAGAGTCCACACCCGCAATTTATATCTGCCAATACCTGAACATATTTCACCGTGAGAGCTATCAGAGTTTCCCCGAAACCACTGCCACCTCAGAACTTCGAAGATGGTGTAACGTAACCATGAACGTTACGGTTATATTTGGAGTGGATAGTGTAATCTGAGAGGTATGTAAGGTCTTTGGCGGTGGGCGAGCGCCGAGCGCGGAGAGTCGGTGATTGACAGTGGTAGCGTACGGAACAGCCGGCGGGAGCGGAAGGTCTACGGCAGTGTGTTTATCCCGTGAATACATCGTACGGCCGCTTGGCGTGTGTTCTGTACTAAAGAACACTGTGGGATGTGTGCTAAAGTATATGTTGGACTATGAAGGTTCTTCCGAGAGACCTGATTCAATATAAACTGTGTTTAGTAAACTACTGCAGAATCGGACTATGGCGATTGTTTGTTAATTAGTTTCGAGAATTGTGCTCACTGCTTATTTAGTTTTTGACTGTACTTGAATCTGCTATTTTCGGTGACGAAGAAACATTAGTATTATTGTCTGGTGGCATGCTTGTGGAGTGTGTAGTCTCAGAGGAATAAATCTACGAAAACTAGTACGCATATGTGTTTTTTTTCTTCTGTGACTTTAATTAACCAATTAGCATAGCCGAAAGACTGGCGACCGCACGGCAAAACGAACCTTTAATTAAAAGAGTAATTAGTGGTGGAAGAAAGCTTAAGAAAAATCGTGTTAAGAAGTGTAGCTGCTCAATTGCTTCAACGAACTTTTAACTATACAAACACGAATAGCGCGAGTAGCTGTTACATGGCGACCGTGACAGGACAAGTTGCAGTTAAAATTGTTAAGGACGGACAGTGATTAATATAAAAAAGTGCTGGAAATAATAAGCAGTGAGTAGCGCGGGAAGACAACAATCGGCGACAGTACGGTTACTTCGAGGCGGCGAGTGCACGACAATGTAATAAACGAGAGGACCCGAGCTTTCACGAGCGGAACCGAGCGAGGCAGTCTGACTAGAAGCCTCGCCCGAGCAACAACAACAACTCGACACCGGGGCAACGCGGTACATCGGAGCGAGGCAACAGCGGAACATCGCGGGCACGCAGAAGCGGCGCGGCGTCATTGCAGTCGACAGCGGAGCGGAAGCAGATGCGAGTCTTCGAAAGGGAAGTGCAAGATTTATTTTTCAGTCTTTGTAAAAGCACAAACCGGCACGAATAATTCGCGATTTTTTTTTAAGAAAAAAAATTAATTATTATTATTTTGCATATTGAGTAACACAGTTAAAGTTGAAATGCCGGACAACTGTGGTAGATTTGCTTAGCAAATTATTTTTTCAAGGAAAAAAAAAATTATTTTATTTTATTTTGATGTTAATTTGAATCGGAAAAAAAGGATATTTAATGTGGAAGTAATAACAAACCAGATATATGCCAGCTGTAGGTGAACGGGTTTGCTTCAAGAGTTTTGATTTCATAGATAGAGATTTCTGTAGAGTTTCCGTAATTTTTTTTTGGTCATTGATAGTAGTGTATGTATTCAATTGAAAGTGTATTTTATGACATGGTGTATATCTTGTTTGGTAGTTAAGTTAAGAGATTTGGAAACAGAATTTTACCTTTTTTCTGTGCTAATGTATACTGGTGTATTCTGTTTGCTGGATTGACGGCGTTCGTTACTTCTTGTCTTTTCTATAATGGAAGATTGAATTTATTGTGTGAAATAATTTTGTAATATGGCATCTGAGGTAGAGGGTGGTGTGAATGGAGAGATGGTGCTGGGAGGTGAGTCCCTTGGTGACGCACCCAGTGTAGACATTAATCAGTCCTCCCTTACTGTGTCTAATCATTTACAGTCGATGACTAGTTTTGCTAGTGAATCAAAAGTTGACAAGTCAAGAGAAGTGGTTAGGGAAAGTAATGAGGCGTCCATGTCGGAAATGTTTTGTGCTTTCCAGGGACAATTTGTCATGTCAATTCAGTCCCTTCTTGAATCTAAATTAACTTCATTGAAATCAGAATTAAAGGAAGATAATATTTCCCTTAAATCTGAATTAAGTATTTCACTTGAATCCAAATTAAATGAAAATAGTATTTCACTGGAATCCAGATTAAATGAATCACTTGCATCCAAATTAAATGAAAATAGTATTTTTCTTGAATCTAAATTAAATGAAAATAAGGAGAGTATCGAATGTCTTCGGGATGCTTTTGAATCGCGACTAGGGCAGTTTAGGGAAGAATTGACACAATATAGGGAACTTTGTGCACAACAAACTGCTGAAATATCTTGTAAATTGACTCAGTATCGTTCAGACTGCGAACAAGTAACTAGTGTTTTGCACCAAAATATGGAATCCCTAAAGAAAACAGTCGAGCTTATAGAAGATAACCATGATGAAAGATTGTCGAAGGTGGAGACTTTAGGAGAAACCCTTACTGAAAAATACACGGTAGTAAAAGAAGAAGTCGACCATTTAACAGTCGGCGTAGAGAAATTGTCGTGTTCAGGTGGAAAAGGTTAAGGCTTCTACTGCAGTGTGGGTGAATGAAAAGTTACAGTTACAAGAGAAGCAAATTGAAAAAAGTCTAAAGTTACGAGTTCCACAAGCTGTGCGAGAAGAGGTTGTCAAATGTCAAATCTTGCCAAATGTGAATGCGCTCACTGCGTGCATGGTAGAAGAGAAAGTGGACTGGGAGGACTTTTGTGATAATGGGGGGATACACACAGTTGATTTTGTGAAGAAGTTTGAAAATTTTGGGCCGTTCTGTAGGGCCGTAGAAAGAAAGAAGATAGAAATGTTCAGTAAACATATCAAGGGGAATGCCCGCATGTGGGGAGAACGGGCTGCAGATAATTGCGAGACGTTTGAGGAGTTTAAGTCAGCTTTTTTGGAACATTTCTGGTCCATCGACCGGCAAATTGCTGTTCGGCGGAATTTAATGATGGGAAAACCATACTCGCCGGGTGGTGGCACTCAGCAAAATTTTTTCTTGAAGTGTGTTAATTCTTGTAAACATTTAAGTTCACCATTTAGTGAAGGGGAATATGTGCGGATGATTAGTGCGCGTTTGCCCGAGTCGACACAGCTTGTATTTGTCAGTCACAATATATGTACCATTGACGAGGCGGTAAAGATGTTGGGTCGGCTGGACGAACAAGAGAAAAGTATAAGAGCAAAAGAATATGGGGTGAGGACACCCACACATTACGCGGAGAAATCGCAATCGGAAGGGGATAGAAGTAATTCACATCAGCAGCAGGAGAGTTACAATCATTTTGATAACAGGAATCGAGGCGGATACAATAACCGTGGACAGAGAGGAGGATTTGGACGTGGTCGTGGAACCGGAGTCGGAGGATTTAGAGGTGAATGTAATGGACCAACTGGAGACGATTGGCCACGAGGAAAGTCAGTAAATCAGGTGCAGGTGGCCGTGGTGGAGAGTGCGCCACAGGTAAACTAGTGCCTGTCACTGCTTCAGCCTCGGCGGGGACAGGAGACGATACGAGGCTATCAAAAGAAGAACCAGAAGACAATACGAGGGGGCGAGATGAAGATGAGATTTCTAATGAACCAATTACAAACGATCAAGGAGAGGAAAGGGTGATCTGGACGAATGTCAGAGATTATGCTAACCTGTTCATCGCTAAAGCGCGCATTCATGAGGAGGAGAGTGATGACTCGTCAGAAGAGTGGTCAAGTTGGAAGGAGATAAGGTGGTTCGGACAAGAAAAGGCAAAGATAATTGCAGAACTAACTTATAGATCAAATGGAAGAGAAACTGTGAATAAAAATGATGTTTGTGAGCCAGATGATCAGGAGAAGGCTTGTGTGACTGACGACAAAATTGTTAAGAAAGATACTGTAGTAAAAGAAGAAATAAGGTCAGTAGAAGAAGATGGAAGACAGCGAGAAGCAGTCCTTGAGGTGAAAGAAACACTTCAGGAGACAGAAACAGTGAAGCCTGAAACTTTGCCGGAAGGGAATCTCGAAGTGAAACATTGTATGATGGTAAATGAGAACTATCCATTATGTAAAGACACAAAACAGAAGGTAATTAATGGGAAGAAAGAGACTAGGCAGAATAGAGGATACTATGTGAAGCCAGAAGAATGGTATTTGCTGAGAGAAGAAAGTTGGAAGAGGCACAGGAAGAAGTTACGGTTATATGATGAAGCAAAGAATGTAAATAAGAAGAAAGGAGGAGGAAGAGAAGAGAGTTGGAAGAAGCGTAAGAAGAAGCGAGGTTTAATGCTGTTTGGTGAAGGAAGGAATATTGTAAAGAAAAAGAAGTAGGTACATTAGGTAGAGGGGGTGAGGTACAGTCTTCAGTTGCCTCACTACGCATGATGGAAACATCCATGCATAAATGCCTTAGCGTTATGGTAGGTTTAGGTTTTCAGGTTGTTTGGTCATCACAATTATTTCTTCTATGGTATTGTACAGTTGTTGTATCAAATGTCTTTTGCGGTTGTGCGCATATTAGCGACCCGCACACTGTATGTTTTGGTTGCAGACGCATTTTAAGTCGTCCCGAGTAAAGAAGGAGATACAAAAGTTTAAAGTTTTGTATGAAGGTCCCTATAGGGTCAAAGCCTGTTTGAGGGATAATGCTTACAAATTAGAGTATGCCGATAGGAGAGAAGTTGCCGGGACTTTCAATGTCATTTCTCTGAAACCTTTCAAATATTTTGGTGAGGAGGGGAGTGTCGGTGGGGTGTCAGGCACCGGATAGAGGGGCCCACCTCACAGCACTGTCGCATCTACCGCACCTCCAAGCATTAAGTGTTGCCATGATTTAACTAAGTTTTCAGTAGTTTCTTGTAACAATCAATCGCAGTCGCAATTAGAATGTGTAAGAGGCTGTGTCAATAAGTTAGTGGGGAAAGGACTTTAAGTAGTTGGGTACAGATTGGTGACCCACGTAATATTAATACACAGTTGCGGAAGGCATTCTTGCTGGTTTGTGTTTCCCAGTAATTTTGGCCCCGAGGCTGGACAGTGTACTTAGAAGTGCGGTTTTCCCTTTCATTAAAGTGTTAAGATGATTTAAGTGTTGTGCAGCATAATGTCAATTTGCGTCTTTCCGTGGGTGAAGTGATCAGTGTGGGTGTACAATGGACAGTGAATGAGGCACCTGCCTGTGCAGGGCACACTGTCAGTGTACTTCCGAGGTAATCCAGGCACGATTCGGTGCATGAGTAACACATCAAAAGGAAAAAAAAAAAAGTATATTGTAATTCAATTTGTAATTTCTTGTTTACTTAATATGTATTTAATTATGTTAGTTTAAGGATAAGCAAGCAGCCACCCAGACTTCCCTTTATGTTTGGTAAACATTTAATCTTGTATTTTTTTTGTAAAATGTTTCTATGTATATGTGAACAAGTGTGGTTTGTGATGACAAAAGTCGGCGCTTTGTCAATGCCGACTTTTGCCACATTGTAACGGTGGGGGTGTAACGTAACCATGAACGTTACGGTTATATTTGGAGTGGATAGTGTAATCTGAGAGGTATGTAAGGTCTTTGGCGGTGGGCGAGCACCGAGCGCGGGGAGTCGGTGATTGACAGTGGTAGCGTACGGAACAGCCGGCGGGAGCGGAAGGTCTACGGCAGTGTGTTTATCCCGTGAATACATCGTACGGCCGCTTGGCGTGTGTTCTGTACTAAAGAACACTGTGGGATGTGTGCTAAAGTATATGTTGGACTATGAAGGTTCTTCCGAGAGACCTGATTCAATATAAACTGTGTTTAGTAAACTACTGCAGAATCGGACTATGGCGATTGTTTGTTAATTAGTTTCGAGAATTGTGCTCACTGCTTATTTAGTTTTTGACTGTACTTGAATCTGCTATTTTCGGTGACGAAGAAACATTAGTATTATTGTCTGGTGGCATGCTTGTGGAGTGTGTAGTCTCAGAGGAATAAATCTACGAAAACTAGTACGCATATGTGTTTTTTTTTTCTTCTGTGACTTTAATTAACCAATTAGCATAGCCGAAAGACTGGCGACCGCACGGCAAAACGAACCTTTAATTAAAAGAGTAATTAGTGGTGGAAGAAAGCTTAAAAAATCGTGTTAAGAAGTGTAGCTGCTCAATTGCTTCAACGAACTTTTAACTATACAAACACGAATAGCACGAGTAGCTGTTACAATGGGAATTTGCATACCAAATTTTTCCTAGATACCAGACACCCACCCGGCCTCAACCATCAATAATATTCCTTTCCTTGACACATCACTCATTATTATCAGTATTAGCATTTTTGCCATTTAACTAATTACAAGTTGTTTTTTTCAAAATTTGTATATCTGTAATTTTTTATTTTTAATATATATCTATAATCTTTTTTATCCAAAATTTATATATTTATATTTTTTGTTTTCACCTCTACATTCTGTACCCTTTTGATATATTACTACTTCTATCATCTTTCTGCGATATGCATATTTATATACAGTATAACATCTTAAGTCCCATCGCCATATTGATAATCCACTGAGTCATGTAGGATACTTCGGCGAGTGCACACCTCCAGAACCACATGGCTCATTCTCTTTAACATGAGGAAGGTTAAGACCGAAATATAGGTTTGACCACGAATCCACTCTCCATAAGAATGAATGGCCACCGACAGACGGTGTTCACACAGAACCCTAAGCACCCAGTTTGCTGCCCATGCCATAACGCATGACTTGAATAATTTCAACTCTTGTTTCACATTCCGTGCTATCAAAGTTCTCCCTAATAGCAGCAGTTTCTCTGAACTCAGAAGGTGGGAACTTGCCTACCAGTACAAACTTGGCAGAAGTCAACCACCTGGTCTCAACTTGAAATAATACCCGGTCATTATTATCATTAATATTACATATGCTTAACCTTTTTTAATCCTCTATTTTCCATTACCTATATTGAAAACCACCACTAACCTAAGGTGATGTTTACTTCATAAAAATTATTATTTTATTATTATTATTATTTTGATTTGTATTTTATATAATTTTTTTTCTTTTTCATATTTTGATCTTCCCACTGACCAGAGATTAGTTTGGATATTTATCTATGCTCGGGTATTAACTCTGATTCACTACCCCTCTACTTTTCCGATGTTTGAATTTACCCCCACCATATTCCTGACTGGCGGTCTTTCTGTGAGGCAGTCTCCAGCAGCGCCCACCCCTCATAATGTTCCTTTGACAAAGGGTTTATACCGAAAATTACTTTATTATTTGTGTTTGTCTTTTCTGTGTGTTCGCGCCCCACATCCATCATCTAAAGGTAAGTGGTGGCTCATTTCCCTATCCTAATTTGATTCCTTAATTTGATTCCTTTCCACTACTTAGTTGATTTCATTGTTACTATATATATATATATATATATAGGTGTTAAGTAGTGATAAGGACTTAGAAATTAATTTGGGGAAATGATCCATCCCTTACTTTAGATGATGTTTATGGGGCTTGAACACAAATAACTGATCAAAACGCTCATTTTATAGTAATTTTTGAGCCTTAGCCTTTATCAACTAGAGATCATTGTGGAGACTGCCTCACAGAATGCCTGTTGGCCAGGAACATGGAATAAATTGAAACAGGTAGAGGAGTAGTGATTTAAAACTACTACCTAATCATTGCTAACAATCTAAACTAATGTCTGGTAGGAGCAAAATAATATAATAAAATATAAATAACTGAAAATAAGTACATTGAGAATCTATCACATTAAACATCAGATCTCAGTAGTGGTGATTCAATTTTTATGTTGGGGATGGAGGCAAGAAGTGAATGGATTTTTTTTAAAATGTAAATAATAACAACTGGATATCATCTTAAATTGAGACCAGGTGGTTGCCCTGTACCCAGTTTGTACTGGTAGGCAAGTTCCCACCTACCGAGTTCAGAGGAGCTGCTGCTATTACGGAGGACTCTGATAGCATGGGCTGTGAAACAAGAGTTGATACTGTTTATGGCATGGAAGATGACATGGACAGTTACTGGGTGCTTTTATTTCCATGTGAATACAGTTTGTCGTTGGCCATTCATTCTTATGGCTAGTGAATTGGTGGATAAACCTATATATAAAGCCAGGCAATGGTTGCATGTCAACTGGTATATTACATGGGAGGTTTCGCAGGTGGCGTATCCTATGATAGGAAAGCTTTCCCCATTGACATTGGTTAAAGTGGTGGTGGGATGCACATCTTGCAGTGGGGTCTGTTTCATGGGAAAGAGCCACGGGGCTGTTTATTGAGACAAGGATAGCTAATACCAGACATTGGGACCATTTTAATGATTCATACGGTAGATCCCAATGTGTACACATCTTTCCTTGCCATGTCTCACCTCCAACATGATTAAGGTTGCAAACCAAAATATTGTGTAGTGTGTTTGTTCTTGCTCTTGTGTTCTTCTGGCTCTCCTACCTTCATCTATGGTAAGTTATGGATTTTCTCTTTCAAAATTTGGCACATCTTTAGGTAGCTGAGAATTGTGTGTGTTTTTTAAAAGACCCTGAAATAAGAGTGACAGTGATCAAGTGGTGATGCAATTTTAAACTTGTATGTAGAGTGAGAGCAGTGGCTAGGTGGGTGACCTAGTGCTTGTTCCTGGAATAAATTGAGTCACAAACTCTAATAAGTTCATTTATTAAAGATTGTTTTGTTAGTGGGTTGATTAGTTATCTAATTTAATTCCCTTGTGAAATCATAGCACTTTTTTTTTTTTTGCTAAAATATGAGGCTGAAAATTAACGCAATCTGGTAGTACTATCTGTAAGTAGACAATGTTTTAAATTACTATAAATTTATTTTTTCATCTCTATCTCTGCTTCCATGGATGTTGAGATCTGAACATGCATTTGGAAGTGCATGTTACAACTAGTGGTGTGAGACTGAAACCAATACAAAAGGAGGGAGAAAGTGAAGGAAATAAGAGCTTGAGTGGTTTGCTTTAGTGCAAACAATTATAACAGTAATTGTTTTTCATTTGAATATGGATTTGGTCCCATGGCCAGTTATTAATATTTTTTGAAAGGTATTGTCATTAGTTTTACCAGATGCCTGATCAATGTGTTAAGTCTGGATGTGTACACATCTTTCCCGCTTGCCATATGTCTCACATCCAACATGATTAATGTTGCTTGAAGATTTCTTGGTCTTTTGACCGCATCAATTGATCATTGTTTAACGAATTGTGGACAGCATAACTTACCATCATGTGATGAGGAGCGCATTCTGAGATGAGACTGCCATGCTCGACCCGTGGAGGCGATATTTATAACCATCAACCCATCCCCTCCATTCTCGCCATGCCACGTCGGTAGTGGTGGTGCTGGTTGTCCACTCCCAAGCATTGAGCAGTGGTCATCAATCTGGGTGGCCCTTTTGTCATGCTTGGTGCCCTGGCTCTGCTGTTTTTAAGCTGCTTCAATATTGGGTTGCACACTTGGCTTAGTTGGAACTCATTGTCCTGGTTAATAAGGATGCTTAGTAGCCGGATTTTAATTCCCTATTTGTACACACAATCCCAAAAGTGGGATGTATTTTTCAGAACTTCCATGTCCTCATATTTGATAGTATGCTTGGTCTCTAGGCAATGTTCAGCAATTGCTAATTTAGACGGTTGCTGCAGATCTGTGTGCCGTTTAAGGTCTGTGCACCGTTCTTCAATCACATGAATTGTCTATCTGATGTATGCTTTTCTGCACTTACATATTTTGTGGTATACACCAGGTTTCCTTAGCCCTAGATCATCTTTAACTGAGCCTAATAGTACTTTGTACTTGGCTGGCGGGCAGTAAATGCACTTGATGTTGTGTCAGCTTAGAATTCTGTCAACCTTGCTCGGTACATTGCCAGCATACGGGATGAAGGCTGTCCTCCTCAATTGTTGGTTCTGGAGTGGTTTTCTGCTTGAAAGTGCGTCGAATTTGTCGGCTTTTGCAGCCATTATTCTGGAACATGTTCTTGAGGTGTGCTAGTTCTGCAGAGAGACTGTCTTTGTCATAAATCACACTGGCTCTGTAGTCCACAGAAGGGTCAACAGGCATAACCTGAAGATGATGGCATGTTACGTTGCCAAAAATTCGTTAAACAATGATCAGTTGATAGTGCCGCATGCCTAAGAAATCTTCAAGCAGCAGATTAACCAGGAAAGCTTATGATTATGTATGATTAAGGTTATTCACCAAAACACTATATAAAAGGATAAAAACAGTAGAGGACTTTAAACAGCTGCAGGGTGATCTGGACATGATATCTAGTTGGGTTGATAAATATGGGATGAAGATAAATGCAAAGGAGAGTCAGCTTATTAGATACACACATAAAAAACTAAAGTTTGATTATGATTATAAGGTAGAGAAAGAATTGCTTGTTGAAGACTTGAAATGTAAATATCTTGGCATTACATTTGATAAACAAGCTTAACTGGGCAGGGCACATTGGACAGGTTGTAGGAAAATGTTTCAAAATTCTGCACTTGTTGGAGAGAGTGATGAGGGGTTGTACGAGAGAAGTAAACTGGGTTACAAAAACTTTGGTCAGACCATTGCTTGAATAGGATAGTGTGGTATGGGACCCACATTTGGGTATCAAATGCAGGAGTTGGAGACGCTGCAATAAAGGGTTGCTAAATTTGTTTCTGGAAATTACTGCAGAACGCAGTCAGTAATAGATGGAATAATAGATACTTTCCCGGCTTATGCTTGCAGTGAAGTCTTCATGGGTACCCATGAAGACTTCAGATTGGTGTGTAGGTAAATTGTTACTGGGGCATGCACTCCATGGCATTTAAAAATTAAATAGTGTAATGTGTGATCATGTTTTTGTGTTCATCTGGCCCTTCTGCATTCTTAAGTAGGTAAGCGATGGGTTACATACTTAACCTTCCTCATTTTCATTGCCTAATGACAATTTCAGTGTCACCATTATCTTTATGTTTTTAGTTGTTGATATATATTTCTTCCACACATATTGAACATGTTGTTTCATATTCCAGAATTATGCAGCACAGCTTTTCAATGTTTTTTCAGATACAAGAAATTAAACTGCACCATGAGTGATAAATTATTAGCACAGAAAGATGAGCTAATGAAATTGATTTTACAAATGGAGAAGGAGGCACACATTGCTGAACCCTTTCAGTTTGATAATATATACAAAGCTGCTGCTGCAGAACAAGAGAAAATTACAAGAAAGTTGAAGCAGAAGACTTGTCACATGCAACATTTGCTTAATCTGGATTGCCATTCATTATTTGGTAACAATTTCGTAGTAGATTGCTGCTAAAATACTGTTCTATTAATTGTATTATTGCTGCTTAATTTCTTTCTTTTTGTAGAAATAAGATCTGAAATATTTTTTTTTTTTTTGTTGTCGTCAATCTTTCGACTGGTTTGGTACAATCCTCCATCCTTTCCTATCCTGTGCTAACCTCTTCATTTCTACATACCCCTTACAACCCACGGCCCCAATTATCTGCTTCATATATTCTAATCTCTGTCTTCCTCTACAGTTACCTCCAACTGTTCCCTCCACTAATCAAATTTTATGGAGTGTGGCTCTTTATGGGGCAAAGATGTGGGCACTGAGGTGAGAAGATGAAAAGCGGTTCTATGCGTTTGAGATGTGGATGTAGAGATGAATGGAGAGGATTGGCTGGATGGGTAAAATAAGTATTGTTGAAGTGCTGGAAAGGGTTGGTGAAAGGAGAAAACTACTGCAATTAATATAAGAAAGAAAGAATAACTGGATGACACATTTGCTGAGAGTGGAATGCTTGCTAAAAGACGCCTTGGAAGGATTAGTTTGTGGGAGGAGAGTGAGAGGAAGAAGGAGGTGCAAGATTACAGACAACATCAGAGAAAATGGTAACTACATGGATATGAAGAGAAGGGCAGAAGACAGAAGAGCATGGAGAGCAGTCATGTGAAAACCTGCCTTGGGGCAGAACACTGATGATGATGATGAACCTTATTCTTGCAAGTAGTGAGACACCAAGCAGAGTTAGATGGCCGCACGGCGACATCTTTCTGGTAATGAAGGCAGCATAAAGTTGACAGTGGTGGAGCGTAGGGGAACAAATTACTGAGTCAATAATGCTAGAGGTATATTATCGTTGGAACTCTTAGAACACCACCAGCATTGTTAATGCGAGAAGATATAATAATTAAAAACTTTTTTAAAAAACTATCTTTAAGTAGGAAAGATACAATATAAGATCTACATAACTTATCTACAGCTTTTCTTATTGCTACTGTTCGTATTATGTAGATCTTATATTGTATCTTTCCTAATTAAAAGTTTTTTAGTATTTATATCTTCAACATTAACTATGTCATGTACCTATACCATTACCAATTATCAATTCAGTACTTTCTGCTTCTCCACCACCACCAGTGCCGGCCTTTCCATGCCACCTTCATTCTCGTGGTGGACATTGTTGTGTGCACATCTAACTGCTCCTGGTGTCTCACTACTCGCTGGCTTATCCTTCCTTAATTATATATACAGTTTCTTTTATTTCTTAGTAACCCATATTTATACTTTTCTAGATAGGAGTAAAATTGTTAGTTCATATTGAATATTTCTGAAATATTTGAAATTTAGCAATTAGGTGTTTCCTATCTTGCTTGAAACCATCAGGACAGCAGAGACAACAGAAACAAATACATAAATACTTACTAAACCAAACAAACTCATTGGAGAAATTTATAAACAATTTTTGGATAGTGTTGTACATTTTGGCTATTAAGTGGGAGTTAAAAGTGTAAGGAATCAGTCTTGTTATTGCTAGTCACTTTTGGTTTCTCAGTGGTTCCTTACCTAGTAGATCACACAATCTTGATTTGTTAGATTATGTACTTTCGTATACTTACATTTACTGCCCTATTAGGCTGCTTTCTTTGGAACTTGTTTGATAAATATTGTGTGTCAGATGTAAATGTTGAACAAGATTGCTGCATATTTACATATTTCATATAGATATTTTCAACAAAACATAACTTTTGTTTATAACCCTACATGGAAAAGTGCAGTATATAGAAGAAAGTCACAAGTACGATGGAGTTCTAGTGGGAACATTTCACGGAGATAATATGAATGGGAGAATTAATGTTTCTACCAAAATAAAAAATAAAGAATAGTATGGAACTTGAATGGTTTAATAGGGAATTAGGGGCTTAGAGATATTGGTAAGAAGAGAATAATACTGAGTTAAGAGACAGAAAGGCAGTAGGGAACACTTGAAACAACAACTAAACTAGGAATTAGTAGCATCAAACAATAAGGTCTCCACTAACATCATATTTTAAAAATGGGATTTTTCAGAATTCTACAATTAAAAAGCAAAAATATCTTTTTTTTTTAGCCTACTTTGGACCATGGGAATAGAGGTGGGCGCCGCTTACCAAAATCTCGGCGGCGGCGTGCCGAACATTTTCAGCCGGCGGCGGCGTAGCGCCGGCGGCGTAACTACTTTATATATGATACTAGATGACCCGTGCGAAAATTTCGCTAGTAAAATACGATGAATAGTGAGGTTCAATGCTTGTAGTATAATGAAAAGTAGAACCGCACTTATGTAGCAAATATTTATTTGTTTAGTGTAATAGGAACGCATCAAAACATATTACAAAACAGTTAGGAAAATTTAAAACACACTGTTTAACAGAATACAACCAACCTGAACAAAATGCACACAGCATATCAACATCTCTATGATATGTGTCGCTGTGCGAATAAAATGTTTACCTTGAAATTGTATAACAAAATAAAAATGCTTCCGTAACAAAAAAAAAAAAAAAAAAACTGGAAAGCTACTTATTGTATAAAAAAAAGTTTATTGGCATCTGTGTGATATCTGCTGTTGCAATCTAGGGACTTGGCTCTGAACTGTCTCATACGGGCGACCACTTTAAGCACCAAATTCCGAAAAATTCTTTCTTAATTTATGATACCTAATTTGACACCTTAAACTTTAGAACAATATGTGATTTATCGATTTCGATTAGATATCGAAGGAGATAAATGGCTCGTAATTTTTTAAAAAAGTTGTAGAAATAATATTGATTCTTTTGCCCTTTAAGGTTCGAATTCCAAAATATTACTTTCATAAAAAATGATGTGACCAAAGCGGACACCTTGGTCTTTAAAATGATACCTCATTTCTCTATTTCGGTTACGACAAAAAAAAGTGTTAGAAATGGTGATATATTTGCACCTTGAGGGTTGAACTTGTAGAAAGTTCGTTCTTAAAATATGATGTGACCAAAGCGGATACTTTAATATTTTAAACGATACCTCATTTATAGATTTCGGTTTGGGATCAAGGGAGATAATTGGCTCGTGACAGGAAAAAGCATTGTAGAAATATTAATACCTTTGTCCTTTAAAAGGTCGAATTTTGAAAAATCCTTTCCTTAAAATATGGTGTAACCAACGGAAGACCTCAGTCTTTAAAATGATACCAATTTTGTTTAATTATCAAGGGAGATAAATGACTCGAGACACAAAAAAAGCATTGACTTTTTGGCCCTTTAAGGATCAAATTACGAAAAATTGCTTTCTTAAAATATAATGTGACCACGGCGGAAACTTTAATCTTTAATATGATACCTCATAGATCTATATCGGTTAGATATGAAGGGAGATAAATGGCTCGTGACACAAAAACGCGTTGCAGAAATATTGATATTTTTGCCCTTTAAGGGTCGAATTCAGAAAAATTCCAGTCTTAATATGTGATGTCACCAAACCAGAGATCTTAATCTTTAAAATGATACTTCATTAAACGTTTTCTGGTAGGTATCCATGGAGATAAATGACTCGTAACACAAAAAGCAGCATTTTAGAAGTATTGACATTTTTGCCCTTTAAGGGTCGAATTCCGAAAAATTTCTTTCTTATAATGTTATGTGACCAAAGTGGAGACTAAACTTTAAAATGACTCCTCATTCATTGATTCCGATTAAGTATGGAGTGAGATAATGGCTTGTGAGAAAAAAATACCTTATGGAAATAATATATAACATATAGATGTACATATCATTACTTCCTCTCAAAAACAGAATATAAGTAACGTTTCACTTATATATTCAAAATCTTGCAGGTTTTTGTACTCTTTGTAGTTATCATGTATAAAGATAATTTTATTTGGGCCAACTGAGCTTAGGTTAGACCTTTAGGTAGAAATGACTAACCTAGTCACAGAAAAAACTCTTTCGCTTGGTGTGCTTGTGCAGGAACACAAAGAAAAGTCTAGGTAAGGGCAGAAAACCGAGGAAAGGCTTTTATTTTGCTGTTCAAGTAACTTAAAAGATTTCCATCTTTAGAATCTGATGTATCAGATAAAGATAAATATCTCCAACTTTCTTCAGCGATCGTATAATCATTATCACCATACACACGATATTTCATCGATAGTTTCTGCAGCAACGATGTATCATTGGTGGATTTTGTAGAAGCAATAGAATCCCTATTTTCATTTGTTTCTGGCACATTAATGGTAGTGATTACTTCCTTGATATACGAGGCAATAAAGGAAGTACTGGTCTTTTGTATTGACTCCAAATATGTATCTACTTCTTTGAGACCCATAAAATGTTAATCCAAAGGTGATACTGCTACGACTGCTCTTGTGGCAGCGAATCGCTTGCTAACTTCTGCCACCATGTTGCGATTAAGCTGAAACATAGTCAATAATTCGTCATCTAAGACAGAATTCATGATCTCAATTATTTCAGAACCGAACAGAAGATTCACATTCATTGTACATATTTTTGAGATGACATGACCTCAACTGCTTCGTGAAACCTTATCAAAATTTTACCAGAGGTTTTATGTCTAAAAGATTTGGCTCACTTTGATTTATCTCATCTTGTCCTATCTTTCTAAAGATCTTATTTATTATGTCACAGTTGCATACGTGGGTTAAACTTCCCAGCATCCCTGTAAATCTCTGCCAACGAGTTGGTCTTTCAGTTTTGATAGAAAGATCATCATATATATTATTTCTATAAGGTATTTTTTTGTCACAAGCCTGTATCTTCCTTCATACTTCACCGAATTCAATGAATGAGGTGTCATTTTAAATCTTATGGTCTTCCCTTTGGTCACATCATATTTTAAGAAATGAAGTTTTCGGAATTCGGCCCTTAAAGGGCGAAAATGTCAATATTTCTAAAATGTTGTTTTCTGTGTTATGAGTCAAATATCTCCCTGGATACCTATCTGAGATCGTTTAATGAAGTATCATTTTAAAGATTAAGATATCCGCTTTAGTGACGTCATATATTAAGACAGAAATTTTTCGGAATTCAACCCTTAAAGGGCAAAAGTATCAATATTTTTGCAATTCGTTTTTGTGTCACGAGCCATTTGTCTCCCTTAATATCTAACTGATATAGATAAATGAGGTATCATATTAAATATTAAGGTCTCCGCCGTGGTAACATTATATTTTAAGAAAGGAATTTTTCGTAATTCGACCCTTAAAGGGCAAAAATGTCAATTTTTCTAAAATTTGTATTGTTTTTTGTATCTTGAGCCATTTATCTCCCAGGATATCTAACCAAAAAGAATAAATGAGGTAGGATTATGAGGAGTATTGTCTCAGCTCTGTGACATCATATTTTAAGAAAGAATGTTTTTGGAATTCTACCCTTAATGGGAAAAAGTATAAATTTTTCTATAACGCATTTTTGTGTCACGAGCGATATATCTCCCTTAATATCTAACCGATACAGATAAATGAGGTATCATATTAAAGAATAAGGTCTGTGCCGTGGTAACATTATATTTTAAGAAAGGAATTTTTCGTAATTCGACCCTTAAAAGGCAAAAATGTCAATTTTTCTAAAATGCGTTTTTTGTATCTCGAGCCATTTATCTCCCTGGATATCTAACCAAAATCGATAAATGAAGTAGGAATAAAAGGAGTAATGTATCAGCTTTGTGAAATCATATTTTAAGAAAGAATGTTTTTGGAATTCAACCCTTAAAGGAAAAAAGTATAAATTTTTCTATAACCGATTTTTGTGTCACGAGCGATTTATCTCCCTTGATATCTAACCGATATAGATAAATGAGGTATCATATTAAAGAATAAGGTCTCCGCCGTAGTAACATTATATTTTAAAAAAGGAATTTTTCGTAATTCGACCCATAAAAGGCAAAAAAGTCAATTTTTCTAAAATGCGTTTTTTGTGTCTCGAGCCACTTATCTCCCTTGATATCTATCCAAAATCGATAAATCAAGTACGATTGTGAGGAATAATGTCTTGGCTTTGCTGACATCATATTTTAAGAAAGAAGTGTTTGGAATTCAACTATTAAAGGGAAAAAGTATAAATTGTTCTACAATGTATTTTTGTGTCACGAGCCTTATATTTACCTTGATATCTAATCGATATAGATAAATGACATATTGTATTAAAGACTAAGGTTTCCGCCGTGGTAACATTATATTCTAAGAAAGGAATTTTTCGTAATTCGACCCATAAAGCGCAAAAATGTTAATATTTCTAAAATACGTTTTTTGTGTTTCGAGCCATTTATCTCCCTGGATTTCTAACCAAAATCGATAAATGAAGTAGGAGTATGAAGAGTAATGACTGAACTTGGTGACATTATATTCAACCTCACTATTCATCGCATTTTATTCGCGAAATTTTCGCACGGGTCGTCTAGTTGTATATAACACTTCCTGATCCTGATACGAATAGCGAGCTCTCTTCAACTACTTCATCCAATATTTCGTTGTATACTTGTTACATCTAATCATTTTCTAAAATAGAATTGGTCTCATCATTGAACGACGTTATCAAGGGAATCCAAAAACTCTTATTCCATTTTTCGGCATGTGCTGACAAGGGGTATCTCTCTCTATCTCTCTTGACAATCTTCTTGCATTCTTTTTATGAACCTTTCAATTTCTGGAACTCTGTTTAGGCCTCCACTGTAACGAGATTATGGAGCCCATAATCAAGACACAGATTGATGTTCCATATTAGCTAGCCAACGAAACTGCTCTTCGCACGTTTTCTCCAGCATCAATGATAGCTAGAATCTTCTATTCATTCAGTCTCAACTGTTTCTTTATATCTCTTACCATGCCTTCTATTTTCATTTCCTCCATACGATTAGTACTCAGGGTTAAATACTTGGTTTTTACCGCATTTAGGCTAGCTAAGAAATAGCCTTGATCGGAATTCACGAATTTTTTCTTATTGGCTTTTTCTATCACTAAACTTCCGAAATATTTCCAACAATAACTAGTTTGGCTTAGACAGTCATATAACACTATTAAAGAGAGTTTTATAACATTAGTTTTAGCTAATTCGGTCATTTTAACACCTACTTATTAACTCAATTTAACGAAAAATTTAAAAAATGTGTTGTCGTGTTAGGAAGTGTTGCTCAAGGACACGCCGCGAAGCAAAGGGCGGCGGCGGCACGCCACAGAGACATGGCGGCGTCACGCCGGCGCGGCGCCCACCGCTACATGGGAAGCAACTGGTTACTGTTTTCCTTTTCTACTTCCCCCAGAATTTTTTCATGCTTTCACTGAGGTTCCTCCTCCTTTCTTCAGAACAGGTGCTCTTGGAATTTGTACGTAGTTCCTGGAACACCTTAAACTTATCAATTTTAGTTTGAAACATTGTTTGATTCTTTATCTCATTTCTATGGATTCCAACATTTCTCATTTCCTCACCCTATTTTGTCACCATCTTTAATTTAATGACGTAGTTGAATATTCTTTTTGTCAACTACTCTCACTTATTCTCATAACATGTACATAAAATTTCAGCCTTCTCTTGTTCATCATCATCATCATCATCATCCTCCTCCTCAACAGTTTCCAGCCTCTGGCCGGGTCTGCTTTATGCACAAGTCTCTCTATTTGCTTCTTTCATCCCACCACCTCTCTGTCACCACTTTGTTCCAGTTCTCTCCTCTCTTCCTTACACCCTCCTCCACTCCTTTCAGCCATCCATCTCTTGGTCTTCCTTTGGGTCGTTTATCATGCATATTAATTTCATGGATTTAACTTGGGATTCGCTGAACCTCCATTCTTTTACATGTCCATACCACTTCAGTCTGGTCCTCTCTACCCTTTCCTGTAGGGGCTCCTCTTTTATGGTGCATCTAATCACTTCATTCCTTATTCTTTCCATTTTAGTAACTCCCATTCTACCTCATAAAAACTTCATTTCACTTGCTTGTACTCTGCTGATGGTCCGCTTCTTCATTGTCCATGTTTCAGCAGCATAAGTCGAAATAGGCACATAGATTACTCTTCTCTGTGGCGCATCTTTATTCCATATCAGGCTTATAATGGTCCTTAGAAATGCCTCTGCTTGTCTTCCTCTTTCACTTATCTCACCATCATTTCCTCCACATTCCTCTAATACATTCCCCAAGTACTTGAACCTGCTTACCTTCTTTAGTTGTTCACCTGCTATCACGATTCCTTGGGTTATACTATTATTCTTTCTAATTGTTACAATGTTCTCAAATTTCTTTACATTAAATTTCAGGTCAAATTCTTCCACCCTGTCTGTTCATACATCCAACTGCCACTGCACTTCCTCTTCATCACCTCCCCAGATCATCTGCAAAAGCAATCACCTTCATGTTTTCATCTCCCATCCTCACTACCACCTTCTGCATTATCTCATCCATGATTACAATAAAGAGTTGTGGTAATAGGGCACTTCCTTGTTTTAGACCATTACTTTGTTTCAGCCAATCTGATCTTCCTTCCCCTATTTTCACATAGCTCACACTTCCTTGGTACAGTTCCACCACTCTCCTGATAGTTTCTTTGGGAACTCCTCTCTTCTCTAAGGCCTTCCATACCTTACTCCTGTGTCACAATCATATGCTTCCTCAATATTGCGAAATACCAACAGTAGATCCTTTCCGTACTCATGACGTTTTTCCTGCAGCTGTCTCAGTGCAAATATCAGGCCTACCGTCGATCTCCCTGATCTGAAGCCATACTGCTCTTCCCTTTTTCCACCCTGTCAAATATCCCTTTTTCAATGATCTTCTCATACACTTTGGCACTGTGGCACATCAGTGTAATACCTCCACAGTTTTTAAACTCCTTCCTGCTCCCTTTTTTGAGTACAGGTGTAATTATTCTTTTTTCCAGTCTTCAGGAGTTGCGCCCTGATTCCATACCTTTCTCATTACACCGTATCACCATTGCTTTCCTGTTACTCCTGATGCCCTTATCATTTCCATGCTCACTTCATCGATGTCTGGTGCCTTTCCACACTTCATCTTACGCAGAGCTGTTTCCACTTTTTCCCAAGTTAAATCTTTCTCTTCCTCACCTACGTGGCTGTTATTTTCCTGTTTCTCCTGAACAACTGTATTATCCTGTGACCAATCTGGGTTCAGTAAGGCTTCAAAATGCTCCTTCCACATCCTTTTTAGTCTGTTTATTTCCTTTCCATCTTACCCAGCATGTTGACATTTTCTATCCGCTCCTTCCTCTTCCTTTTTACCATTCCATATAGTACTTTCTTATTTCCTTTGCTATCTTCTTCCATCATGTTGGTCCATTTCTCCTACCACTTCCTCCTTTCCTCCGTTACTATTTTTGTTTGGCCTCCTTCTTTTTCTTCACATAGTCCTCTCTTGTCTCCTGTGTCCTCTGCTTGAACCATTCCCTAAAGGCCGTTCTTGAGTTCCACTGTTTGTTTTACTCTATCATTCCAGCATGCTGTTTCTTTCCACCTTTTTGTGTTACCAGTTTTCTGTTTCTGATGCTTGAACTAACGTTGTTTTAAAATATTCCTACACCTCTTCCATTGTTCCCATTTCCACTGTGGGTACCTTACTGCTTACTATTCTCTGATATTCCTCTTCATTACTATTCTCTTTCAATTTCCTATCTTGTCTTCCTGATTTTTTCCTTTCTGCCGCAATCCTTAACTGCATTACCAATAGCCGGTGATCACTATCCAATGTTTCCCATGGTATTTCCTTCACATCTGCCACACTCTTCTTCAGTTCACCATTAAATATAAAGTAGCCCACAACTGACATCCTCTGCAAACACTACTATACCATCTTACCTTGTGGCTCTCTTGCTTTTTGTACCATTAATTTCCTATTTTCAATCCATTTCTTTTGCAGAGATCCGAGATCCAGCAGCCTTTCCCCTTCTTCATTTCTGCCACCCCATCCTTCTATCCCTATTATTTCCTCATACCCTTGCCTTTCTGTGCCTACATGAGCATTCAGGTCTCCCATAATTATAATATTTTGCCCATTTAACTGTCTCTGCAACTTCTACTCAAACTCCTCCTTCTCTTGAATAGGACAGCCTACTTGTGGGGTGTATATTTGAAGTATGTCCAGGCTTCTTCCTTTAATTGCTATCTTAATCTTCACAGTTCTGTCACTAATCTCTTCCACTTCCTCTTTCAGCCCCTCTCACAACTACCCCTACTCCATTTCTTCTCCCTTCCTCATTTCCATTCCAATACAGTTGGAAACCATTTCTCAGTTCTCTCCTACCCTTTCCTTCCCACTTTGTCTCACCCAACCCCAAAATAACTAACCCTTCCATCACGTCCACAATTCCTACACTTTCCCAATTAATGTCCATATATTCAAGGATCCAAATCTTAAACCGTTTCTATAGCCATATCTTCTGTTCATTGCTCCGTCCTTTCCTATGCTACATCATTAGTTTCATTATTTCTAAAATGTGTTTTTTTTGTTATTATTATTTTGTCATGAGTGATTTATCTCCCTTCATATCCAAGTGTGATCGATAAATGAGGTATTATTTTTAAGATTTTTTTAATCAAACTCTTAAAGGGCGAAAGTATTAACTATCAAGGACAAGAGTCAAGCCGCTTTGTAGCAGCAGATTATATCACAGTTAAGTTAGTAAACTGCTTTACTGGAGTCGAGAAGGATTTATCACATGACAGCTAGGCATGAGGGCAGTCCCAAAAGTAAGGTCTTCAAAACATTTATACATACAAAATCAATTTATTTTCTATAGTATATACATTGTATTAAAAGTTAAACAGTCATTTATTTTTCTACATAAACACCATTTTGGTTGATTAGTTTTTGAAGACACTGTGACATTTTTTATGCCTAGTTCATAAAAGCTTGTTGCCATGCCTTTGAGGAAACATTGAACTTCATCTTTCACTTCTTTGTTGAAGCTGAATTGCTTTCCGGCCAGTGATCTTTCAGGTTAGGGAAAAAATAGTGGTCACTGGACTATAGGATATGTGGGTGATCATATTCCAACCAAATTTTTTGCAGAGGAATGGCGGTTTGACAGGCAACATTTATCATGGAGAATTCTTATGCCCTTGTACTTTTTGTACAATAAGTAGCATTTTTTCTGATATGGAAATAATTCTGTTTTGTTATACAATTCCTACATAAACATTTTGTTCACAAATTTTCGCATGGTCTATGATCACATTACCACTAAATAACTGCATCACTTATCACAGAAATATGGATATATTGTGGTTTTTTTGTTCAGCTTAGTTGTATTCCTGTTTTCTATTCATCATATTTTATTTGCGAAATATTCACATGGGTCATTAGTTTTTATTAAATGTGTATTTGAATTGTGGTCGACTGTGGACCATTACGCATGACAGTGACAGACAAAATAAAAATGTATACTCATTTGGGAACACACTGTCCTCAACTAAAAGTTCTGAGAACCACTTCTGGCAGTATCTCACGGATTACCAGTATGGACACCCAGAGTTTAAATCCTGCAAATTTCCAGGTACAACCTTATTTTATTTGCTTCTTAGTCTGTGTGATATCTCTGTAATTGCAGTAAGGTTAATCTGCCAAGCGTGTGTAAGCACCTCAGAATTTGTTCAATTCAAACTCGTCGCTACAGGAATGGGGAACGGGAATCATACAGAAGCCGATACTGCAGCTTAAATCCGAATACAGGGCGATTTAAAATCTAAAAACCAACTCAACATGTAACAACAGCTTTAAACAGACCTGCAGTGGTAGAAAGTAGCCTTTAAACTCGCCTAAGTCAATGTAATCCTCAAGAATACAGCTTGAAAGTACATAATTTTTATTTAGAGATAACATCACCATTTTACAACACTTTTCAATATTGTAAAAAACATTTATAATAATAATCAAATAATTTATAATAAAAATCAAATAGTTTCAAACATTAATTACAACATATTTCAAGCAGTTTCTGACATTAAACGACACAGTTATTATAACTTAAATCCTTCCTGAACACCGAGTTAGACTTTTTGAGTAGTTCTGTACGGTAAATTAAGTCTGAAAGGAATTTCTAAAAATTATTGCGTCTCATTTTTCACATTGCCGGCTTAGATAAATTATCACGACCAAACAAATCAAAGTCAGAGAATAAAATTACTTTGAAGTGATGTATTGGAAAGCAGGGAATATTATGCTGAAAACCATTTTTCGAGATAGGACTTACTTTCAGAGCAATTCACATTAGACTCTTTTAAATTTTAATTTTAAAAATGGTGGTTAACCGGGAACTTTTTCTACGTATTGATACTCATACACACGTTGTAGGCCAGTGATGTCAGAGCTTCTACGCAGCAAACAGGTGGAAATTAAATACAGCTATACCATTAAGTTTACGAGAAACATCAAAGTGGGGAAAGTTGTTTATAATATTTGTCTCTTAATAATATTAAAATTTGGAAACCCTGCAGTACGTATCTTGGATGCACTATATTCTGGGTGTCACATGACTTGGAAGATTTGCTTGTGTCATATAGGGCTTTCTAAGCCTCATTTCGTCAGTTACTGGTGGATATTCTTGAGAGTTAGACCTGCGGCTCTCGGGAGCGAGAACTCACAGTTTGTACTCTTGCTAGGAATGGTCACATGCTTCGGTGTCGGCCATTATGGAAAAGTTGAAGCAAAGCGGCTCGGTCGGGACAACGAACGGATAATGTAAATTTTTTTCAGGGGTTTTGTTCTGTCTGCCTCCTACGTTTCATAACTTGCAAATGTCTTAAATGAATGTCCGATTGCTGAATCAACAGTATTTGTGAACTATTTTGTGGGTTTTGATATCAGAATACATTGATGGTTAAACTTTAAAAGTGATTTTATTTCCATAGTTTAAACTGAACCTTTTTCTCTCCGAAGGTTAAAATTATTGGTGAGTGGCGACCATGTTAATTCACAGTTTATTTTTATTTCCAAGGTGTATCCAATGTCGATAATTTTTAAACAGTTGGAACATTGATTTTATTTTTGAAGAAATCTAGTTTGAGGTGCAAGTTGCTAGTTAAGGAGATCTAGGCTTACTGTACCCCTGGTACAGCCTCGACCCTTACAAGTGGAAGTCATTCTTCCTGTGCCACATCTGATACTACTGAGTCTCCTCCAGGAAGACTGGGCCAGGTTGGAGTCTTCAAGTTTCAAGTAGGCGTTATTAATTTACACTATGCCTCATAGTGGTGATGAAACACATTTTGCTTTCCAGCTATCTGTAGAATTTATTCATATACATGTTAAAACAAATCTGCAAACCCTCTCATAGTACTTTTCTTTTTGTAGATTGATTATGCTTTAAGCCAGTCCTTTTATTGAGCCTTGTTTTCTGATTAAAAACATTCATATGATCCACCACTGGTGTGCTATGCGTATCACTGCTTCGCATAATCTGCACGAGTTGCTGCTATCTAAATTCCTGTAGGGTAATCACAGCTACCTAAAATATTTTTCTGATTGGTCAAAGAAACTTGAACTAAAAATAAACGCCACTAAACCTCAGGCTGTTATTATTGCTAGCTCAAAACTGATAGACAACACCTTATCATATCTCCCAAAAATAAAACTTCAAGGAACAGGATTAAATTATAGAGATACGGCAAAAGAACTGGGAGTCATAGTGTACAGTAAGCTAAATTGTTCTGAGAATATGTCGCAAAGCTTTCTTTTCTCTTCATGCTCTAATAAATGTAAGATTTTCCCCATCCATAAAAAAAGAACAAAAACAATTGGTGCAGGCCCTTCTGACCACCCCCTTTTTTTCTTGATAAAATTGTACAACAAAATTTAAGTTTGGCGCATATAAGAAATATTTAACTCATTATGAACTCATGTATAAGGTTCATGAGGGGTATGAGGAAGTAAACGGGACAGAAGGATGGGGTGGCAGAAATGAAGAAGGTGAAAGGCTGCTGGATCTCTGCAAAAGAAATGGATTGAAAATAGGAAATTCCTGGTACAAAAAGCAAGAGAGCCACAAAGTAACATGGTACAGTAGCAATTGGCAGAGGAAGTCAGTTGAAGACTATTAAATATTTAATGGTGAATTAAAGCAGAGTGTGGCAGGAGATTAAGAGTATGGAAGATGAAAGAGAAGAGTAATGAAGCGGAATACCAGAGAATAATAAGGAGTAAGATACCAATTGCGGAAATGGGGACAATGGAAGAGGAGTGAGAATATTTTAAAACAACGATAGTCCAAGCAGCAGAAACAGTGTGTGGAAGGACTGGTAATACAAAAAGGTGGAAAGAAACAGCATGGTGGAATGACAGAGTAAAACAAACAGTGGAACTCAAGAAGGGCCTTTAGGGAATGGTTCAAGCAGAGGACACAGGGGACAAGGGAGGACTATGTGAAGAGAAAGAAGGAGGCCAAACAAAAATAGTAACGGAGGAAAGGAGGAAGTGGTAGGAGAAATGGACCAACATGATGGAAGAAGATAGCAAAGGAAATAAGAAAGTACTATATGGAATGGTAAAAAGGAAGAGGAAGGAGCGGATAGAAAATGTCAACATGCTGGGTAAGATGGAAAGGAAATAAACAGACTAAAAAGGATGTGGAAGGAGCATTTTGAAGCCTTACTGAACCCAGATTGGTCACAGGATGATACAGTTGTTCAGGAGAAACAGGAAAATAACAGCCACGTAGGAGAGGAAGAGAAAGATTTAACTTGGGAAAAAGTGGAAACAGCTCTGCGTAAGATGAAGTGAGCATGGAAATGATAAGGGCAGCAGTAGTAACAGGAAAGCAATGTTTATACGGTGTAATGAGAAAGGTATGGAATCAGGGCGCAACTCCTGAAGACTGGAAAAATGAATAATTACTCTTGTACTCAAAAAAGGGAGCAGGAAGGAGTTTAAAAACTATGGAGGTATTACACTGATGTGCCACTGTGCCAAAGTGTATGAGAAGATCATTGAAAAAGGGATATTTGACAGGGTGGAAAAAGGGAAAAGGGAAGAGCAGTATGGCTTCAGATCAGTGAGATCGACAGTAGATCTGATATTTGCTATGAGACAGTTACAGGAAAAACATTATGAGTATGGAAAGGATCTTCTTTTGGTATTTATCGATATTGGGAAAGCATGTGATTGTGACACAGGAGTAAGGTATGGAAGGCCTTGGAGAAGAGAGGAGTTCCCAAAGAAACCATCAGGATACTGATGGAACTGTACCAAGGAAGTGTGAGCTATGTGAAAATAGGGGAAGGAAGATCAGATTGGCGGGAACAAAGGAATGGACTAAAACCAGGAGGTGCTCTATCAACACTACTCTTCATTGTAATCATGGATGAAATAATGCAGAAGGTGGCAGTGAGGATGGGAGAGGAAAACATGAAGGTGATTGCTTTTGCAGATGATCTGGGGAGGTGATGAAGAGGAAGTGCAGTGGCAGTTGGATGTATGGACAGGCAGGGTGGAAGAATATGGCCTGAAATTTAATGTAAAGAAATGTGAGTACATGGTAAAAACCAGAAAGAAAAATAGGTTAACCCAGGGAATTGTGATGGCAGGTGAACAACTAAAGAAGGTAAACAGGTTCAAGTACCTGGAGAGTGTATTAGAGGAATGTGGAGGAAATGATGGTGAGATAAGTGAAAGAGGAAGTCAAGGAGAGGTGTTCCTATGGAGCTTTATAAGCCTGATATGGAATAAAGATGTGCCACAAAGAAGCAAGAGAGTAATCTATCATACATACTATGTGCCTATCTTGACTTATGCTGCTGAAACATGGACAATGAAAAGGCGGGACATCAGCAGAGTACAGGCAAGTGAAATGAAGTTTTTAAGTAAGAGGTAGAATGGGAGTTGCTAAAATGTAAAGAATAAGGAATGAAGTGATTAGATGCACCATAAAAGAGGAACCACTACAGGAAAGGATAGAGAGTACCAGACTGAGATGGTATTGACATTTAAAGAGAATGGAGGCCCAGAGAACCCCAAGGAAAATCCATGAAATTAAGATGCATGGAAAACCGGAGTAAGACCAAGAGATGGATGGCTGAAAGGAATGGTGGAGGGTGCACAGAAGAGAATAGAGGAGAGGAATGGAACAAAGTGGTGACAGAGAGGTGGTGGGATGAAAGAAGCAAATGGAGAGGCTTGTGCATAAAGCAAACCCGCCCAGAGGCTGGAAACTGTTAAGGTTGATGATGATGTATAAGGTTCATCTCCTTCATATGATCACTTACAATGATTGCGTGCATGCAATCAATAACAGTTCTTGTCTTCTTCACCGCACAATGCACCTGGAAACTCCTGCTTAACTTTATTCCAAAATCACATGCATAGGACTTTGCCATAATATTAACACCACGTCTCTGAACTCAAATATACTAACCATCTTCCACCATAGATCAGAAACACTGAGTGTGGTGGGTGAGTGGTAATGCTCTGACCTTGCATTTAGGAGGACAAGGGTTTGAATCCCCCATCTGTGCATTCAGATTTATTTTTTTCCATGGTTTCCCCAAATCACTCCAGGTGAATGCTGGGATGCTTCCTTCAAAAGGTTATGGTTGAATTCATTCCCATTCCTTGTCCCTAATATCCTATCCCACCTCTAATAACATCCATGTCAAGTAGGTGTAAAGCCATAAGTAAAAAAAAAGCTCAGAAAGCCTGCTAATTCCTTCCCCATTTCAATGGCTAGATAATGGAATGATCCTTCCATGAAAATTAGGACTACTAAAGAAATCGCTTTGAATGTGCATTATTTGTCCCAGCATTAGCTGAACAATCTCTTCCTCCATGTATAGCTTATTTCTAGAATTCAATTGTACTAATTTATATTGTTTTCGTGTATTTATTGTGCCTTCACTTGTACTAGTTTGTGCCTTTTTCACATGTTTTCCAGTCTTCATTAATATTTATTGTGTACAATTTTCTTTTTCAACCTTCACCGAAATTACTTTATACCACTCACTTTCTTATTTATCAGTTACATTATATTAAGATTTTAGTTATTAAGTTAATTAAAGTAAAATGTGAAATAAGTATTGTATGCTGTCGAGTATGGCATAAATTATGTTTTATAAGATAGAAGAGAGAGGTTGACAGCCCTAATCTTACTATGCTAAATAAACACTTGTAAACAAAAATAAATGAAAATCATAATGCAGTGCATTCTTTTGATAATATTTAACCATTTTTTCTAGGTGTTAAAGTTTCCAGATATGATGGGGAAAAAATAATTGTAGAATTCAAATCATCTGATTCAGCAAAAATTTTTCCTGATATCTATGCAATGGATATTGCACTGCAAGCATCAGGTAACTAATTTATCTACACTGTTGGTTCAGTGACTTTCCTTTACACAATTGTAAATACGAGGGCTATCCAGAAAGTAGATTACGTTTTCGTCTGTGTCCGCTAGGGGCGGGAGCTAGCGCGGCCATCTTGGGGTCAGAGCTGTTGCGCAGCTCAAGTCGGCATCTAGCCGTGCTAGTGAGAGGTTCGTGCTGTGCTCCTTTCAGATACTGTGACGGTTTGAAATGTCTGCGTTAATTGAAAATCCCGCGAGCTGCGAGGTGCGTGCAGTAATAAGGTTTCTGACTGCAAAAAACTGTAAACCGATGAAATCTATAGGCAGCTTTGTGAAGTGTATGGGGACAACATTATCACTGAAGGTGGAGTGCGTCAGTGGGTCATAAGATTTAAAAATGGCCGAACCAATGTTCACGACGAAGATCGAAGTGGGAGACCCAGCATAGTGACTGCCGAACTTGTCGAAAAAGTCGATGCTTAAGTCCGTGAAAATCGAAAGTTCACAATAACAGAACTTTCTTTGAGTTTTCCACAAATTTCGCGAAGTTTGTTGCTACGAAATCATCAGCGAAAAGCTTGGTTACCACAATGTTTTGTGCAAGATGGATTCCAAAAATCTTGACAGAGGACCACAAAATCAGCGAATGGCTGCAGCGTTGAACTTTTTGGACTGCTTACCATAAGGATGGTGACTCTTTACTCGATCGCATCGTTACTGGTGACGAAACATGGGTGAAACACGTGAACTGTGAAACGAAATTGCAATCAATGCAGTGGGGGCACACAAGTTCTCCCCAAAAACCCAAGAAATGCATGCAAACAATGTCGGCAAGGAAGATGATGGCGACTGTTTTTTGGGACAGAAAAGGTGTGATTTTGGTGGACTTCCTGGAAAGAGGCACGACAAGTAAACTCTCAAAGGTATTGCCAAACTCTTCAAAAACTCAGAAGAACAATTCAAAACAAGCGCAGAGGAATGTTGAGCTCTAAGATCTTGTTGATTCACGACAACGCCCGGCCCCACACGGCAAATGTCACTCGTGAAGTTCTTGAATCTTTAAAGTGGGAGTTGTTTCCTCATCCGCCGTACAGTCCCGACCTGGCACCGAGCGACTTCCACCTATTCCCAGCAATGAAGAAGTGGCTGGCTATGCAGCGTTTTGATGACGACGCACAGCTGCAAGAAGAGGTAACAAAGTAGGTTGAAGGCGCAGGCGGCGAATTTTTCGACGAAGGAATTTCCAAGCTCGTACATCGCTACGATAAATGCCTTAATTTGCATGGTGACTATGTAGAAAAGTAGTATTTGAGTGTGGCTTTCATCTGTATATAATAAAATTTGTTTCCTATACTTTGTTTATTTTTTATTCCAAAACGTAATCTACTTTCTGGATAGCCCTCGTATGTTTCTTTTAACCAAAGTACAATAATTGTTTTAATTTGATAATGACATTTGCTTTTTAACAAGGGCAAGAGAGACACAATCTATTATCAAATCCACATTAATATTTATCTTCTTATTCCAGAAGTGACTTTTCAATGGCTGAACAGTGTTCTCAGCAAACCATAATATTGTATTTGAAGATTTGTGACTTTAACTTAGGGACTCTGGAACAGTTTGGTTACTTCACTATTAATACTGTACTGTATTTTCAAACAAATCTTCACAAAATATTATACATTGAGTTACATTGTGCACTTGCTGCTGTGGCAGTCACAGAAAAACACTATACATTTACCATTCTTTTCTGTGAATTACAGTTTTCTAACACATAACAGGGAATTTGGAGAATTAGACATCACTTCATCACAGATAAATGAATTATCACTGCCCACTCTCTTTTTGGGGTCTATGCTGCACTGTTCTTTTTAGGAGGGTCGCAGGCCATCATTCCGTCTGGCAGAGGTCACAACTAGGAGATACTTCCTGCCCATTATTTACTCTGAATGTTGAGCACAGACACTATATATCGTGTAGTTGTGAAAAGGGAACCTAAAATTTATGCATTTTCATACAACTACTCTTTTTATATTTTCAATACATCATCTTCCCTTCCCTCCCCTTCGCTTCTCCTAACATGTGCAACACTTTGGTCAGCCTACCTCTAGGTTCTGTTTTGTTTTGTTTCATTTCTAGCTAGCTAAGTGTGATCCTCAGCCCAAAGGTTGTACCCCCCCGAAGGAGGCGTGCTAAGCCTTGTCCGATGGTAGGATGACCAGATCCTCTCCTCTTTAATTAACCTAACCCGGCAATCCTACGGGTAAAACGGAACCTACAGTTTAATGTGGAATCTGAACCAAGAAAGCATTCTGGCATACTTCATATTACACAGCAAGCTGTCCCAGAGGTGAAGGTCAGTTAAAGGGCTTTGATAATCCCCACCAAGACATGTATTCAAACTGGAGGCCTTTTGATCTCCAGTCAAACGCCTCAACCACTAAGCCACCAGACTATTTTTTTGTTTCTAATCACCTCCATGGAGTATTATCTTAATTTATTTGCAGTTTATATTTAGTTTCTTTGTCAGTGTTGCCAAAGATATTATCTTTGATACTTTTATCATCTCTTCAGAAGCCTCGAGTGTGGTTTGAAAAGTTCTCACAATGGAGTAGGAAGAAATGTCTTAGTGAAACTATTTCATTTTCAATGTAGTCTCCCCGTACACTGATGCACTTGGTGATGTTCCAATGCCATGTTCCTATCCTGAAAATTAGATTCTTTCTGGCCTGCACAATACCCATCAAATGTGGCTGTCAGTTCGTTCTTCATTTGATGAAAATCTTCATCCACCAAGAAAAATTTTGAGCTTGGGGAAGAGATGTAAGCCAAATCAGATGAATAAGGTGGGTGTGGCAACAATTCGTATCTTAGTTAATTTATTTTTGACCCAAAAATGACATTTGTGTGAGGGCACACATTGTTTTGATGAAAGACAACTCTCTTCCTTGCCGAATCTTGCCTATTTTCGTCTATCTTTTGCTGTAGTTCATCCAGGAGGTTAGCGTAGTATTGTGCCATGATTGTTTGACCAGTGGAAAGATAAACTGTCAACAGAATTGCTTTTGCATCCCAGAAAACTGACGCCATGATCTTTCTGGTTGACTGCATTGCATTTGCTTCTTTGATGATGGCGAATCAACATAATTCTACCGCTTTAACTGTTGTTTTGTCTCTGGGTTATAGTAGTGGACCCAGGTTTCATCTGTGGTAACATACCGGTGCAAAAAATCTTGTTGGTTTCTCCGAAAATGGTTAAAAAATTGTTCAGACATTTCCTCTCTTCATTATTTATGGTCCAGTGTTGTAACTCGTGACACCTATCACCTAATTTTATCATCTCCAATTCTACTTTTAAAATTTGATATGTTCTTTCAGATGACATCCTAGAACTTCAGCAGTTTCTCACACTTTCAGTTGGTGGTCATCCATGACCATTTTATGCAGTTTTGCATTAATTTCTGGGGTAGTGGTGGCACATCTTGGCTGACCACTATGCTGATCATGATGTCCTGACAAAATTTTAAATTCCCATCTGGGAATCCAGATTTGGGTTTTCTATGATTTTCCCAAATCACTCCAAGTGAACGCTGGAATGCTTGCTTCAAAAGGCTGTGGTCAAATTCTACATCTACATATGCTGCAAATCACAAACATTGTGGGTGGCAGAGGGTGCTAAGCACCAATATTAAACCCGCACATTCCAATCACGAATGTTATGAGGAAAGAAAAAATACATAAAATCATCAGTACGACATCTTATTTATTTCTCTAATCTTATCCCTCCGGTCATTGCGAACTAAATAGGTTGGCAGAAGAAGTATTTCATTGCACTCGAAATTTAAATTTTTTCACATATTCTCCAATAATTTCAAATGCAAACTGCGTCGTCTGTCTTCCACACTATCCCAGCCCAATCAATTCCGTGACGCTTTCATAAGGGCTGTAACAAGAAGTCACGAATCAAGCGTCTCTCCTCTGCACCCTCTCCACTGAGTCAATCAGAACCTTGCGATACGGATCCCAGACTCCACAACAGTAATCCAGATGTGGACGCACTAGTGTTTTGTACGCTATCTCCTTTGTATGAGCATTAAAATTCCTCAAAATATGACCTATGAATCGTAATTTAGAATTGGCCTTGCCTATGATGGAAGTTATGTGCATGTCCCATTTCATGTTGCTTTGTACTATCACCCCCAGATACTTCACGGAATCAACCACTTCAACAGCTGTATTGTTTATTTTGTACTCGTGAACAAACTGATTCTTTTTGTTACTTAACCGCATTGCCTTGCACTTTTTGCAATTATGTGTAAGCTGCCATTTATGGCACCAATCGAAAATAGCATCCAAATCGCGCTGAATTTCTAAGCAATCATCAGAACACCTTATTTCCCTATAGATAACTGCATCATCGGTAAACAATCACAACCAGCATTTGACGTTGTCACCTAGATCGTTTATAAATATTAAGAAATGAAGTGGTCCTATTACACTTCCTTGAGGAACACCCGAAGTAACATTTATCTTAGAAGAGGCTTCCCCGTCAACGATCGTCCAGTTAGAAAGTCACGTATCCACTCACAAATCTGAGCCGAAATACCATAAGCTCGAATCTTCACTAAAAGTCGGTTGTGTGGCACAGAATCAAAAGCTTTCTGAAAATCCAATAAAACTGCATCAACTTGTGAACCTGCATCGATTACTTTCATTACGTCAAGGGAAAATAGGGCCAATTGTGTTTCACACAAACTCCTTCCTTTTCCTTGTCTCCAGACCCATCCCTCCTCTAATGACCATGACAACGACAAGATGAAAAGCCATATGGAAATTTTTTTTTTAAAAAACTGACCAAATTTAAATTCATTTGTCCACTTGTAAACAATTGAATATGAGGGAGTCCCTCAGTGTGTTCTGAAAATTGCCATGAATTTCCTTATTTTTTATACCGTGCTTTACAAAATTCTTAATCACTGCTCAAATCTCATTTTATTTTCTTCAGTTTTTGCAAAACACTACGCGGGAATGACGATAAAAAGATATCCACACCAAAGATCTCTACCCAGAGCACTGACATGTCACATGTTTACTCCTAAATAGTGTCTTATTATAATGTGGGAACCTTGTTGCGTTAGCACTGACACCTGTTGGTGATTCCGAGAAATTTTTAAATGAACCTCATAGTCATTTCCATTTGTTCTTAAATGTAATTTGATTGAGTATGAGCAATTTCTCTTCTCATTTACCTTCACATTTCACAATGTTTTGTAATGCGTAAACGTACATTGGGGTTATGCAACACTCCCATTAACTTGATTGTGTTGCCTGTATAATTCGAAGATGCTGTAGTTCTTTAAACCGGTCACCAAGCTGTAATATCTAACAGGTCATACATAAATGAAGAAATTCACTTGTAGTTACGAATTTGAAATATATTCTGAAAGTTTGCTGAAGTTAACACTGTTATCAGATTACACTTAAAACATTTAAAGGCAATATCGAACTTCAAATCACATTAGAAGATGCAGGTTATCCTTCAAGTCACAACACTGATGAAACATTCACTCTTGCAAACATATTATCTATTTGCGACCCCAAAATTAGAGTGAGTTTCAAGATAATTCTCAAACACTGCTTCTGTTGACTTCTTAAACTATTGTAAAAAAGTTCTTTCACTGAGTTCAGCTTAAAGTTTCCTTAAATTGAATGAGTAAGTCCACGAACTTGTTCTGAGGCGAGATAGTTGAACTTTCAGTAGTTATATTTTGAAATTTTAACTCGCGACCGTGACACGTATTGCAACTTCAAAACTGTTTCTCACGACTGCCGTTCCAAAACTATCCAAGACTGCCTGCGCCGTAAAATTGTTTGAAAAACTATCCCTGACTCCTTGCGCTGGTTAGTTTTTTATAGGCTAGGCTTATCTATTACTGAATCACCGTGGAACACCGGTGTATTCCCGCGGGGAAACACTATTCTTTAGTGAATTAGAAAAAGCCCCCACTCCTGTGGAACACTAATTTTACTCGGATTTTACCAAATTTTTTATATGTTATAGTTTAATTTATTCCGAATCTTCTTGGTCATGACAACTTTTCTCATAATTATTCTCGTTTAAGAGTTATTAATTTCTAAAACTCACACATGGTGACGCTATCACATGCCAAAACTAAAATTTCGTTTTTCTTACTTTAATCATCAAGTTACCTCTGAACTGTTATATGTTTGTTATTAACCAAATTTTTCTCTTTCGTTTAAGCATACTTTTATGTTTATAGCTCTTTATTCTAAAAAAATAGAATTATTTTGATTTGAAATATGTCCTTATATAAATTTTAAAAACACACAAAAACCACCTTAAAGTGATTGTCATTCTCTGCTTTCTAAGTGGAAATGAATGAAACAAAATTTAGCATGACTGAAAAACAACCTTATTTAAATCTTTTCTTTTATGAAAAAAGTTTAGAATCAATTTATAAACTGCTTTCTTGATAAGAAAATGGTTATGAAAGTTCTTTACTATACAACTATATGAGGTTTACCCCCTTCTAATAGGGTTTAGCCAGATAATGAACATATAACGAGGTTATGTTCTGGAATGAAAAGTGCTTTAATATTGAAAATGATAGGCCTCCTGCTGAATTGTTTAGGTAAGATAATAGATATATAACATGCCCCCCCCCCCCAAATTAAACTTATTCTGCGAATTACAAGAGCTGAAATAATTTGAATTTAAATGGTAGGAAAGTAACGTTTCCCTTTGGACTATACGTTGAGGGCAGCATCCCCCATTCATTCATCATTCAGACTACAAACCATTCAAACCAAACCTGCTTTTTCTTACTAAATGACGTCATAAAAAATGCTTGAAAAATGTAAATCACAAACTCAAATTCCCTAAATTCTGATACCATTTGCAAAAGTCATACATGTTCTTACAGATATAGCATAAAATTATAACATGAAAGAATAAATTTTAATGTGTAGTTACATGACTAATAAATTAACTGAAAAAAATTGTTTAAAAGTATAAGAAAATGTTAATTGGTTACATATATAAATTTCACATTTGGCCTTAAAGGTGTCTGTTTACATTTGAGAAAAAAATAGTTTACACTTAAAATTCCACATTCTTGGCATCTGGAGATTGCCTAGAAAACTATTAAATGAAAGAAACTCAAGTCCTGGCATGGAGACACAAGAACTTAAAATGGCTATTGGAGCTATCCATGTAGAAAAAATAAGGCTCCATCGATATTATTTGCCCTAAAGTGTAGTCCCATTATATATATCCCCTTATGCAGCAGGTGTAACAGAGGGAATAGTTACTTCAAATGCCTGAGGAAATACATGATGTATATGAGTGTACTTATAATAATAAGTGTTACATGTTCATAAAAACTAATAATAATACAAAAATTAAGTATAAAGACAAATTCAAATGAATGGTTAGAAGGAAAATGCCCAAGGCAAAATTATCCAAGATTACATAACCAAAGGAGGCATGAAGTGCCATTTCAATGTTACAAATTGAGAAATACAATCAGGTTAAAAGTTATTTGATTAAAATTGTTAAAACTGGTAATTGTGCCAATTAATTGTGGTTTATAGAAATAACTTTTAAAAGATATTAGATTATCCTAGTAACATAATCATCCATATTGTAGACATAAGAACCTTAATATATATAACACAGAAGGTTATGGAATCTTATAACTATTCCAAAATATTATTATTATTTGCGGATAAGCCCATTAGGACTACGCAAAGTACTCAGAAGCGTCTGTTCGCTTTGCTTTGTGCCCATATTTCCTTCATACGTTTGCTGTGGGCTTCTTTCCTCTCATCTTACCATGTTGTTCCCAGTCTTTTCTTAAATCTTTCCTCCCGGTCAACTTGCCACTTGTGAATTTTGGATTTAAATATGTCTGTTTTCCATATCTTCTGGAACAATTCCTGCTAATTTTAGGTTTTTCTTGATTTCTCCAACCCATTTCATAGTATCCGATATTAATTTACTTCGGTTTTCATAGAATTCAACTATTTGTATTGTCAGTCTGTTAGGGTTCATTCTTTTGATGTGTCCATAAAATTTTAGCCGGCGTTTTCTAATATCACTGTGAATGTCTGCATATTGTAAAATTTCCTGATTACTTTTGAGTCTGTACTGGTCTCCTATGAGTCTTGGGCCCAAAATTTTCCTTATAATTTTGCATTCTTTTTTTCTCAATGTTTTCTATATCTTTTTTTCTGTTCAAAATAAGTGTTTCTGATCCATAAAGACATTCTGGTTTAATAACTGTATTGTAATGTCTCAGTTTTGTGTGCTTGGAGATGCTTTTTTTGTTGTAGACGTTTTGTGTTAGGCGATAAGCTGTTTCCATCTTTTGGCATCTAATTTCATTAGCTTTTGCTTCTGTTCCATTCTCTTGGATTGTTTCACCGATATACTTGAAGTATGAGACTCGTTTGATTTTTTCATATTTTGTCTCCATGTATTTTGGTGTTTCTTTATTGCAGGTCATAAATTCTGTTTTATCAAATGAAATCTGTAGACCCACTTTCTCTAATACTTCTTTCAAGAGTTCGATCTGTTTTTGGGCTATTGCAATGTCATGGGTTAAGATTGCTAAGTCATCTGCAAATGCTAGGCAATCTATCTTTAATTTTCCTCTGCCTAATATAATTGGCTGGTCAATTCCAAGGATTGATTTTTGTTTCCGCCATTCCTGTAACACTTTTTCAAGGACGCAGTTGAACAGTAATGGAGAAAGTCTGTCTCCTTGTCTTACTCCTGTTTTAATAATGAATGGTTCTGATATTTCCCCTAAAAAATTTATTTTGGACTTTGTATCTGTTAGTGTTTGTTGTATTAAAGCAAGAGTCTTGGGGTCTAAGCCTTGTTCTTTCAATATTTGGAATAATGACTCTCGATCAACTGAGTCATATGCTTTTTTTTTTAAATCGACAAATGTGCAGACTAAACGGTTGCTACAAATTCTTTGATTTCTGAGAATAAGTTTTAGGTTGAGTATTTGTTCTGTGCAAGATCTACCTGGTCTAATTCCTACTTGATATTCTCCAATCCTTGGTTCTAGTTGTTGTAGAGCCCTATTGAGGAGACACTGGGAGAAAATTTTGTATGGTACTGACTGCAGTGAGATGCACCTGTAATTATTAACACTTGCTCTGTTTCCCTTTTTGTGTAAAGGGTGGATTAACACATTTTTCCTATCTTCTGGAATTTTTTCTGTTTGCCAAATGTCTTGGATCATTTTTGTGATCTCTTTTATAGTTTTTGATCCTGCTGATTTTAGAAGCTCTGCAGTGATTCTATCTTCACCAGCTGCTTTGTTGTTTTTGAGTCTTTTGATTTGCCTAACAATTTCATTTTCATCAGGTGGTGATGAATTTGGATGTTGTTCTTTAGGTTCTTGTGGTGCAAATCGTTGTATTGGTTCGGGACAATTTAAGAGTTTTTCAAAATACTCTGCGAGCACTGTACAGTTTTCTTTATTGTTTAATGCCAGTTGTCCGTCCTCTTTTTTAAAGCAGAGGCTTTGTGGTTGGTATCCTGTGAGTTTTCTTTTGAAAGTTCTGTAGAAATTGAGTGTATTGCTTTTCTGGAAGTCTTTCTCAATTTCGAGCAGTTCCTTTTGGTTTGTCTGATTAATTTTGCTGTTTCCTTCCTACTTTTCAGGTATTCTTTGTAGTTGTCATCTGTTTTTCTGTTGTTACATTTTATGTACATTTGATGTCGTCCTTTGATTGCTTGGTCACATTGCTCATTCCACCAAGGGTGTTTTCTGCGTTTTTGCTGTGGGATTAGTTTTTGTGCTGTTTCAATCAGTTTGGTTTTGAGTTGTTGCCAATTTTCTGATTTCTTTCTGTCCAGTTCTTCTGTAAATGAAGGTTGAATTTTGCCTGCATCGAATTTTGGAATGGGTGGTTTCTTTTTGATGATCCTTTGAGGTCTCAGCTTCAATTTAATTCTTGTCAAGTAATGGTCAGAATGTATGTTTGCACCCCTTCTAACCTGGACATTCAAAATTTCTCTGTGGTTTGGATATGAGATGGCTACATGATCGATTTGGAACTCGCCTAAGAGTGAGTTTGGTGCTCGCCATGTCATCTGTTTTGATGGTTTCTTTTTAAAAAAATTTGACATGATTTTTAGATTGAATCTACTGCAGAGTTCAACTAATCTAATATTTATACGAGGGCCGTTCAGAAAGTAACCTCCGGTTGATTTAAAAAAATACACCAAGTTAAATAAAAATATTTTAATATATACATCTTACAACTACATCTTTGCACTATTTTTCTACATAGTCTCCATAGCGATTTAAGCACTTATCGTATCTCTTCACAAGCTTTGAAATTCCTTCTGCATAAAAATCACCCGCTTGTGCCTGGAGCCAGCCTGTGACCACATCTTTGAGCTCTTCGTCGTCATCAAACCGCTGGGACCCGAGCCATTTCTTCATATGCATGAAGAGGTGATAATCGCTTGGCGCCAGGTCTGGGCTGTAAGGTGGATGGTTGATAACGTCCCACTTGAAGGACTCAAGAAGGGCCGTTGTTCTGCGAGCAGAGTGAGGATGGGCGTTATCGTGCAAAAAAACGATACCGGAAGTCAGCATACCACGGCGTTTGTTCTGTATAGCCCGTCGTAAGTTTTTTAGTGTTTCACAGTACACGTCTTGATTAATGGTCGTCCCACGTTCCATGAATTCAACCAACAACACCCCTTTGGCATCCCAAAACACCGTTGCCATCAGTTTTCTGGCAGAAAAATCTTGCAAGGCTTTTCTTGGTTTGGTAGGCGAATTTGAATGTGCCCACATCTTTGATTGTTGTTTTGTCTCAGGGTTCACGTACTTAATCCAGGTTTCGTCACCGGTCACGATTCTGTTTAACAATGGTTCTCCTTCGTCCTCATAACGTGACAGAAAGTCTAATGCAGACGCCATTCTTTGAGTTTTGTGGTGGTCGGTAAGAATTTTGGGCACCCATCGTGCACAGAACTTACGGTAACCCAATCTTGCTGTCACTATCTCGTACAAGAGAGTCTTAGAAATCTGCGGAAAAACAGTAGACAACTCCGACATTGTGAAACGTCGATTTTTACGAACGTTTGCATCAACTGTCTGAACGAGTTCGTCAGTCACCAATGATGGTCTACCACTCCTCTCTTCATCATGAATGTTTTCTCGTCCACTTTTAAATAAACGTACCCATTCACGGACAAATCCTTCACTCATAACTCTTGGTCCGTACACGGCACAAAGCTCACGATGAATAGCTGCTGCAGAATATTCTTTGGCTGTAAAAAACCTTATGACAGCACGCACTTCACATTTGGCGGGGTTTTCTATTGCAGCACACATTTCAAACTGCCACAAAAACTAAACTAGCGCAGGTACAACGTTCACTCGACCACGGCTCGACTGACCTGCTGAGTGCGTGAATCCACAGATGGCGTCGTGACTACCCCCACCACCCGCACTGTGACCGATCGGAGGTTACTTTCTGAACGGCCCTCGTATTTATAGTCAGAGACAAATTATATGAAATTGGTTTGAAACAAATCACCATTGCTGAAACATAGTTTTTGATTCATCAGTATACTGATGGTGTATAAATGATATAGCTACAAGTATTGTCACTGTACAATGTGAGTTGTATGGACCAGTACACTGGTCACGAGTTCTGTTGTGTATTTAGCAAACAATAGGGTAACGTGACCCTGGACCATGCAGTGTCCTATTCTTATTGCAATTATGAGAGAAAACAGCTGAGCTGTGTGTCATTATTAAGCCCCGGAATTTTAGGTTCTAAAAAACCAAATTTAGGTTTATATAACTCACGTTTTAGGCTTTTATAGGTTTTCTGATTTAGGAACTTACAAGTTTTTAAGGGAAGTAAAATTTAAAACACGCAATATATACTGCCATGGTGTTAAAAACATTGTGACTTTATAATACAATGTCAAGTACTCTTTAAAAACTTCTAACATGACATTGCTCGATCACATTAAAACATGCGAAATAAACCACTATTATGTTCAAAACATTTCGTCTTTATTGTGTATGGTAAACAACTCATTTAAAACTTCAAATATGACACTGAATAATGAAATATTTTGACTGATTTTCAGGAGTAAACCTTCCTCTCTCTTCCTTTAAAATTCTCTTGAATGCGAAAAACCTACGCTCTACGTCACATGTGGTTAGAGGTGCGAACTTCATATCAGCGATTTCCTCAGGATTCCAAGGCAACATTCCTGTTCCTTTAGACCATAGAGGGCACGGCCTACGTATTCCATCCTCTTGAAATCTGGACTGCGGGCTAAAACATACTCCTGCTTTTTAGCTATAGATACCCCAACTGGTCCAGGATCCACTTTGGCCCTCACTTCTTAGATGATTTGAAGTGCTTCTGTCAACGGTAGAGTGCCTCCTTCCTAATTCTTGATAAAGTTCTAGGTTGTAAAATATGTCAACTCCTGTACAGCTGATTCTGAGTGCAACACTTTCTTTGCATTTACTATAGCAATAGCTTCGCTTTCAACTAATGATTCGATGATCTCCGTGATGCTCTCATAGTTTTCTGCATAATATATTGCGGCTGAGAACCAGGTCGCCCATCGTGTCACCACTGGCTCGGGAGGGTGGGGTATTGATGGAAGCTTTTCCCTGGAAGTAACGACTCGGTGATTTCAGGAATATTTTCTTCACTGAAGAAATTATTTCGTTAACTACAGTGTGCTGTTCCCGAATTTTTTTCAGTTACCAGGTTGAGCCCATGAGCTAGACAGGTGACATGGGCCATTCGAGGATGGAATGCCTTCAAACACTCCCCTGCTTTTATCATATAAGCTGCATTGTCTGTCACCAACAACCGCAACTTATCCTCGTGTTTTGGATCTGGCCCCAACACCTTTAATGGATCCATTACAGCAATTGCCATTGTGTAGTGGTTTGTCATTGGAAGTTCTCTGCACATAATGACATAGGGTATACTAGGTTCCTCACATGCGAGCTTGCCCACAACAACGCTGGCTATCTATCTGCCGCAGGCATCTGTCGTCTCATCTACACTTAACCATATGAAGTGGTCAGCAATGTCCACCCGTATTTCTTATATCTTCAGTGATTTTCTCATACATCTGAGGCAAGTAATTCTTTCTTAAAGTGGATTCAACTGATATTTTTCTGGCACAAAATTCTTCCAAAAAGATTTTCAGGACTGCATTCTGGAGTGTTGAAACTGGTATATTAACGGCAGTGAGAACTTCACATAGACGCGGGTTAAACGAATCTTCTGTACCCAGCTTTGAACTTGTAATGAAACTCTACTTCTGATCGGAAGCATTTCTCCTGAGAACATTTGCCAAATGAGTTGCTGAATTCTGATACTGTAGTACGTGGGATCATTTTTCTGCAGTCCCCTATATAGAATGCAAAAACAAAAATAGTCCACCTGAATATAACACCCCGGATAATAACCAGTTAATATTATGAAATCTAGACACTGTCGTTTTATGTTAATTTAGAAATGAAAACAAATAAAATCTAATTTATTTTTTAAAATTATAAAATATATATGTATATAAAACAAATTAAACTTACTGGTTTCACACATGCTTGACAATATATAATTTTCCAATCTGTAGAAAAGTTCTTATCCGTTCCAATCTGCTCTTGCAGGAGACTTCTTGAGGATTTCTGTTTAGGCATTATTGCTTTTAAAGAAGGAACTAAAAGTATATAGGCCTACACAATGTTTTAATTTCTGTGTTACCATTGAATGATGATGGTGTACAACTGTTAATTTCTCATATTTCTGAGATTGTTAATGTTTAACGTGCTATGTTTAAATCTTGCTCTGTCGATTTGTTTCTACTGAATGTAAACCTTTGTAACAATGTGAAGTTGCTACACCCAATTATTACAGCTTTACTGTCAACAATGAGGTTGAAACACATCATTTAATATCATGGTGAATAGTTATTCCAATTTTAAAATAAATCCATTTGTTTTACACGTAAACGTAGTCCGTTTACCCTCCAAGTTCGGCTTCACCCCAAGGACTATGCGGGGGATCATTCCTATACTGCTCACATTTGCAGTGACTTGGATCTTAGGATTCAAGTAGTAATATATACAGCTGGGGACAGTGACTGGCCGGATCGCCCAGGTGTCATTAACTTGGATCGATGTAGAAGAATAAAACGAAATTTTCGAGAAGGAAGGGGAAAAAGGAAGCAGCCATAGCCTGCCAATAAGGCACTGTTCTGGCATTTGATGGAGGTGAAAAGGAAAACCATGGAATACCAATTCAGAACAGCCGACGGAGGGGTTCGAACCCATGGCGTCTCCCGAGTTGAGATTACTAGCCCACGGCCCGTACCCCTGAGCTAATCCGGTCGGTCATTTCTTTTATTTAAGTAACAAAATTACAGTCGAACTGGATCAGTACATCGAATTAGGTCCTTTTAGGTTCTAAAAACCAAATTAAGTCATTTTAGGTAGTAACATAAAAATTAGGTTATTTTAGGTCCTATTAAATTTATGAATATTATTGGTTTATACAACAGACGAAAAAGAAAGTTAAAATTTCGAGAATATTACGTTGGGAACAAAATAGGTTCGAACCTAAGAATCCGGGGCTTAGTCATTATATATTGAACTTTTATAATCATTTTCTTAACAAGAAAGCACTTTTTAAATCAATTCTAAAACATTTTTTGTTAGGGTCGTGACCCATACCGGGGTGTGTATCGGCTTGATCACCTAAACTATTGCACCTTCAAAATACTGGTAAAGTCAAAGAAATGTTCTGAAACCGTGAATAACCTATGGAAAATTACTAACTGCACAATAGAAACGGCCGCCACTTACATAAATAAACCCTATGTAAGAAGGGTACTAATTTAGAAATGAAAGATGTTGAAGTTCAAGTCACGAAAGCAATATATTCTTCAAAGTTCCACAAAGTACATAAATGGCAGTTAACTAAGGCATCAGTCTAATCATCACACGAAAGATTACAGGAAATGAAGCAGAACAGACCCGCCGAACCCAGAACTAAAAATTCAAATACTCCTATTGTCTGACTACATGTCTGGGAAAGTTCAAATTTCAAAGATGGCCTCCCTGACGTGCGCCATATCTATTTCCGGCTACTAAGCTCTTCCATGAGCCACTGCGCCGCAAGGCGCTAGATTCGGTTGATACGTCCATTCGCCACCGAGATTTTCTATTAACTGAACATGGCGGCACCAGGATTTCCTTTTATCAGAATGGCATCTAACTGCCGAAAACAAACAGATGTTCAAAAAACTCATGTCATCGGAGGGCTTCCAGAAAATCACAAAGCGTAGAGTGTCTTCTAAAAAGTGTTTTGTGTTCAGTGGGTTTTAGCTTTAAATGCCTCCAAATCGTTGTAAAACATTTATTTAGTTGGTGGAATAGTACAGTAATTTTGAGTTGGTTAGTCCAGTTTATTATTATTTGTTTAAACTATTGCAAAAATGTTCTTAACCAACTGCTGATTCCAATGAGCTAATTATCTTTCAAATCGGTTGAGTGGATCAAAAGTTATTAATGTTTCTAAAATCCGTGTTTTTCCCACTCTACTCAAATTTACTAATTTTTTATTCACAACTTATTTCGCCAGGATACTATTTTTTAAAACCTTTCTTTAATTTATTTAAGTGTTTTCCAAATGTTTTTAGTTACTGAAATATGTTTGCCGGTTCAAAATTCTATTTTCTAGGTGAGCACATTTGCGTCTTAAATTTGCGACTTTAAAATTACGTGTATCTTTTATTAAACGACTGGCAGCTATTTGAAACTTAAGGAATATTATTTGGTGGCATAAAAAATACTTTTTAAACTCGAAAATTACCTGTCCAAGTCATAATCTTTTATTTAAGATGGGCACATGGTTCAATGTTTTAAAATTCATATTTACTGCTTTAAATCTATCTGAAACTACAAGTTATTAGTGAATTTTTATTCTCCTTGGCATAATTTTTATTACAAAAGTGCTTTACGGTGGCAAAAAGGGTTGAATATTAGTGGTATGGTCATGTAACCAAACTTGCTTATTTACATTTTTGGATGGTTAAGGATTACGCTTATTTAGGTAAGTTTACCAGTGATTTCTTATTAAAAACTGTTTGTTTACTCTTCTGACTTTAATGTTTTGTGAATTAAGTTTTAGGCTGCGGTACCGTGTATTAATGTTAACCCCATTTCTCGTTACTTTCTGCCTAATTATTGAAAATATCTAGAGTAAGGTAGCTTACATTTTGTAAAAGACATAATACTTGAATAAGGTTGTTTTTCAGTTTTTCATTCATTTCCATTAAGAAAGCAGAGAATGACAATTACTTTAAGGTGGTTTTTGTGTGCTTTTAAAATTTATATAAGTAGATATTTCAAATCAAAATAATTCGATCTTTTTAGAAAAAAAGAGCTAGAAAGATAAAAGTATGCTTAAACGAGAGAGAAAAATTCAGTTAATAACAAACATATAACAGTTCAGAGGTAACTTGAAATTTAAAGTTAGAAAAACGAAGTTTTAGTGTTGACATGTTATAGCATCAACATGTGTGACTTTTAGAAATCAATAGCTCTTAAACGAGAATGATTATGAGAAAAGTTGTCATGTTCTAGATGTTTTAACATTGATGAAAATCCTTGGCCTCATCGGAGATCAAACTGCGGTATCTGGGCTGCAGTGAGGTGCTCTACTGCTACTTGGCCACCATATTACATGTTTTAAAAGTTTTATTTTTTTAACAACAAATCACTCGAAAGGTTTCCTTCATTATTAATGCATTACTGAATGTGAGTTTGGATAGCAATATTTCTAGAGGAATACAAGCAATCTCTTCAATCTCTTTTCTATCAGATACTGTAGGGCTCGCAGATTACTCATTCGATGTTTGTAAAATTAACTCCTTAGAAAACTGCATACAAAAAAAAAAGGGTCACAGGGGATTGCACTGGCCTGGGGATGTTGACATGTAAAGAAATCAGAGCTCGGGGAACAGCTTTCTCCTGACGGTATGAGTGGTTGATCCATCCGGCAGAAACCATATATCCTGCTTGATATGCAGGTGTGAATTGTTTGAATGTTTCATTTATAGTTTATGGCAGTGGCATAACAATAGGGTGGGAGGACTCGCAAAATGCCACAGGCTCCCGGCTGGAAGGGATCCCCGCCACTCAAGTGGAGGGGCCCTGCCCCGAGGCCCTTGAGGCCCTGCTGCCCTCTTCAACACCTCAGGTCATCCCTAAATTGGATGCCCTGGTTTGCCTCCCCCTCCCCATTCCACGAATTTGCCACAGGCCTCATCAGTATAGTTATAACATTGGTCACAGATGCTCATTCCTCTTCAAAAAATAGGGACCAGTGATCCCGACACCGCTAATCACACCAAACAGAAAACATGGTCACCATGGAAAGACTGTTCTCGGAGATCTGGAGGGTTTAAAGCACTTCAGTAATGAAAGTTTGTTTTTTTCCACGCATCCCTGTAAGTGAAAATGTGCAAAACAACAGCATTTGGCACATTTTCGAGAATGCTTTCACACCACATCACACAAATTTACCAGTCACATTGTAACAGTTCATGAACAACAAGAATTTTGCATTGATGAATTTGGAGGTACATTTGCAAAATTCAAAACACACTCTGATCAAACTTCTGAAAGGCAGCAGCATGTTTGTGAGCAGATCTGTTTGGAGATGTCTTAACTGCTGTGATGTTTCCTGAAGTTCAAGCTCTGCATGGCCTCCATCCACTTGTTTTCATCATAGAACCACTTGATACATCATGCTTTTTTGATCTGAAACTGCTGCACGAAGGGCAAGCTGGAAGCATTTATGAAAAGCACACTGGACAGTGACAGTGAAATTACCGTTTTTGAAAACTGCTTCAATAGTGAAAGCTTGATGTTCACCCATCCATGGCATAATAGCTACTGAAAACTAGTGGAAACAAAACTTGTCTTCCTCCAGCATCTTTCCAAATTTGTGTTCCCTCCCTAGAACTAATTCTAATCATATACAAAACTAGGAAGGGAGTTTTGCAGCAACCTATCTAAAATTATGCTGTCTTTCAAAAGAGTAATGGACAGTAGTGGTTCCAATACACAATTGTGTGATGCAGTAGCACTCAAAATGTATTTTTACAAGTATAATTTATTAGATAATATAAAAGATAAAAACAGTATTGAAATGAATCAAATCTATACTATTATAAATCTGTAAGCAAGCTGCGTTTGTAGTGAGGCTTGATCTCTAATAACGCAAAAACTACCACATCAATTTGCATGGTGTTTCCAATTTTTTAAAGCTAATGTTGCTGATCAACATCTGCAGAAGTAGCTAACGACTAATATGTACCATGGGAAGAAGCAAGTCAGTAAAAAACTTCAGAAATGTGAAACTGTAGACCACAGATAATTATACACATTCAGACGGTCACTCCTTTCATAAAGAGACCTGACAAAATTTAGGATTTCCCTTTTTTTTTTTTTTTACTTCTGCGATTCATTTTTCTGGACCGCAGTACTTCAAAATAAAAAGAATACGTGAATCAAGTATAATCAGCATTTACTTGAATCGTAACAGGTCTGTTGAATTACAAAAAAGTTATACTACTAATATTGAAGACATGTATTGTCTCTGGTAGACTGTTATACAGTTTGTCTCTGGAACAAAATTGCTACGTGAACGCTGTACAATACAGCCACAATAAGACAATACTTAATACGAAATTCAGTTTTTTCTCGAAGAAAGATGTCTGAAAAACAGCTATTATAAATATCAGCAAGTAATAAAACATACTTCTTTCATAATGACTTGTGCGGAATTGCACATATTTGGAAGTACTTTATTCGATTAATATGTCTCGTGGCTATAAAGTGCAAATATAACTAGGCATCCGAAAATTCAGGTACATGCGACTCAAATAATTACATAGAAAATACGGATATATTGAAAGAAACTCAAATAAAAAAATTTTCATATCCTAATGCTACACTGCGTAAATTATAAAGCTAAAAGCATCGTCCCTTTGGCCTATAACAAAGCATATCAGCTGTCATCACTGTCCAGGTTGAATTTCAATCGATTTACAACTTTCGATAATTTTGCCACTCAAAAATAATTGCTTGAGTTACATGCACATTAGTACATATACTGTACCGTGATCCATTTTGACATTTTTGAATTAATTATATCTGACTGAAATAATGACAATAATGATACGACGATTTGAAACCAAGATTAACTCCAATTCACGTAAATTTCTATTTTAAAGCAGGAATAATTGATGGTGTATCAACATAAAATAAAAACCAATATCCAAACAGCAAAAAATAAATAAATCAGAAAAAATTGAGATGCTGTGATTATTGGTAACGAATTTTTATTTCAAATATAACTAGGCATCCTAAAATTCTATTCTACACCGCGTAAATTTTAAAACTAAACCCGTTATGCCTGATGCTAAACAAAACGAGTCAATTGTCATCTGGTCCAGGCTGTTATTTCGCCAGGTACTTACATGCGACTGAAATAATTACATAGAAAATACGGCTATATTGAAAGAAACTTAAATTAAAAATGTTTCATATCCTAATGGTACACCGCGTAGATTATAAAGCTGCAGGCATCGTCTCTTAGGCCTATAACAAAGCATCATATCAGCTGTCAGGTTGCATTTCAAGCGATTCACAACTTGCCATAATGTTGCCACTCAGAAATAATTGTTTCAGTTACATGCACGTTACTACATAAACTGTACCATGATCACATCTCGACATTTTTTGATTAATTATATCTGACTGAAATAATGACAGTAATGATACGACGATTTGAAATCAAGAGTAGCTCCAATTCACGTAAATTTCTATTTTAAAGCAGGAATAATTGATGGTGTATCAACATAAAATAAAACCGATATCCAAACAACAAAAAATAAATAAATCAGAAAAATTGAGATGCTGTGATTATTACCTGGGATTATATAGCTAGGTATAAGCTTTGTTAAGGATGTATCTGTGGATATAATGAAAAATATTGTTTCCATGATACTTAACTAAAAAGAGTTTATTTTTAAATGTGGATACCGAGGATTGCAACATAACCGCGGTGCCATAAATTTATGTAAATATAGCAGTAATTTACGACTTAGTCCTCTTGGAAGTGTGCTGAAATATAAAAATTCTACTATTGAATCAATTGCATCACGTTAAAATATGAATAAAACAACTCTCTGACATCAGTATGAAAACCGAACCTAATGTATTAACCGAAACAAAACGAAACTATTCAGAATACATTAACAGTTCATGCCTTTCCACGTTAATGTCTGATAAGAGAATAAAATCGGTAAATAATTTCTACACCTGCCAAGGCACGCGCGCGTGAAGCAGCGGGCAAATGCTAGTTATTTATTTATATTAATTATGTGTTTTACAAACTGGAACACACAAATGTTATGAACTGCTAAACAATAAGAAAAGTTTTAATAATTACTGATCAAAAGTTTTTTGTTGTTTAAAGGAATTTTTTTTCATTTAATGCTGATTATTTTTGATACTTATTAATTAGTATTTTGTTGCATATCCATTGGCCTTTAAGACAGCTTCATAACATGATGGCATTGAGTCAACTGATAAATGGGCATTCCGCTACATTCTTTGCTTATTGCTTTGCATAAAGTCTCCTTACTTGAATAATGTTGACATCTTATGCTGTGAATCAGCTCCTCCCAAAGATGCTCTACCAGGTTTAAATCAGCACTCATGAGTTTTATAAAGTGTAGATTTGTGTTTTGGATAGTTATCTTGCTGTAAATACCAGCAGGTGGCATATTTTCGTTAGCGTAGGATAGCATTTGCTTGTTTAATATCTAAGCATATATAAAATGATCCATAATCCCTTTTTATTCTGACTAAAAGTCCAACTCTCTGATGAGAAAAACATCCCCAAATCATGAAATTGCCACCTTGATGTTTTGATATGGATATTCGGTAATAAACATCAAATATTTTAACTGTTTTTTGTTATTTTTCTGTCTTGCAATTAAAACAAATGCTTTTGATGGCAGATGCGTTTCGTCTTTATTTAAGACATCTTCAGTGCCAGTTTTATATCAAGCATTAACATGCGCAAGTTCCTGTTTCCACATCAGCTACTTTTCTTGCACTACCACTATTGTCCAAATTTTTTGTAGGATGCATTCTAGCGAATTCCACCGGATATGAACTGTCTATAAACTTTTTGGTGTCGTTGCCATCCAAAAGTCGTGAGTCTTGTAATTCGTTTTTTATTTGCACAGTCAATTTTTTGACATCACTCATCGATATATTTTTTTTATCAAGTTTTCTTCACTGGAAGTAGTCCCCCCCCCCCTTTTTTCAGACGGCCACTTTGAGGTTTATTTTCCACTGTTCTACATTTAACATAAGACTTATTCTACACACTAGCAAGCTGTTAAGACATCTTAAAACTTTGAGCAACATCTAATTACACCATTCCTCTTAAAAGGCAGGTATCACAGCATTTTTAAAATTATTTGAATATTTTTTACACTTGGGCATGTTAAATAATTAACTGCTTAAAAGAAAACTGCTGCAGTGCAAGTGGATTGGGTACTGATTAATTGTGAAAATACTTATGAGTGTAAGTTTAGACATGTTTTTTAGAATACACATGAAATAAACAAAAAGGTTTCAACTTGATCCAGGCATGTTGTAAGTAGTAATATGGAAAAGCTGTATTTATTTAGAAGTACATGAAAACAAGATTATAATAAATTTAGACTTGTCAAGATACTTTTGAGTGCTGCCGTACAAATGTTTTAACTTTCTCATATTTTGATACTACATTAACTCTTTGCATCCTACCTTTTAACAATTTCTCTTCCAAACAAGTCCCTTTTTGATCCAACTAGTGGTTGTTACCTCACATAGCTCTGCCAAATGTCTTGGTGAGATCCATAGTTTAACTGGATCTTCCTTATCCATTTGATCCAAAATACCTAATCACTAAAAATAAAATAGGATTTTATCTTATCCTATATTATTTTCTGTGTGTAACAGCAGTTTCATTGTTACCAGATATCCCACTAAGGGAGAATCCTCTCTTAAATCCATTTTCCTGGTTTCCAAACCACTTTCACTGATCACAGACATTTCTCATAAGGTTGCATATCAAACTCTGCATCAACATGCCTATCTTTGAAGTCAAACTAATTGGATCATAGTTTTCAAACCTATTTATCTTCCCTTCTTTATGGAGCAATACTACTATAGTAATTTTCCAGTCTTTTGGTAAGCAGTAAGTATCTAGAATCACTCTAAATATTTCACCAATAGTTTTACCCCCTATATTTAACACATCTGTAATAATAATATTTATACCATACTCTTTATATTTTTTAGCTATTTGGTTCCCTCACAATATGTCCAGGATCTGTTTCTTCAGCCTGCCTCTTTTCTGTGTAGCTTTTTTAAAAGTGCTGTTTACTGCCTTGTTTTCTCTCTCTGATGTACCATCCTCTGTAGCATTCTTGTCTCTATATAACAGTGTACATGTTCTGTGCTTTTATTTATGTTTTGTTTTGGAGTAAACATTTATAACCCAGTTCTTATTATCTCTCTGAACTCTTCCCACTTCCTCTCTAATGTACTGGTGCTCATCTTCCTCATACTTAATCTTTCCCTGAAATACCTGTTCAGTTTTTAAATAAGTTCCTGTTTATAATTATACCTATAACCATCTTCATTTTTTGCCACAGCCTAACTGAAGCCTTGTAAACCCATCAGAACTATTTCACGCTCACTTTTTCCTTCTGTAACCAGAGATCTACAAAGTAATAAACAAACTTTACCAGGAAGATATTCAAAGTGTTTGGTGCTCTGCTCTACTCTACCGCCTCTATAAAGCCTCCTTTCCTCACCAAGGTATTTCCACATCTCTGCTCCCTTGTGTTAGTTAACTGTTTTTCTTCCCATTCTGCACCTGATAAATTTAAATCCCTAACAATAATGACAATCCTATGTTCACTAGTAAAATATGAATTTAATTTCTTCCCAAGGGTCTGACCTTTAACTACAGTAAACAGCTAAAACACTTATCAGTACTTCTGTATTACTGCTCTGAAATCTACCTGTAGTAACTCATGACTGTTATCTATGAGCACCAGCAAACTGTAGTAGTCTTTGCTACCCTGCCACCATTTCCTCCTCTACCTCTGTGTTACACTCTATAACCAACTTACTATCAAGCTTTCTCTCCTCTAACCAAGCCTCTGCTCCTGTAAATATTTGTTTTTTTATGCATGCCTATTTAGTTCCTGACATCTGTTACTATTATAGTAAACTATTAGCAGCTATAGCTGACTGTGCCATATTCTTGTCATTTCATTTCACCCTTCTTTTTGTGACCCCAATTTGTTATTTCATCAGCTTTTACAATTTCTTTGGAATATATGTTTTTTATTTTTTATTTACCGAGCATGGTGGGTAAGAAGTAATGCTTTGGTCCCATCTGGGCATCTGGATTTGATTTTTCCATCGTTTCACCAAATTATTACAGGTCAGTGCCAGGATGGTTCCTTCATAAGGCCATGACCAAATTACTTCTTGTTCCTTGCTCCGGTCCTTTCCCATCTCTAATGACAACTATATCGACAAGAAGTAAAAATATTTTTTTTTTATGTTTTCTCTCATTGTTTATTTGTATTCAATGTCGCTTCAGTCACTCATCTTTATCGCCTCACCAGCAGTCTCTAACCTAAAAATTTCTCGTGTTTCGTCGTGATAGCACTCTCTCCATGGTCTGTTCTTCATTTTTACTGCTTCTTCTATCTGCTTATTCAACCATAGGGTTTCTTTCTCATTTCTCTTTTTTGAAGTTCTTACTCATGTTCTTTATGGTGCCATACTACTGTTATCTAAATCCTCTTCTGTTGTTCTTATTTACTTCTTGGGTATATCAGATTTAACACATCCTAAAATGATTCCTTCTACCTGACAACTTCCAACTCTTGATCCTCTGAGTTCTCTTATTAACTATGCTTTCCAGGCTGAGTTTCTTGAACTCTGCCACAGCTAACAGTCGCTCTTCACACTTAACATAATATTTACACTGGTCAGTTTCTTGTGGTGAATTTTTTTTACCAGTGACCAGTATGTGATCTATGGAACTTTTCTGCTGTACTGGGTATAGTTGTGTCCACCTCTTTTTTTATACCATGTGTTCTGATGATGATCTGCAAACATAGATTCAGCAAGTATTTTCCTCCCTTTATTCCTGTTTTTTTTTTTTACCATTATTTTAATGTACCCTATTCTTTCTCTTTCAAATTCTGATTATGATGATTTTTTTCTGATTTCAGTTTGAAGCTGTTGTAAAAATCCCTATATCTCTTCTTCTAAGTACCTAACCAGAGGTGTGTACACTAGAATCATGTCTATTGTCTCTTCACTGACAATGACTGACAGTTCTATTACCCTTCCATTCGTGAATCTACCATATATAACTTTTCCTGGCAGTCCGGCATCCAATCACTACTCTGTTTCACCACTTATCTTATTCTGTAGACCAACACATTTTGTACTGTTTTAATATTTTTTTCCTTCCTCTTCTTTGCAATTTGTTTTGATAAATTGCAATATAATTAAGCTCCTATCTTTTTTTATGTTCATTTCGTGTTCCTTTGCTTTCAGTTTTAAGATGCTGATTATTCTAACTCTTAGTCCTGTCTGTGCCAGTGATCACCATCTATTAGATCTCTTCTTTCTGAGGCTATGTTTTGTTTTGTTTTGGAAGCTATTGTCTAACTAATACTTGCTTACTAGTCTTGATAGCTTCAGCAGAGTCCTATTAATTGTAATTTTTTTTAGGGTTTCTGTAAAGTCATTAGAGCTGCTGTTTTGGTCTCACCCCTACAAATCATCCTCTGCTTCACCATGGCCTGTGACATGGAGGGTTGTTGCAATTGTATGAAACTTTCAAGAATTGTTATCTTTAGCAAAGATAAGGGAAATAAACCTATCAAAATAATGTGAATATGACAGATGGTTCAAGTGCGAAGAGATATAAAGGCCAAGGGAGCAGATTGGAGACAAGCAGTGGAATAGGAATCTTTCAGAAACTGTCAAAAATTGAACTGAATGAATGAGCTGGATAACCTGCAGAAATGGAAACTTTGAGTGGTGATGATGACATGAAATGAATAACCACATTTTTTTCCCACATATAGCAATAATTGTTCAGCAATTCTTTGAGAGTAAGGAATTTTTGCTTCTGGCTCAGCTTGAAATACTGTTCTAAAACTATGCTGCAGAAAATTTATAAGATATAAACTTTTTTCAGGGTACCTCCAGATCATTTTCATCTTGGTCATTAATTATTGTATAATTTCATATTCCAAATGAGATCAATATGGCATTATTTATAGCAAATTTGAAACTGTAAATGAAGTTCACAATTGTTTTTGCTAGACAGGGCCGAGTATGATTCTTTTCTTATAATGCAATTACAATAATAAAGTTACAAAAGTAGCAGAATATTTTTTAACTTCTATGAGTGGCTGTGTTGACCGCAAGGCTTGCACGAGCTCAGCCACTTACTTCTTTTAACTTGAAAAAGGGTTTACCCCAAAATATTGTATTTTCTGTGTTTGTGTATTGTTTTGTGTTGCTGCTGCCCTCCTCCCTTCAACTTTGGTGAGTGTTGGGTGTATTTTATCAATCCTTTCCATATAAGAACATGTTTTATGATGGGTGATAGAGTTAACCATATCTAGGAGCAAATATATTAATAATATCTATAACAATAAACAATCATGAGAGGGAAAATGCTTTTAGGCAGTAAAAATAGGGATGAATGTGGAGAGAAAACCCAGCACTTATGAGATGAAATCAGGAGGGCAACAAAGAACATAAAAAATATGAACACACATTACGGTAATTCCATTGTAAATCTTAATCATTTGATTGGATGAGATGCATGTTGAGGGAGTCAGATGTGCACACATTGTTGATTGCCACATAAATGCAGAGCTGTCGTGGAAAGTGAGGTATACTGAATTAGTAAATATGGAGAGATATTATCACTAGAAATGGGGAAACACAGCAGATGTAATCAAAGAAGAAAAAAATCGGTGAATATAAAACAATTATACATAGAGAATAAGAATATAATAATATTAAATTTTCATTAATATGTAACTGGATAAAAATAAGTTCTGGGTTTAGTGTTAGGTTTTACCAGAGGTTGAGGCCCTGGGGATGTTTGGTATCAAGAATATGTTCATAAACTAGTCTCAATTTGCAGAGTTAAGAAGGGGTTGTGCTTTTTGCGAAGACTACAACATCTCTCACTATGAAACAATTTTTTAGGTTCGAATTATGAAAACTGGCGAGGGCTGCCACTTGGAAACATTTTTATACCATGCTCTGAATTTTATTTATCTTAGCTAGTAAAATTTGGCCTTTTAAGAATCCCAATATAAATTCATAATACTATTAATCTGTTATGAGACTACAGGCCTAACGTATTTCACTCTTGTACACTTGACTTAAAAATGTTGTAACACCTATTTCTTCATGATAGTTTACAATTACTATATAGATACCTCTATGAAACATTGATATGACCAACTCTTCTACTTGTGAATTCAGGTGAATGGTAGTATATTGTATCTTTACACTTTTCACTATCATAAGATTTAAAACTGTAGAATGATATCTGCTATTTATTAAGATTACTAACAACATTATAAGTGAAAAGTGTAGAGGTAATTTTAATGAAATAGTTTGCCTAACAGCCATGATATTTTACAAGGATGAAATTTATCATTATCAAATTTTAAGTAAACAGATTCTATCATAAATTTGTTTCTTTGATTATTATGAAACTTTCTATAGTTATTTAGATCTGATTTATTGATCACCAGGTTTTTTTTTTCGTTAGTGAAGTTTCAACTGAGTAATTGGAGAAGAGAGATAGAACAAACAGGCCTGAAGAGTCTTCATAGAAATGAATATTACAAAACCTATTCAGATATATGCATCATGATTAGAGGTGGGCAAAGTGACTCACTAAAAAGAGCGGCACTCATTTGATCACTCTGTGAAAAGAACTAGTTCTTATGAACGGTTCACCAGTTCACTAGCTCATTAAACAAAAATAGCATCTTGAGTATAGTATCTGTTCGTTTTGTTTACATTTAGACTGATTTCTTAGGTTAACCTCACATCGGTTATTTTCATTTATTTTTTATTTATTCTGAAACATTTTTGTTTCTTAAATACTACCGGATTACTTTCATGCAGAAAAGCCCTTTCAAAGCGTCAATGAAATATTGTTCGGATTGCTGGGAATATTTGAGAGATAGTTTGAGGATAGTTATTTTTACATTAATTTATTTACAGACACAAAGTACAATCAATTTTAAAGAACTATTTGCTTTAAATGAAATGAAGGTTACTGTTCACAAATAAAATTTTACTTGTTTTGTCATTCAGCAACCTCCTTTATTTTTCGTGCAAATTTGTCCAGCTTTTGTAAATAATGTTTCACAACGCACGCTTGTAGTCGGCTTATACAAAGAGAAGTGGAGCGGACGTCAGATTCGAAAGAACTAGCTCCTCAGTGGCACTGCTCCGCGCTGGAATCAGAGAACGATGCGAATGAATTAGCTCTTCCCACGCTGAACGTTGGGATCGGAGAACGTCGCGATTCGCGAATGAACTAACTCTTCTCGATCTTCGGGATTTCTTATTTTTTCAGAGCAGAGTGGATAAACATTGAACGCCGTGGAACTAAGAACAAACATGGGTCTGGCGAAAGTGGCAAAGCCGAAACCGACTTATTGTTGGTGCACACTCAATTGAAGTTAAGTTCAATCAAGACCGACACACTACTGTCATTACGGCCTCCACTTTTAGTGAGCGCCAGCTCACTCACTGTTTCAAAAGAACTGTTCTAAAGAACTGATTCACTCGTGAACAACCCACCTCTAATCATGACCAATAGGTAAAACACAGAATTTTGAATTGATAGGATTTTTAGTAATCCTTTCACAAAATCTGTATTGCAGATAGGCAATCACACACACACTGAAAGTCATTGGAGTGAAATTTTCATGTATACACAGTTAGTCTGCAGTATCTTAAATGGAGAAAGTAAACATTTAACATAAGAGTTATATGAGCCTAATTGTTAGGCATTGATACAGTGTAAATCTTTACATCTTTAAACTCAATTGTTCCATTTGTCTTCTTCTGATCTAGAGTTTCTTTTTGCATGTATGTAGGAATGAATATAACAGAATCTTTCAGTTCAATTTTCACCCACTTCCAGATGTCATAGTTGTTTGAAATTTTGCCCACATATTCAGAACTGATGACAATATAATAATTTCATAACTGCGTTCTGGTATTTGCATTACTTTGACAGTAACAATGGAAAGATAATAGAGTCTTCCAATTGAATTTTATTCCACTCCAGATCTCCAAATTGTTTGAAAAATGCACACGTATTGAGAGCCAGTGTCAATACAATAATTTCAAAACTATTTTCTGATATTCTCATCCCCTTAAAAGTAACAACAGAAAAGTCGTTGCCGAAACGGAATCTTTCAATTCAATTTTCACCAACTTTCAGATGTCCAAGTTATTTGAAATTTTGGATATGTATTCAGAAACAGTTACATTACAATAATTTCACAGCTGTGTTCTGATATTATCATTGCTTTGACAGTAACAATTATTATTATTATTCCCAAATCATAAACATCGAATACACAGTTAAAACATTGTGTAAATCAACAACTTTAAACACATTTCGCTCAGTACTTCAAAACCTCAAGTGCTTTCAGTGTTGCTCAAAACAGATCATCTTCATTACAGGATGATGGCCACATAGGGCACTCGAGCATATGGATCATGGTTTGATCCTTACCACATTTGCACTTGAAACTGGTAGCATCATTATAACCCCATTTCACTAGGTTTTCCTTGCACCTGTCCACTCCTGTTTACAATTGATTTAATGCCTGCCAGACGTTCCAGTCCTCTGCGTGACCAGGTGGCAAGTGCTCTGCAACTGTCAGTGGTCCCGAGATGTTAAGGACCTTCATTTTCTGCAACGTTACTTTTGCCTTTTCAGGTGACCCAATTAATTCCTGTGGTATTCTCAGGAAGCTTTTTCTGGAGGTGTGAGAGTCCTGTCTAAGTGACAGAACTGAAAGGGTAGCCGAGTGGTTGATTTGTGGACGTCTGATGGGGCGGAAATCTAGCGGAGAGTTTACTAACCTCGTGGCGTTTGTGTAGCTGAAGAAATCTCTGGTATCTTGATGCGAAGCTCTTCTTTCCAGTCTAGTGGGCTACTAAAGATGATGTTAGGTCAGGATTATTTTGACACCAGCTGATTAATAGGTTCAGCAACCCAGGATAAGGAAGACTAGCGCGTGTTAAGTGGCTAGTTGAGAATCTATCCTGATAAATTATAACAGGCGGCTAACAGTTCACAGAATCCCATTTAATCATCAATGAAGACTGTAGACAATACAGTTGATAATATGACCTGCAAGGATCTGTCCGGCTACGCCTATGAACGATGCTTCTGCATGTAATTGAAGTTAGACTGGTTGAATGGACACTGAATGGCTAGATGGAATGCCTGGCCCCATGATGTTACGAAGGCCTACATGGTGTACAGACTGAAGCTTAAGAGAGTTGGCCTAGCTGTTAGTTACCCATAATGACTCGATGAAAGCTGCTCGCGGACTGCAGTGGATGAGTACTTTCCTGTTCTACTTTTGTCATCTCCTTGTTCACAGCCACTTCTCTCCGGATACTGGGTTGTGCGATCCCCGAAAGCTGGTAAAGTCTGTAAATTGGGGTAGGCTTTAGGCAGCCTGTCACTAATCTACAGGTGTTATTGAGGGCTGCATCCACCTGTTTGGTGTGAGATGACGAGTACCAAACTGAGCATGCATTTCCTGCAACAGAGTACCGGGGCCATTGCTGATGTGCGTATAGTTTGTGGTTGACTGCCCCACTGTGATCCAACTATCTTGCACAGTAAGTTGTTTCTTGTAGAGATCTTCATTTTGCAATTCATGCAGTGCTTCTTATATGTAAGGGTTCTGTCAAGTGTCGCTCCCACATATTTTGGGGTTTTCCATGTCAGCAGTTCGATACCTGACCATATTACTTTCGACTTATGCTGAACTTTCATATTTTTTAGATGAAAGACACACACTTCAGTTTTTGAAGGCTTAGGTCTTAAGTGATTTTCCCTATAATAGCTTGTAGGCATTCAAGGTCAGCAAACAAATTTATTTCTACAGCTTCAAACTTTGTGCTCTCTGAGCCTAGGGCAAGGTCATCAGCATACATGAAGCTCCTGGTAGCTGGATGTAATTGCTGATCATTTGTTTAAATGTTGAAAAGGATTGGGGCCAGTACACTACGTTGATATAGACCATTTTTTTCATTCCCTCCATCGACTGCGCTGTCCTTTAAAGGCAACGAAAAACCTACGGTTCTGGAGAAGAGTAGTGATGAGCTTGGTTAATCTGGTGGCCTTTGTCAGATTGTAGATCTTGTAAAGGAGGAATTGATGTCTAATAGTACCATATGCTGTTGACAAGTCCACAAAGATCATGCCTGTGGCCTTACAGGTCTCAAATCCATACTCTATAAACTGTGTTAGTCTCGGCAATTGTCCAGTACAAGTTTTACCAGGGTGAAAGCCAGCTTGCTGTGGTATAAGTTTTGCATCAATCACAGGCTGGATACGATTCAAAATTAATCGTTCAGATATTTTGTAAAGGTGACACAAAAGTGCTATAGGTCTAAAATCTTTGGAATTGTTCCCTCATTTTCCAGGTATCGGCAGAGCAATCACTCTTGTCCTCCGCCCCATCTTCGGAATTTGATATGTGCTCTTACATTTGTTAAAGAGCTGTAGGACCCATTCTTTGCTTTTATATCTGAAGTTCTTAATTTGTTCTGATTGTATGACATCAAGGCCTGCCAACTTCCCTGTTTTGCACTCATGAGTAACCTTTTCCAGCACCTACATACTGAAGGGTTCAGTGAGGTTGTTCATCTATTCCTAATTATTTCTGTAACAATAAAAAAAAGTTGTTTATCACTTAACTGTCCGTTACTTGTGTGAATAATAATGAAAGATGAAACTACTACGCAAAGAAAAAGAGAGATTGGTGAAGAAAAACAAACAGTTAGAAACACTCTTTTGTAACAATCTGAACCAAAAAGCTTAAAAATAAAATTATAGTTTAAAAAACTAAAAACATGTTTTTGTAGGAATGTGAACAAAGAAGTTAAAAATAAACAAAATTTTTGAATTTAAATATTAACATTGATAGGATGTGCCACAATTCAGTATAATTTAATGTTGTGAATAAGCTTAACATAAGCATAAAGTCATTAACCTAAAAATTAATGTAAACAAAAAAAGCGTGGGCTGCTCTCTATTTACTGTTCACAGTAACTCTAACTTTTCGAACATCTAGCAATAAAAAATATGAGACAACTGTTATTTAGCACCCCATACATTCAAATCATTCAAAGTTCTGTCAAGTTTTGTCCTTAATACAGGATCTCCAATGTCATCACTTTCCTTTTCCATTTCCATTGCATTGTTGTTCAAGTCATCCCCATTATGCCGTTTCTCAATCTACTCCTTCCATTAGTTAGCTCTATCTCCTGTGCTTAAAAGAGGTTTCCCATCTGCAGCTTTATTGTTTATACCTCTTTTCTTCATTTCTCCAAAATTCTGTTTGATCTCCCTATATGCCACATCTACTTTATGTATGACCATTTCCTTTTCTACTTATTCACACTTAATCTCACTAACCACAAAGACATCTAACGTAAGTTGTTCTATCTCCCTTTTTTTTTTTTTCTAATCTGCCTGCCTAATCCACGCTCCAAATTGTAGAATGTTTCTGTCCATTCTAATGACTCCTCCCTAAGCATTCCCCATCCGGACATCCTATTGGGCGACTATTTTACACAGGAAGAAGCCATCATACTGTATACGCATTGGTTAGTGCACCTAAATTTTTAATTTCTTCCCCTAAACTTTCAGCTTTGTTTGACATTCTACTAGCATGTCAACAAACACCAATGTAAACAAGTTACACTGTGTACCTTAGTTCTTCTAAATGAAAGACTACATCTAGTCTAAGGCTGGAATGAATGTAAGATTGCACCTAGTGGGTGAGCAATAATACTCGGGCATGGTATTTGGGAGATCTTGGGTTCAAATATCGATCTGGCCCTACAGAGTTTGTTTTTCCATGAGTTCCCAAAATCAATCCAGACAAATATTGGGATGGTTTCTTCAAAAATCCAAGGCTGAATTCCTTCCCATTTGTTGCCTCCATTCCTTTCCCATTTTTAAGATTGCAATGTTGATGAAGTGTAAATTGTAAGTAACATTTTGTCCTGCAGTGTTAGCATCCATTAAAAGCAGACTGCTCATTAGTAATGAAGATATTTTTCTCTGCATTTGTACATGTTTTCTACATAAATGTACTGTAAACTTTATAATGACATTTGATGCTAATAGTGAATATATAGTGTGATATTTAATACTGGTTTGCCCTTGGGGATTGATTAAACTTTCCCACGGAAGAATTTCACCTTGTGATCAATTGTCTTAGTGCCTGTACTATTGTAAGTGACTATTGGCTTCACATATACTATGGATGTTTAGTTTCTCTTGTGATAATAATGACACAAGGAAAGAAGGTTCATCCACACTACTGAGTAAAACACGGAACTGCATTCATTTCACAGTTTATTTCACCATCAAACATGATATGTTGACTCCAGACATGATATAACCCGATCATTGTTTATTAGGACTCCTAACTAAATTAAAGATTGCTGAATACTGGTATACCGCTATGCGGTGAACATTTGCACAAATCATCTTTGCACGACCAGCTACTCACGAAAATTACCATACAGACCCCTTCACTAACATGGCCATTCTTGTTCCTGGTCTCTCTCGGCCAATCACAGCACTTCTCCCTTTCACATGATCATCCTATCCAACCAATGTTGTTGTCTTTACGTCGCGTTTCTGCGATATTCCTCCTTTCTTTAGATAATGCACTCTTATTCAGGGATTTAACGCTATTGTTACAATATTTATGTTTGCTGTAAGGATGAAAACCCTTTTGATCTGGCTTCTCAAAACCTTGTGCAGGTTTATTAATAACCAAATCCTTTTTGGGCCTCCAGCCTCATAAAAAGGTCATACTTGTGGGACGTTTCAAAGGTCAGTTGTTCTGATTTCTACAGCTTCTGTTATAATACTGGTGACCTGGAACCCAGCTATCAAAATGCTGAAACCAGATTCGCCTTGATAATGAGCATCGTGCTGGATTGGTTTTCATCTTTCACTGTTGCCACAGCAGTGCATAAACAAACAATTATTCAGTGATATCTTTGGTTGAAAATGAGGTCTGACATAGGTGCTTTCGAACATTCCCACAAGAGAAGCTTTTTTCTGGGACCCCTAGAATTTATTTATTTACAATGCCTTTAAAAACTTTGATCTTATATCACTACCCTTATTAATGTTAAAAAAAAAAGGTTACTGACCAATAAATAATAAAAATAACAGTGAAATAGTTCATGGAATTTAAAAATATTTTTAATTTAATTAAATTGCAATGGAGTACATGCTCCGGTGGCAATTTCCCTACCACCCACCCATCTTCCTCCTTCCCTGCACCCACCTACATTTGCCCTCAGCAAATTTTAACTTTAAATTCGTTCAACGTTTTTGGTAAATTATTCATCATTTCTCTTGGTAACTTATTCCAATCCCTGACACCATTACCCAAAAAAGAATCTTCCTACACCTTTGTGCCTGAAATCGAGTGTCATTGTCATCTTTTCCCTTCCATGCATTATTTTCAATTCTTACACCAATAGCTGTAAATGCCTCATCACCAATATAGAACTTGTACACTCCCATAACCCTCTTTACCCTCCTCCTGTCTTGCAATGAATCCATTCCAGCTCTTTTATCATATCTGTAACTGACTGCATTCTGCGGTGATTTCCAGAAACAAATCTAGTACCCCTTTTTTGCATCCTCTCCAACTCCTGTATTTGATACGTAAAATGAGAGTCCCATACTACACTACCATATTCGAGCAATGGTCTGACCAAAGTTTTGTAACCCAATTCCTTGACTTCTCTCGTACATCCCCTCATCACTCTCTCCAACAAGTGTAGAACTTTGAAACCTTTTCCTACCACCTGTCCTATGTGTCCTGCCCAGTTAAGTTTGTTATCAAAAGTAATTCCAAGATATTTACATTCCAAGTCTTCAGCAAGCAATTCTTTCCCCACCTTATATTCATAATTAACCTTTTGTTTTTTATTTGTGTATCTAATTAACTGACTCTTCTTTGCATTTATCTTCATTCCATGTTTACCAACCCAACTAGATATCCTGTCCAGATCACCTTGCAGTCGTTTACAGTCCTCTACCATTTTGATCCTTTTATATAGCATTATATCATCTGCAAACAATCTAATTTCTGATACTAAACAAGCAACACAGTTATTAATTAGAATAATGAATAGCAATCGTCCCAATATAATACCCTGTGGCACTCCCATTTTTACTTCCCCCTCTATTGATACTGCATTTCCTACCCTAGCTTTCTATTTTCTACCTTTCGAAAATTCTTCTACCCAGCAAATCACTTTCTCGTCCACTCCGATAGTTTTTACCATATTTACTACCATTTTATGGTCCACTCTGTCAAAAGCCTTTGAATGATCAAGTGCTACACTATCAATTTGGCCTCCCTTGTCCATTTTGTCTGAAATATCTTGCATATATCCTACCAACTAAGATTCGCATGAATATCCTTGCCTAAAGCCGTGTTGCCTACTTGAAAACTACTTACACTCCTCACATATATTTCTTATGTCATTGCATATCAATCTCTCCATTGATTTACCTACCACTGATGTCAAACTGATCGGCCTATAGTTTTCAACTCTAATTCTCACCCCTCATTTATGTTCCTGCACAACTATCGCACTTTTCCAGTGCTGTGGTACAGTGTCTCATCCGGCTATCTTTAAGATATCTGTAATAATATTATCTACACCAGCCCCTTTGTGTTTTTTCAGTTTTCATATTTTCTTCATAATTTCCTCACAATAAATTTCAAGTTTTTTGGTCTGTTCATTTCTAATTTTGTTCTTAAGCTTGTTCTCCAAGTTAGACCCTCCCCTTTTATGATTGTCCCTAATGCTCTCATTAAACCAGTTACTTAAAATCTCTGCGTTTTTCAAATCCTCAGTCCATCTTTATCTATAAGTGTATGTGATGAGATATTATATTTTTATCGTGGTGTTCTCCAGATTATTTTTAATGTACTGATGTATGAGGTAGATTCAGTATTATAAATAGTGACTTAATTGCAAATTCAATAATATTGTAGAGCATCTCTATTCTGCTGGGCTAAATAATTTTTATGACTTACTGATAGCATTGGAAACTTTCTCAGATGTGTCTATAGGTTACGGCATAAATTGGAAAGAAAATAGATTGATACTTGAAGTTTATTTATGGACTTATGATACAGTTTTTTGGGTCTGTAGTTTTGCATGCATAAAATATCTTATTTTCATTTTAGTTTTGAAGTAAGTAGCTAATTTAAAATCAAACCTGCATGTTCTACTTCACATTATACTTGACTGTACTGTTATTTTCTTCTACTTCTTTTGTATTTCAGGTAGATTCATTGTTAGAAAATACTATCTTCCCTGTTCTATCAAAGTGCAAGACTTGGTGACTAAGTACAACTCTGACATTAAGAATGGCCTGAAGAAATTAATTGCAGAAGTAAAGCAACAAATAAATGCATTCTTAAATAGAAGTAACCAGGTGAAAGAATTAAAGGTAACATTAGTCATGATTTTTACTGTCATAAGAAATGGAAAGTTTTTAAAAATTTCAGAAAATAAAGTAATTTGATATTCTGCAAGTTACTTCCTCAATTCCTATGACTAGTTCTATACTAAGGCAAAAGTACTTAAAATGTTTTAATTTTTCTTGTAAGTATGAACAGTAAACAAAGTTACGTGTGTAAATACAGGATGAAGATTTCCTGCTTTCCAAGTGCCTCTAGTTAGATTGCTAATTTAAACAGTTTGTTACCAATCAAATCAGTTTATGCAGAATTGAAATCGACTATGTCATGATAATATTATAATTGTGATACTAAGGAAAAAGGAAGCAGCTGTTAGGCGATGTAAATAACAAAGAACAGGGAAAATAACCCATTATTTATCAAATTTGAGGGTGTGATGAGTGACACAAAAATACAATATTTTGGTATTAAACCTTATCCATGCACTAGAGAATGAGCCATTTGGTTCTGGGGATGTGCTCACACTGAAGGTAACTCCATTGCTGGCTAGGCAGTGGAAGAATGGGGTGGGGGCATGGGTGGTGGGGGTGAAGTGTTAAGAAATGAACTATCAATATGTTGGGTATTTCTGAGGTAATAAATACATATCGCAGGCGATGGAAAAATTAGTATATATATATATATATAACAAAGGGTACCTAGTATTGACACAAAAAAGAAATTTGTTAAAAATTATTACTAATATATACCACTTACTCTTAGATGATGGATGTGGGGCACGTACACACAGAAAAGACAAAAATACAGATGATACAGAAATTTTCAGGATGAGCCGCCATATCACTCACCTCCCATAATGTTCTCCTGTTGGCAAATGGCTCATCCCCAAAATTTCTGTATCATTTGTATTTTTGTCTTTTCTATGTGGACGCGCTCCACATCCATCATCTAAAGGTAAGTAGTGAATGGATTTACAAAAAAAAGGGAAGCGTAATGAACCACCACTTTACCTTACATGATGGTTTTGTGGGGTGAACACACAAGAACAGGAAAAACAATGAATATTTCGGGACTTGGCCCTTCGTCAACAGGATAACATCGTCGAGGGAGGATGGTACAGGATACAGTCCCATATAATGACCATTAGTCAGGAACGTGGTGGGGGCAAATTCAAACAGAGGACAGAAAGAGGGGATAGTGAATTGATCTGGTACATGTGCAATGCAAAATGTTGCAAAAAGTGCAGAGTAATACATTAAAATGTTCATAATGTAAATTTGAGAAAGTAAAAGTAAATTAGAAAACAGAATAATTGAAGAAAAAAATTAACAAATATAAAAGTAAGAATAAAAAAAGAGAATCTATACAGATAAACATCACCTCTGGTATGTGGTGGTACAATATAGACAGTGGGCATGCAGGCAAGGAGCGGATGGAGGGAAGGAAAAGTACTGACTGGGTATTATCTCAAATTGAGACCAGGAAGTTGTCTTATGCCTAATTTGTATTGGCAGGCAAGCTCCCACGTTCTGAGTTCAGAGGAGCTGCTGTTGTTTGGAAGGACTCTGATAGCACGGACCGTGAAACAAGAATAAAAATTATTTGTCATGGGAGATGGCATGGATGGCTACTGGATGTTTTGGATTCCGAGTGAAAACTGTCTGTCGGTGGCCATTCATTCTTATGGCTAATGGATTGCTAGTCAAACCTATATAGAAAGCCAAGCAGTGTTTGCAGGTCAGCTGGTATATTACATGCGATGTTTCACAGGTACTTCATAGGCGTGCTTTTCTAACCATATTGTCGGTGACGTAACTCGATCTTAACACTTCTCAACCTAATTTTTTTTTCTCAAAAAAATGTGTTCACCAACATTCCCTTACAGGGCACACCTATTGATAAATACTTGTCCTCCTACAGACACCATGCCTTCCAGTTAGCCAAACTACAGTATCATATCCTTTTCCTAAAATCATGTCTCTTCTTTAATATTCCTCCTAATGGTCTCACCATCAAACTGCCAGTATTTGGGTGCCCCCCCCCTCTCCCCACAAATTCACCCGGCCCTACATGCCTTCTGCTACAAACAGTCTTTGGCCCTCACCCACCTTGTCTTGCAAGAGTACACCAATCTGGCTAACCAACATTCCAGATACCTCAAATCCCTTCACAAAATACTCCTGCTCTCAACCCCGCAAGTAATCCCACTTATAATTCAGATTCTACAACAATCATTGAATTCTAGTAGTAGGCATCCCCAGAACCATATGCCCAAGTTGTCCACATTATTGAAGTCTCATCTTGCAGTGGGACAGTATCTTCTCTGCCAGCCACTTATCCACCAATCAAAACCGCAGCCTCCCTTGATTTCCTCAAAACTGTCCATTGCCCAACTGCTGAATATACCTCAACCTCCTCCTTTGAAACCCATACCTCGCTCTCTGCACTCCAGCCATGCTTCCAAACCTAAACTGTGAGTTGTGAACCTGTCACCGAGCGGGGCGGTGTAACGGTTAGCGTTCTCGCCTCGCATTCGGGAGGACGGCGGTTCGAATCCCCGTCCGGGCATCCAGATTTGGGTTTTCCATGGTTTCCCCAAATCACTCCAGGCAAATGCTGGGATGCTTCCTTCAAAAGGCCATGGCCGAATTCCTTCCCATTCCTTGCCCCCATCCTTGCCCCCATCCTTGCCCCCCATCCTTTCCCGTCTCTAAAGACCTCAATGTTAAAAAGAGACGTAAAGCAGTTAAAAAAAAAAAAAAAAAAAAGAAAAGAAAGTGAACCTGTCCTCTTCATCACTATCTGAACCCCAACTTTCCGTACTCTCCAAAGGTCTTACCTTTTCTTCTACACCTACATTTGACCATGCCAACCTTGTCCGCAACTCTCTTTCATTCTGCCAAACACTCTGCTGGCGGTACCACTTTGCCACTCATGTCAGTGAATCTCGGCCTCAGGACTACCTGAACCCCCGTCTCCAAAAATTCAAACCACTATCCACTCTTGACCCACCTCCTCTTCCCCAGAACCATCCCATTCAAAATATTTGAGGAATTCTTGTCTTCTCTCTGTTTCCTGAAGTCCTTGATGAATACTAGCAATCTCAGCCCAAACCCATGCTGAGCTGATACTCTCGACTAACACAGATCTTATCATTCTACCTGTGGACAAGAGCTCAACCACAGTAGTGATGAATCGTAGTGACTATGTGCTTGAAGCCCTTCGTCAGTTATCAGATCATATGCTAACACTCGCTGAAGATCCCACACCAGCTGTCAACAAAAAAATTCAGGAATATGTATAGTTCAATGGGCCCCTCCAAGGTCTCACCCCACAGTCAATCTCTCTTCTTACTCCTCAAAATCCACATACGCCTACACTTTACCTCCTGCCCAAAATCCATAAGCCTGGCAATCCGAGACGTCCCATTGTTGCGACTTATGGATCTCCTGCAGAACGAATCTCTGCATTGGTGGACCAGTACCTACAAACTATAGTCTCTCAGCTTCCCTCCCACATCAAGGACACACAACACTTCCTTTTCCGTCTATCCACTATGCCCACACCACTTCCTTCCAAATCCTGGTAACCATTGATGTCACATCACTGTACACACACATCCCACATTGCCATGGCCTTAGTGCCATGGAACATTTTCTGGATAAGCGCCCTCCAAACAGCTGTCCCAGCACATCTTTCCTCACCATGTTTGGCTGAGCTGATACTCAACAACTACTTCTCCTTTGAAGGCAATATCTACCGCCAAACCCATGGCACTGCCATGGGCACTCAAATGGCTCCCTCTTATGCTAATTTCTTCATGGGCTTCCCAGAACAGATGTTTTAGGAGAACATCCCCCTCACACCCCTCCTGTGGCTTAGGTTCATAGATGACATTTTATGATCTGGACACATAGAGAAAACATCCTTCTCAATTTTCTGGAAAATTTAAATACCTTTAATAACTCACTGAATTTCACATGGACCTACTCCCTCACCCAGGCCACATTCTTGGATGTGGACCTATCCCTCGCCTATGGCCATCTTAGTCCACACCAAACCCACCAACTCACAGCAGTACCTCAATTTCAACAGTTGCCATCCATATCACACCAAACGTCCCTTCCCCTACAGTCTTGGCATTCGAAGCAGTCGTATATGCTCCAACCAGAAATCCCTAATGGAGTACTCAAGCAACATCTCATAAGCATTGGTATTCAGAAACTATCCTCCAGCTTTGGTTCACAAGCAACTTTCACGACCCACAATGCAACCTGCTCAACCTATTGACTACTCCAAACCCCCAGAAACAACCACAGTCCAGTCCTGGTTACACAATATTTCCCTGGCCTTGATTCCATCAACAGAATCCTTCGGCAGGGTTATGATTTCCTACTAACCTGCCCAGAAATGAAATCCAGTCTTCCTAAAATCCTCCCTGGCCCTCCCAGAACTTGTTTCAGTAGACCTCCCAACCTCAGCCAACTCATAGTCCACAAACACAGTCTTCCTCACCCCATCAGACAGTCCCAAGGATCTTTCCCGTGCAATAGACCCCGCTGCAAGATGTGTGACATACACCATGCCTCCACCACTTTCACCAACCTTGTCACTTGCGAGAGCTTCCCTATCATAGGACACACCACCTGTGAAACCTCGCATGTAATATACCAGCAGACCTGCAAACACTGCTTGGCTTCCTAAATAGGTTTGACTATCAATCCATTAGCCATAAGAATGAATGGCTACCGACAGACAGTTTTCACTCGGAATCCAAAACATGCAGTAGCCTATAAGCTACCTTACTCTCTATTTTCGATATTCAGTTAAAATCCAGCGAAGTTTGAGGTTAACATTCAGTACAAGATACCATAGTTTGAAATCGAAATAACAACATTTTAAGTTCAGAAAAGTAAATAAACAACACATAGCAACCATAAATAACAAGTTTTGAATAAAATATAAACCATAAACTTACCTAAATGAGTGTAATCCATATTAATTCTGAAGTAAAGTAAACAGGTTTGGTTACACAACCATATCACTAATATTCCACTAAATTGACCACTGTAAAGCACTTCAATAACAATAATTTCACCATTGGATATTAAATTCACTAATAACTCGCAGTTCCAGACTAATTTAAAGCAGTAAATATGATTTTTAAAGCACTACCACATGGATTTAGTTCAATATTTAATTCCAGCATATCCAAGTAGTTTCAGAGCTTTAAAAGTAGATTTAACCAAGCAAAATAACCAGCCAGTCAATATCCTTTAAGTTTCCAATAGCTATCAACTAATAAACAGGTGTTATAAATAAATAAAAATTCGTTTTTTAATGACGTCGTAGAAACCGATTTGAAAGTTGAATTTCTCTCTGACTACATATTTCACGAACTAAAAACTTTTCTAAAGTACTGAAATTAAATAAGGGTTCGATTTAAAATTAGTTTCAGGCCATAACCGCCTTTAAATAAAAAGTGAATTATTCATTGCACCATCCGGGAAACCAGTAAATTTTAGAAATTCTATAACTTCTGTTATCCTTCACCGATTTAAAAGATTTTTGCACCACTGAACTCAACAGGAGCTGGGAAACACTTTGAAAGTAGTTTTAACTTGATATTTTAAAATTTTGCAAATTCATATTTCGGATGTGACGTATCACAATACTCTAAACAAATATGCTTCCGATTAACCAACTTTCAAAATTCATTTACACTGGTCTTGGAGGCTTTAAAAGCATATCCAACCACGTCACTATACTTGTCTCGTTACGCTCTTCATCTTGTGATTTTCTGGTAGTTTGTAGTTAACAGATTCTTTTTCCAGATAGACTATTGTCTAGTTCAGTCGACCATTTTGATAAAAGTAAACACGGGCGTGGTTTTTTCGCACTTAGCTGAAGTATCTGGTCGGGTTCGGATGTAGTACTTTGTTAGGCGAGTTTAAGCAAGACCGGCACCGGCTCGTGGTGGATGATGGGTAGTTAGAATCCGGGCAGCATGGCTGACAGATGCCATTACTAAACAGGAGGTCAAACCATTGAAATCAGAAACTTTCCGACATGTGTTCATCTTAACTTTCAATTTCATTCGGGGTGGTGCGATCTGTTCTGTTTCATGACTTGTGATCTTCGGCAAATGATTTTCTCCGATTGCCATTGCTAACTGTGACTTTTTGTAAATTCTGTGAAAATTTTTAAGAATATATTCTACAGTGATCAGGACTTAAACTTTAATTTCTACTTTAGTACCTTTCTTACAGGAGGTTAATCTGTAAGTGGCGGCCGTCTTCATTATACAGTTAGCATTCTCCAAGGTTTTTCACGGTTATAGAACTTTAAATAATATTTTTGGATGACTTCAAGTTTAGGTGTACAAGCCGATACCAACCCCGATATACAGTTTCGACCCTAACAAGCCATCTATGCCATCTCCCATGATACAAATAATTTTAATTCTTGTTTCACTGTCCATGCTATCAGAGACCTTCCAAATGACAGCAGCATCTCTGAACTCAGAAGGTGGGAGCTTGCCTACCATTACAAATTAGGCACAAGACAATCTCCTTGTCCCAATTTGAGATAATACCCAATCAGTACTTTTCCTTCCCTTTATCGGCTCCTTGCCTCCATGCCAATAGACACAAACATTAAAGACAGTGAAATGTTGTGGTCTTAGCAATTCATCATTGCGGAGGGTGGGTGCTGTAGGTAACTACCTCACACCGCACAACTATTGTCTAAGGTAAGTGGTAGCTCATTTCCCTATCCTAAATTGTAATATCTTTTCACTACCATTATTACCAAAATATTTTAATTATATACGTGTGTTAATACAATTATATGGAAAGGAAAGATAAATTGTACTAAACCCTCACCAGAGTTGAATGGTGGAGAGCAGTAGCAACAAACCATATATTTACAAAAAAGCACAATATTTCGGGCCATGTTATTTTTCAAGAAAATAGAAACGTGTTACAGATTAAACCCAAACATCTATGGTCAACAAAGTCACATCTTACCTGACTGTGTTGACCGTAAGCACTTGGGGGAGCAAAGTTATGTTCCTATTTTCTTTAAAAAGGGCATGGCCTGAAATATTGTGTTTTTTGTGTTTGTGAATTATATTTTTTGTTGCTGCTGCCGTCTTCCCTTCAATTTCGTTGAATGTTGGGTATAATTTATCTTTTTTTCTGTGTAAATAACACCTTTTTTGCATTTCTTCCTACTCCATTGTTTCCGAAATTATTAATAAAAATATTGGTTAATAATGTAAGAAACTTTAGTTTATATCAAATAATTCCTCAGTTTTATATGGCCGTATTTCAGTTAGAAATTCCTTAATGTTAATTTTGAATTTACTTAAGGCTATTACTTTTGGGTTCTTGGGTATTAGGTTGAAGAGTCTGATTCCCATTGACTGGAAACTATTTTTAGTTATGCTAAGATAGCATTCTTAGATTGTGTTTATCTCTAGCATTGTGATCATCTTTTAAAAAGGTGTATATATTTTTTATCTTAACAAAATGTAGACATTGATATACACTTTAAGAATGAATCCTCACGGTGTGTTGTTGGTGCTGCTCCAAAAAGACCTCTCTTTTATTTAGGGCAAAAATACATGAGTATGAGCAAACGACAGTTCCATAAGAGAGGAAGGCGTGGACATAACCAAAATAAATAGATAGTAGAACATCAGTGGTTACTGCACTTTTGAGTTTCCTAATCATGAAGATTCCTTTGGCAATTTTATGTGATACCAATTTAATGTGTGTATGCCATCTTAAATTTGACTGTATAATGTTCCCAAGAATTTCACAGAACTACATAAAGTTACTCTTTTAAGGGTACAGATTGTGTTCAATTTCATCATGACTGCACTGATAGCACAGATTAACAGAATTAGAAAAATATAAAACAGTTAATTTATATTATCTGACATTTATCAAGAAACATGATACATGATTTTGAGCAGCATTGTGTATTACTTATGGGTTTCATTAACTCTTCATTAAAAATACCGTTTTCTCTCATCTACACCTCTTCATCATTTGTGTTGGTCATTACTAATTTCAATTACATGTATAATATTCCAGTTGCTCCAATGGTTCATTTGTTTTACTTTTTAGGAATGGACTGCCAAAACGGAAATTAACTTGCATGTGTTTCACTCTCCATCACTTTGTCATATAATAATCACACTCACTGCAGATGAATTTTCCAGTTTACAACATCCTAGGACAATAGACATAATTCTTTCTTACAATGCAGGAGATTTTTTACCATTCAAGTTGGCAATAGAAAGTAAAGGTACTGTATTAGTTTTGTTCATAGTTTCTCACTAATTTAATGTCTTGTTGAACTATTCTTATTCTTTAAAATGAGTAAACGTTTCTTCTCACTTAATAAAGCTTTAATTCAGCTTCATATATCTTACAATGACCTCCAACACCAGCAGAAACCGAACACAAAATCAAATTAATATCAGACTTCATAATAGTTTACATAATCCTTTGTGGAAATATTATTTAATCTTACGTTATCATCCCGATGCAACTCAATCAGTCTTAGCAACCAATAACCATAAAACAACAACCACATGAACATATAAATATATATACATAACATGCAGTAACTTATAAACATGTTATTACCACAAGCCACTCCAGTTTATTGTAATGTTTTGAAAGTCCTGTGACTCCAAAATGTAGTGTTAAACTCTGAAATTAGGTTTGCTCACATTACTCAAATTGACTTACATTAAAAAAATGATGTTTATACATAATGGCTGGTGGTGTTTTTTATTTTACATCATAATATCATTTTACTTTTGAATACATACAAGGAACATTCCAAAAGTAATGCAGATATTTTTTTAAAAAATTTAATTTATTGAACAAATTTGAACAAACTTAAAATTCTTCAAAGTACTGTCCTTGGGCCTCAACACATTTTTTCCAGCAACTCTACCATGACCAGTATGCCCCCTGGAAGGCATCTTTGGGGACCTCTCACAAGGCCGTATTAAAAAACCCAGGTTTCATCACCAGTGATGACATTGTCCAAATAATGAGGTTCAATTTCAACACGTTGCAAAAGTTTGCTTCAAATTTCCACTCGGTTGGTCTTTTGGTCATCTGACAACACCTTGGGGACGAGCTTGGCATACACTTTCCTCATCGCTAAATCTTCAGTAACAATGTGAAACACAACAGTAGACGACAAGTTCAGTTCATTGGCAACCATCTTGCTACTCAGTCGACAGTCAGTCCAACAACTGTCGAACATGAGCCACGTTATCAGTTTTGCTGGTTGACAGCCGCCCAGAGCATTGTTCATCGTGAACCTCTTCCTGGCCCTCCTTAAAGGCCTTTAACCATCTCGAAACGTGTGAGTACGACAGAGCTGAGTCCCTGTAAGCCTCACGAATCATTTTGTTAGTCTCCTCGACAGATTTTTTTCAATTTAGCATAAAACTTAATCGCGTTACGTTGGTCGATCGTCAATTCCAATTTTTTTTTTTTTTTTTTTTTTCCGTGTCATGGTCAGCATGGAGAGATTTACAATAACTGACATCCTGTCACTTCCACACATTGGAGAGCACTGACACCGGTTTTGCACCTAAGCTTAGTGTCTCCCCCCCCCCACTCCACCTACTCCAAGTGGTTTGATCCCACCCCGACCAATAGGAGTGGTGTGGGAATTTCAATTGCATTACTTTTGGAATGCTCCTTGTATATAACATGTAAATTTAGCTAATTTTTTTAAAAAATAAATATACATAAGAAATGTCAACCTTATGGAGAAATGTTATGAATTCCAAAACAATCCTGGGCGGCTTAACATCAAATATCAACTCATATGGAGTTAAGTTACTAAAGTGGAACTATGTGGTATAGAATTTATGACATCCTCTATATTTGGTATTTGTAAAACCCATCTCTTGTGGTTTTCATTACAATATGTGCGGAACCATCTGCCTAATTCCTTCATTACTCGTTCTGCAGCATTACTATGTGGATGGTAGACAGATGTTTTTAGTGTTTGAATATCCGCTGTTTGAAAACATCTACATATCTTCCAGAGAACTGACGGCCATTATCTGTTAGAATTTTGTCTGGTTTTCCCAAATGGGGAATGTAGTCATACATCATTATAGAACAAATAACATTGGCTGCCATCCGTTTAATTGGGTACAACTTCACATACCCAGAAAAAATGTCAATTGTCACACAGATTTGTTTTACTCCCCCTTGCGACATTGGTAATGGCCCATAGATATCCAAAGCAATTAATGCATGTGGATTTTCTGGTATTACACTTTGCATTTCACCTTCGCTTCTGACATTGTCTACTTTGTTCTTTTGACATACCTCACAAGAATGTACTAAATCACAAACCCTGTTCGACATATTAGGGAAGTAAACAGTTTCTTGAAGAATCTTGTAACATTTCGTTGCTCCAAAATGTCCGTAGCTAAAATGGTATTGTCTAATAAAATGGCCAACAAAATGTTCTGGAATTCAGAGTTTCCAATCTTCACTCTTTTCATGGTTTCTTCTAAACAAGATAGCTTCCTTTTCACAATAAAACTTCGTTAGTGATGAATGACGATAATTATTTGTTAATTTTCCAAGTACTTCTATAATGGCTGTATCCTTCCTTTGCTCCTCTTTCATGAACCTCAAACATCGTTTTACCTCTTTTTTCCCCTATTGTGCCTTTGATGTACATTAATTTTGGAGTGTACAACCAACTTTTCCACAGATGTTCCCACAGGTAGCTGTGACAAGGTGTCAGCAGCAATATTGTCCTTTCCTGAGATATGTTTTATCTCAAAATTAAACTCTTGTAGTAACAGGGTCCACCTCACTAATCTCCCATGGACTAACTTACATTTTGTCAAGAATCACAATGCTTCATGGTCAGTAAAAACAATAGTTTTCGTTCCCAGTAGCAGGTAGCAGAATTTTTGAAAATCCCACACTACTCAAGAGCTTCCTTTTGTGTAATACAATAGTTGCGTTCTGCTTTGATCATGGCTCTGCTGTTAAAGGCAATCGTTCTCTTGATCTGCATTCCATCCTCACAGGTCTGTTGAAATACTTCAACTCCCAAACCATAGTCTGAACTATCTGTGAATAAATAAAAATCTATGTTCCAATCTGGTGCACTTAGTATTACCTGATTAACCCTCCTCCCGTCGCGCCTTTTTTTCTTACGTGAGGCGTCGCGTGGGGTCTTCAGAGACCCCAAAAATAAACGCATTCCGTTTATATGTGCACATATATTTTATACATTATTTTAATGTTTTCAATTACTTAAAAGTGTCTTAAAGAAAAAAAAGATAAATTTGAAAATAAATTATTTATTTGTGCTAAATAAATTTTAAAACAACAGAATACAATTTTTATCGTAGTCACAGGTTTGTCTTATGATTTAATTCTTTTTTTCTGCCAAAATCAGTCAGATTTCTTCTATTGCACAACTATTTGAGATCAACACAAACTTAAAATTAATTTAAAAAAGCAAGTAACAAAAATTAGCAAAGAAAAATACAAAATTTCATACATACAATTGGCCCTAATTTTCAGTTTTGATGCAGTCAGTACAAACGAATTTCGTGTGATTTGGGCATATATTGCCCTTGCAAAAGTGACAAACAGATTTGAATTTTCGATCCTTTTGTCTTGGACAGTGAATGCATCGTTTCCTCATTGGTACGAAGTCATTGTCATCTGGTAGCATATCTTGAAGGTGAGGCGTGAATCTTCTTATGGTCTGTCTCAGCTCACGAGGCAGAGTCATTATAGTAGCTCGTAACTGCAATTGATGGCGACACAGTTCAAATGCCAGTGTTTTCAAGAAAACTTTACACTCCATTTTGTTTACTTGGTTGATTGTGTCCAGTATTATATGAGCATTTAGTACGCCAACATCCAGAAAAGTGAACAGGAGCCACAGTGGCCATCGGTGACAAATTCGCGCTACAGAATATGAACCAATAAGTTTGTACACTACATCAACACCCCCCTTAAGTTTTACTATAAAACCTTATAATTTCTGGAAGCTTTTTCTTGGTATTGTCATCTATTACCCCATCATGATGTATTGTTGAAAGAAGTATTACAACTTTGTTCTTCTTTGGGCAATAAGACAGCAAAGTTTTTGTAGGCTGATATCCGAAAATTGTCGTACATACTTGCATGCCCTTCTGCCTGAATTCATTTGGAATTTCTGCTTTATTTTTACGAACTGTATGCACCACTGTCAATTTGTGATCTCTCAGTAGTTCTTCTGCCAAGGGAACGCTTGTAAACCAGTTATCCACCGTCACATTTCGTCCAGTTCCTGATATCGGAGAAATAAGTCGTTTCACAAGAGCATTGGTTGAAGTGTCCTGATGGAAGGGTCCTTCTGGCTGCTTACCGACTTAAATTTCAAATTTTCTAGTGTAAAATGTAACAGCATCAACTAAAGAAAACAGCTTCACTCCATATTTCGCAGGCTTGCTGGGCATGTATTGACAAAATCGGCACGAACCTCTGAAGCTCTCTAGCATTTCATCTAAAGTAACATACTCATTATTTCTGTAATATTTCTCGCAATTGTTGACAAACGCTTCATATAGCTTCCTGATAGGTGCTAATTTGTCTGTTAGGTTTTGCTCTGCACGAGTCTGAATGTCACCAAATTTAAGCGCTCTAAGTAGAAACTGAAATCTCTGCTTAGACATGACAGCATGACAGAAATCAAGGCCAGTTCCATCAGTAATCCAAATGTCATCAATAGAAGTATGTGACGATTTATGTAACCCAATTATATACATAATACCAAACAAAGCTTTCAACTCTACCAAATTTGTAAGTTCACAGTCTTGTTCTCTTCCATACTTTATCTGCATTGACGTTATTTTTATATTTGTGCAGTCCACTATGAGCTGTAACATTTCTGTATCCATAAACAATAACCAAGATTCTAAAGGGTTACATACTTCACGTGCTGCACCTTGTGGACCGGGTAGTTATGTGACTATATTATGTAGTCGTGTTCTGACAGCCTGTGGGTAGGGAGTTTTTTTCCATTTGCAAATAACACTGTAACTGCCGTCTCTTCGTCTTTTTTTTTTTCACAATATAGAAATTGTCCGACGATAAATTCGCTGTTGAAGTGTCTTCTTCATCACTGTTAGATGAATCAGATTGTAGGAGATGTTCTTGAGGATTACCATCTTCGCAGTCTTGTTCTGAGTCTGTGTCATGCTCACTAACTTCATGTTCTCTTCTTCATCCTCTTCACCACCAACAGCTTCAACATCTTCCTCTTCCAACCATCTCGGAATCCGTTGACACTGACATTCGTCCATGAAAACAGTCTTGTAGCGTATCTAAAATAAAAGAAATTTGAATGTAAGCTATATAATAATAAAACAGAAAAAAAGTATGAGTGAAATTTTACTTACGCCACTCGTCGCGTGGGGTCCCTCAGAGCCTCGCGCCGAAAAACACGTCTGTATCTAACGGCGCACGTGCGTAGACTGATTGTTGAGAGTGCGAGCGTCAACAATAAACCTTTTTAGGAAGCTACCTAAAGTAACAGACCACTGCAAAGATTATAAAGGTACGTAATTTGCATTTTCGTAAAAGCTGGGCTTTCAAAGACCCCATGCGATGGGTCTAGGGTTGAGAAAGGCTTCTTTTTTTAATTTGAAATCACGTTCATAATCATCCGTCCAAATCCAATGTGTTGTAAGACCCAAGGCTGATACCGGGGCTGCAGTATAGCCTTAGTGCCTCAACTTACACTCTTGATGATGATTCACAGTTCTCTGGAAAACTTACTAGATAATTTTGACTTGACCATGTAACCAGGATTATTCAACTTGAATGCTTGAGGTCGCCACAATATTTGTTGACACACAAATATTGAAAAGGTTATCAGTTAACTACGAAATAACAACAGTTCACTTTCCAAAATCTTCAAATTTATTCAAAAGAAAACCAAAAGTTCAAATTAGCATCCTAAAAGTTGAATCGGCAAATCGAACATACGTTTCCAAAAGTTTGCAAGTTGTGGAGAGATGTTAGAACCGACCGAACCCCTGATGGAAAATTACTAGTTCATAGTTAGAGTGACGCCCGCTATACACCAAAGTCCCAAAATGGCCGACTCGGTAGTGCCAACTTTGACCATCTTCCGCCTACCCGCACCGACACTTACACAGACTGTACGCACATTACAGCTCAGCTCCCGAACGAGTAAAGATGGCCGTTCCTCTGCGCAGCAGGTTATATAGACCCTCTGACGTAACAGCCAAAACACAGCTTTCTGCTAGCCTACCACTTAGAAAAATTAGGTCTTAGCTAACTCGGTAACCAAACGGATATACTAAAATTAAAGGCTGCCAGTGTTTAGACTTTTTTAATAGAGAAATAGTGTATATGCAGTGAGTAACTTTAAGCATTTAGTTTTAAAGATCTATTTTATCCTAAGCGTATGAGGCGAACTACTTTCTGCTTAGGGGAATTTCTGCTCTCTACGAAGTTGCAATATTTCGTCATCTCAGCTAAATCACAATTTATCTAGATATTATTATTATCAGCGTGTTCTCCCAAAATTCCTGAGTTTTCTAGTGTAACTTTTATTGAGATTGATGCACGGATAGTGAAATTACAGCGTTGACAAGATTTACCAAAAATGCTATTTCAGTTTTAATTTAATAACTTTACTTCTATTGCTTTTATGGAAAATGTAAAATTACCAGAATATCCTCTGGGTTAAAGTACGTATTCTGAAAGTTGTCTTATCTCTGTATCTAACTTTGATCAGCTGTAATAAATTCCTAAACTGGGCATGTGGTTTCGTTGTGAATTAATTTCTAAAATCTTTATAGAATCTGTTCTACTGCATGGAATTGCTTGAAATTAATATATGTGATATTAGATTTTTGTGTCTTTCAAGAAATCTACGTTTCATTCCGAAAGCTTTCTAGGTTTCTGTGAAAAAAATGTTAAAAGTGAAGTGCACCTAATGAAGTGTTAAAAATTGATTTAAATTATTTATACGTCCAGAAACTACGGAATTTTAGTGAATTTATATTTTAACTGTGTTATTACTTCTTTAAAACTACTTTATTTCATTCAAAAGTGTGAAAAAACAGTGAAATACCAAATATTAGAAGTTTATTGTTTGATTAACTAAATTATTATGGATTATCACTTTTCAGGTTAGTAAAAGGTTTTTATATTATTGTAGAAAGTTAATTTAGTTGCTTTATTAAATGTTGAACCACTTTATTGCTCTTAAAACGGTTTAGAAGTGACGAAATGCTCCCAAAGTAGAAGCTCATAGTTTCAAAACTGAATTATTGAAGATTATTTTATTTTCGGTTGACTTAAAGTTTATTTACTGTGATACAAAGTTTATTTACGGCTTTTATTAAATACTGACAGTCTTTACTGCATTTAAATTGGTTTAGAAATGGTGAAATTGAGCTATAGCAAAGTTTATTATTTAGAAATTGAATTTATGTGAATTAACCTATTTCCTCCCAAGATTATGTTTTCTTACTGTTATAGGAAGTTTATTTAGGTCTTTTATTAACTTTTAAATACCTTTACTGTTCCTAAAAGGGTTTATTTGGTCTGTTTGGTCATGGTATCTTCATGCTATACAAGCCACGAAACTATCTGTTACTGAAAAGTTAGCTTTCCCCCCTTATGCCTAAAGGTGAGGAGCTAGAATTTGCTAAAATTCTAAGGTTCTACAGTGTGTTCTTTTTAATTTCTCCAAATGCAGACTATTTAAATTTTGACCTTTAACAAACTTGCGATAGTATTCGCATAGTCCTAAAAAGCTTAACAATTGTTGGTTATTGGTCGGTTGTAAAAAACTTTTTATAGCTTCTAACTTGTCTTCATATGGTTTAGTACTATCTGATGAAATGGTGTTTCCAAGAAAGATTATTTTGGATTTCAGGATATACACTTTTTTTAATATAATGGTCATCCCTCCTTTTCAACTAAAGTTTGGATTCTCTTTCAACCCATTACTTTGGTCATTTTGCTTGCCCTCTTGTTTCATAAAATTGTGTTTATCACCATTTTCTTCATGATGATTCTAATTTCTGCGTTAATTATCTAGCTTTGCTAGGAATTTCCCCACTTTGTCTGTATTTTTGATATTGTGTGTTATCAGTAGTAGTTGAATATCACGTGGCATCCTATAAGCAGTGTCATTTACTACTTTCTCCTCCAGAGGTGGCATATCCAAATAATAACTTTTTAATTTTAAAAAAAAATCATGTAAGGATTCTTTATTGCTGTGGTAGCATCTACCGCACCATAAATCCCTGCACACTTCTCTTTGTGACCAAAAATGAATTAAATATATATATATTTTTTACAAATGCTTGATATGTGTCACAAGTTTGGACTTGTCTTTCACCCCATATGCGTGCTGTTTGTTTCATATGCTGGAAAACACAGTGAATTTTTTCATTATCATTGTACAGGTTTTAAACGTCGTGTATTTTTCAAAACTATTTATAAAACTGACTGAGTGTATTACACCTTGACCCATTAAGTTGTCTATGTCAAAATGCTCTATTAGTCCTATGGTTAACTGGACATTACCAATTGACTGCAATTGCTGTATTAGTTTATCCTCTATTTTCTGTATTTCCTCAAATCTATCATTGACTTTTTTATTATCAGTAAACACCTTTTGGTGTATGTCTCCCAATTGTTGGTGTATAACGTTGCAACTGAGTTGCAAATGAATTAAATCCGTATTGAATCTGTTACATGTATCCCGAATGTTTTTTTTTTTTGTGTATCGATGTTGGTTACTTCAATTATCGATATTCATGTCTTTGCTGTATTGCTTCTATCCATTATCTCTCCCTGAAATGTATTTAGTTGTACATCCATCACCTGTAATCTATCTGTAATCTGTTTTTGAATTTCAACATTCGAGGCTCTTAATTGACTTTGTAGTGATAGTGTTATGCAAAACCTGACTGGTAGCAGATCATCTTGACTCATATGCTACGACTTTGTCATTCAAATTATGAATTTTCTCATGTATGTCTGCTATTGATGAGTGAAAATCTACAGACTGTTTCTCAATCTTGATAGATTGGTGTTCCTGTTTATTTGACTGTGCTTCTATTTGAGCCTTCAGTGATGTAATTTCAAATGTTTGTTGGTCAAGTCGATTTTTTAGTTCAGACTTAAGATCAATGGATTGTGATTTGAGTTGTGATTCAAGTTCACGGAATCGTGATTTCATATCAATAGATTGTGATTCAATTTTCGAATTAAGACCACTGAATTTTGAGTACAATCCTAACAGAGGAGATTCTACATCAAATTCACTCCTTAAAGGGTCAGCTAAATTCTGTAAACTATTTTCAGTCAACAGTGAGAATCCTAAAAATAAGGGTAAATATTCTTGTATATGTGTTAGGGTGCTGCTTGTCGTTAAAACATCTCCAGTCACTTCTGGTGACATGAAATTAGGTTCCGCCCCTAGAACTAGGCTGTTAAGAGCATTGCCTGCCACTCTGCTACTAATATTATCATTCATGATTATTATTATTATCTGCAATTGGACACTGTCAGACCACACAAAGCCTTAATGATTCAGTTTTATAAGTTTCCATACAGCTCTCATTTTTTCTTCATGGATTCTCTTCCTTTCTTCAATCCACTTCGTCCCTGGTCTCTTAATGACTTAATTCTCTGGCAGTACTTCCCATTTGTTAATTTTTTGTCTGTACGTTTGTCTGTCTGTGATTTCTGATGAGTTTATGTGGACTTTTTCCAGGTCTTTTTTGATCTGCTGGATCCAGGGCATAGTTTCTAGCTGTTCTATGTACGTCACAATTTTATGAATGAGTCTTGTTGCTGGGAGCCTGTGGATATGTCCACAAAATCTTAATCGATGTTTCCTGATGTCTGCTGTGAGGTTTGAAAGTGTTTCTGTTGCTTTTCGAGATTTAAGTCTATATCCGTCATCTGTTTTTTGGGGGGCCAAGGATCTTTCTTATAGTTTTGCGTTATTCTTTTAAAATGCTTTCTAGGTCACGTGTAGTGTTAAAGTTTTGAAGCGTACAGGGCTTCAGGTTTGATAAATGTGTTGTAATGTCTAACTTTTGTATATAGAGACAAACATTTTTTATTATTTATGTTGTAGGTTCTGCCGTAGGCTCTCCTAAGATTTTGCATGCGAACTTTCTATGCTATTTTCTCTCCTCTTGTGGGTTTAATGATTTCTCACAGAAACTTGTGGTACAGGACTCTCTCATTTGTCCCTATTTTGTGACCAGATTTTGAGTAAAGAGTTTTGAGCAGATGAACTTGGTTTTTTGGAAGGATATTTGTAAGCCTACTCTTTCACCACTTTCTTTGAGAGTTTCTATCTGTTTAATTGCTGTGGTCTCATCATCTTCTAGTATGGCTAAATCATCTGAGAAGGCTAGGCAGGAAATTTTGATACCATTCTTGCGTCGTCCGAGTTGTATGGGTTTCCAATAGTTTTGGTGTTTAAGTTCTTTCTCCCATTCTCGGATGACTTTATCCAGAACAAGGTTGAAGATTGTGGGGGACAGACCATCACCCTGTCGAACACCAGTATTGATCTGAAATGGTTCAGATATCTCGCCCATGAATTTCACTTTGGAAGTTGTGCCGTTGAGTGTTTGTTTAATGAGGTTTAGGTTTTTGGATCAAGCCCTTGATCTTCGAGGATGTTGAACAGAGATTGCTGGTCGATTGAATAATATGCCTTTTTGAAATCCATAAAGGATCAAATGACTGGGCTGTTCCTGAGTGCTTTATATTTTAGGGTAGTTTTCAAATTGACAATTTGTTCTATGCAGCTCCGACCGGTGTGGAAGTCGGCTTGGTACTCGCCAATTTTGTGGTTGAGTTGCTCGTGCACTCTTTTGAGAATATGGGCTGAAAGAATTTTGTATGTAGCTTGAAGAAGGAATATCCCTTGATAGTTATTGATATCCATTCTCCCTTCTTGTGTAGTGGGTGAATGAGGGTGCTTTTCCAGTCTTCGGGTAATTTTTCTGTCTGCCAGATGTCTGTAATGATTTGTGTGGTAATTTTTCTTTCTGCCAGATCTCTGTAATGATTTGTGTGAGTTCTTTAAGTGAATTTGGTCCAAGATTTTACAATAGTTCTGCATTGTTACCATCCTCTCCAGGTGCTTTGTTGCTTTTAAGTTTGAGAGTATCTCTGTGGATTTCCTCTTGTGATGGTGGTAGGGCTTCCTCCGGGAATCTTGATGGGGGTTCAGGGCAGTTGAGCAGTTCAAAAAAGTATTTTAACAATTATCAACAATTTTACTGATTAGTGCAAGCTTTCCATCCGATTTCCTGAAGCTTAAGTTTTGAGGAGTATATCTTTGGATTGTTCCTGCGAAAGTTCTATGAAAGTCTCTGGTATTATAGCTGCGGAAATTTATGTCGATGGACTCCAGTTGTTCTTTCAGGCACTTTCTCTTGGTTTGTCTGATGATTTTTGTCACTTGTTTTTGGATTTCATGAAAGTGCTGTAAGTTTTCCACTGATTTTTTACTGTTGTATTTAAGAAAAGCTTGTTTGCATTCTGATAGTGCTTTCTCGCATTCCGAATCCCACCAAGGATGTCTCATATTCTTTTCCAATTGTATTAGTATTTTGGCCTTTTGTGTAATTTTGGTGTGGAATTTTTCCCAGCTATCTGCTTGTTCTTTCTCCCATTCAGGTTAGTTTCCCTGATCTTCCTTGTGTCAAATTTATGTAAGTATTTTTTTCTGATGTATTTTCTTTGGGGTGAATTTCAGTTTAATTCGTGTTAAATAGTGGTTAATGTTTGCCCCTCTGCTGACTTGAACATCATAGACTTCTTTGTGTAGAGGATAAGATATTCTGAAATTCACCAAGTTCTGGTATGGGGGATCTCCAGGTCTTTTGTTTTCGTGGATCTTTCCTTAAAGAAGTTGACATGATTTTTAAGTTGCTGTGTTGGCATATTTCAATAAGTCTCGTGCCATTCTTGTTTGTAAATCTGTGGGCGTGATATTTAGCAATGGTTTTCCGATATTCTTTTTCTTTTCTAAGTTGTGCATTAAAATCGCCAAGTAAGATCTTTGCATCCTCTTTAGGAATCTTTTCCATGACTGTCTCAAGTTTGTCCCAGAATTTTTCGACTTCTAGTAGTTTCTTTTTTCATCTACATTTGTTAGTGTGTCAACATTTATCAGGGTGTAATTTTTGTTGGCACATTGTATTTGCATGGTCATGAGATGGTTGTTTATGGGAGAGACTACTCTAATTGAACTGGTTATGCTTTTGTGTAACATATAGGCCATACCCAGAAGTGGGGCACCATTAGCGACTCGTTTTCCTGTTTTACTCTTAAAGATGCGGTAGTTGCCTTGTCAATTGTGTCTTCATTGGTGAATCGTGTTTCTTGGAGCGCTAGTAACTTGATTTATTTCTGATGCTAGGGTGTGTAGTTTCCCAGGCTGAAGTAGGGTGTTGATGTTTAGGGTACCAATGTATGTAGGGGTTTTGTATGGAAGTCTACAAAAGAACTCCTACTTTCTCTGTGTTCGTGATCACCCAGGTTCCCCAGAATCCGAATACCTGGTTGCTGTCCATCGACAGGTGGATTGGTTACCACCTGGGGTAGTTTTGTCATTACTTTCATGAATCATTACGGCTTGTGATTCAGATATTTGTCCAGTTTTCCACTGGGAAGTTAGAACCAGGGATTGTCAGTTCCTAGAGCAGAGAAGGCAGCTGCACCCACTGTGTGAGCAGACGCATACCAAGCCACTGGCAGATTCCACTACAGACGTGTCTTGGGTTTTGGTTCTCCCCACATCAAGGATGGTTATTCCACCTTCTTCGCTGTTGGGATTCATAATCCTCATCCACCATGGAAGCTGTTGACCATCCTGATGGTTCCCCCAGTTGGTCGACCGTCACACTGAAGGGGCAGGATAACACAACCTTGCGACGAGTTCGACTTCACAACTGAGAGGTGAGGGTCAGTTTCACAGAGGTCCGTTAGCATCAATATGATGTATGGAAGGTCTGCCATCATTCATGATTATATATGAACAAATAATATTTTTCTGTTTTACTGATATTCTCTATGCTAAATAATTGCAAAGATTAATATATATTTCCACGTAACTGTACCAACTTGATACACTTGTATCCATGATTAAATGGATTTTAAACTATGATGAACATAAAAATTTTAACTCGTTACTATGTGGAAAGGTGCGTAAAAAATTGTAAGTTTAGATGAAAGCTATACAACGTATACTTTGGTTCACCCATGCTATAATTTTTTTTTTTTTAATACAAAAATTAAATTAAATAATGGCAAATTCATCCAATGTATTCGTCTTGAAAGATGGAAGAACTTAGCTGGTTCTCGTGTCGAGGTTGGCAGCAGTGGAAATTTCACATATTGTATTGCTGGCAGCTTCCGCTAGACTTCAAAATTCAGTCAACAGCAATCTGTATTTTCAGGATTCTTCGTAGTCACTGTTTTGCTTATTTATGCCCATGAATTTCCAGGTTGGAAAGCAAAACTGTCATGCGTCGCCATGTATTAGTTTTTTTCATAGTTTCACACTTTTTTAATGTCTTTTCAAACTATTATAATTCTTTAAATTGAGTAAATGTTTCTTCTCACTTAATGCAGCTTTAATTCAGCTTCATGTATCTTATAATTATCTCCAACACCAGCAGAAACTGAACACAAATCTAGTTAACATCAGATTTCATAATAGTTTGCATAATCCTTTGTGAAAATATTATTTAATCCTAAGTCGTCATCCTGAAGCAACTCAATCAGTCTTAGCAACCAACATCCATAAAACGACAACCGCACGAATGTAACAAAATCTCAAGGAATTTATATATATTTATATAAACATGTGATGGCTACAGTACGGATGATTTTTGTAACTAGTTTAGCTCATATTTTATTTTATTTTTCAACAAGCATTAAGTAATTTAAAATTTGATAGCGTCTGTAACATAACAAGCATATAATTTTTACTGATGTCTGTGACTACAATTTAGTTCAGACTAATGTGGTAGGCTTGCAACAAATATTCGGCAACTATTTGGTATTCGGCCTATTCAGCCACTTTTTTACTATTCGGCCAAATACCAAATATCTAGGTACTATTTGGCCAAATACCGAATACTTAGGATTTTTTTAGTTAGATAATTGCCTAAAATAAAACAATTGATTAATTGCATGGTAATGTATTTAACTTACAATTACAAAAAATAATGGCGCATGGTCAACTTACACAATGTCAAAGCAAAACATAAATATTTAATACCTATTCACTGGAATCATCATAATAGAAATTTAGGAGTTGAAGATTGTGATGCAGAAATACTAATTTTTCTGCATTGTCAGGTAGTAGTTTGCTTCTTTTCTGCTCATAGACATTTCCAGCTTCAGAGAAAAGCCGCTCCGAATAAACACTTCTTCCTGGTGCGGACAAGTATTTTGCTGCAAGCTTTGTAAAACACGGAAATTTCTCTCTTCTTGCTTGCCACCAAATATACGGATTATCATGCCATGATACACTATTAATATTTAAATAAACATCAGTTACAACTGCATTTTTTTCCCTTGTGATGTCCCTGCATTGATCACACTTTTCTCTGTAACAATCTCTTCAAAACAATCCATAAAAGATGAGTGTGTACTCTGACAGTGACCCGATTCTTCTGTCATCCTCTTGGACTGAATAGGAAACGAATTCGCGCTGCCGTCGATGCTTGTTTCACAGTACGTCTTTATACCATCAATCAAAATATACTGCCTTGCTTTTTCTCTTTGCAGTTGACTGGTGAAAATATTCATTTTGAAGTAAGGTGGTTGCCGGCAAATAATTTTTATTTGTGGCAATGTCTTCAAATCATTCGTTCAACCCTTGTTGAATGACAAGTCTCACTTGGCTTAAGTTGGCTGTTAGCTCTGATGTGCTAGTTTTATAGCAATATCACATTAGAGCAACAACATACGGAATAATTTCAGAAATGCATGCATATCCAGAACTGGTGATTTTGGTTAGTTCTTCAAATGGTTGTAGTAATCTCAGAAGTTGCTCTAAAAGCTCCCATTGAGCAGCAGTCAAGTTGCCAATATTGCAGTCTATAAGATACACTGAAATTGCCCGTTTTTGTTCCATTAGCCTTTCAAGCATATAATATGTGGAATTCCACTACATACTGACATTTTGCACCAATTCATGCTTGGGGAGACCCAATTGCTTTTGGATTGCAAGCAGCTTTTCTTGTGCAATACCGGAATGATTGAAATGAGTCAAGATCCTTCTTCCTGCAGCTATCATTTCCATCACTTCTGACTGAACTTTCAGACAATCAACAACAATTAATTGGAGAGTATGAATGAAACAACGAACTGAGGCCAACCCTGCATTACTGATGGCTTTTACTATGTTTCATCCGTTATCATGAATGATGATATGAATCTTTGCCAGTAGGTTGTCCCAAAAACTTGCTATTTCTTGTAGAGCAACTGCAATATTTTGTGCAGTGTGCTGCCCCTCAAAATGCTTGATGCTCAGAACGACATGTTTGACATTGAATTCATGATCAGTAAAATGCGCAGTAAAACTTAAAAAAACTAATGTGATTATACAAGCACGTCCACATATCACATGTGACGGAAATAAAATCAGTCTCTGAAACCATTTTTTTAATTGTCTTCACTACCTTTTGCTATATTTCTGGAATTATTTTGTTTGAAAAGTAAGGGCAACATGGTATTTTATACTGAGGCAAAATGCTATTTAACAGTCTTCTAAAACCAGCCCTTTCTACCATATTTACTGCCTCATTGTCAAGTGCTATCATTTCGCCAATAAGCGATGGTATTTTTTAGCCTTGGGATCATTAATATCCCATTGTGTAGGTATTTCAGTACATTCTTCAAGACACAATTGTATTTTTTATGTCTTAGGTTTATTTGCACCCATATTTTGATCCATAAATACTTGCCCCTTAGGAAGCGTAGGCTGCAACTTACTGTATTCTTTGCAGTTTTTATTTCTCAGATGGTTTACCATTCCTGATGTAGTTGCTTTCTTGCCAACTCCACCTCGAGAAATTTTTGTTTCGCACAAATTACACATGACAGTTTTCATATCATTTTTATCGTCCTCAAAGTATGTCCATATAGTGTACTTCTTTTTAGAAGCCATGATTGCCACACAACTTCACTTTTAAAGTAATCAACACGAAGTAAACTGACTGCTTAGTGCTGCACAGTCAAACTAAAAGTCAGGTGAACTGCCACCAAGCCGACTGTTTTTCTATTGTTGGCGCTCACTCGATTGAAGTTGGTTCAAACGACACCTCATCACATCGCCGTCCAACACACGGCCAATACCCACCGTCATCTACAACTATTAGTTTGGTTTACTTAGACGGTGACGGTGCGATGTTGATCTGGTGAATGTGGTGAAGTTTATCTCTAAAAATAGAGTGGTTGATATTGACCCTACAGAGACTTTCGTGTGAGTAACAAGGAAATTTGGGAATCCACGAAATAAAAACGGGGGGTCCACCCACTTTCAACAGTTCAGGCATTTAGTAAAGTAATTTTAAGCTTTTAGTACAGATGAAATGATAAACAATACATGGCTTATTTAACAGATGTATTTGCTAATTTTAATTGTATTGACTTGCGATTACAAAGTGATAGTCTGAATTTAATAAAACTAAGGCCATAATTTTAGGTTTTCTTGTCAGAATTAATATATTCAAACAAAATGGAAGCTACGAATCTTCCCAGTTCTCCAACTCGTAACTGATAAACGTTGAGGATGATGATGTTTTGGCCTATATTCAACATTTTGTCTAAATGCCCTTCTGACAGACTTAAAAACAAGGTATGAGAATATTGTGTCTACGGAAATACTGCACTCTGATATCGAGCCATATAGTGAAGACAGAGGCGGCCCTACCAAGTTTTTCAGGTGGTGCGAGATCTCATTGTGGCGCCCCAAATGTGCTATTGCTTATTGGTGATTAAGGTGTCCATATAGATAGACTGAAGATAACATACAGGTTTTACATCCTATTAATTTCATTAATGTAAAAGTTTGTTACTTGGATGCTTTAACTGTTTCACGTCGAAACGACTGAACTGCTTTGGATAAATTTGGAATAATGCATTGGCCATCTACTTTTACCCCAAATAGCAGTTCCCGTGGGATTTGGATACAAATATGTATATGAATGCTTTAGGAAAAGATAGTCTTTATATAATAATAATAACTCAAACCTCAGAAAGATTTGCCCCGCAGGGGCCTGGTACGCAAGTGCCAGGTATGGGTTTGGCGAACCCGCGGTGCCCGAGCTGGAAACTTGTGAGCACCGCAAGTTTCCCACACCGTAAACTCCTACCATGCTTCAACGACCACACCGTAAACTCCTACCATGCTTCAACGACCACCGTGGGGCATGGCGGTGGAACATTGTGTGCCTAGGAGAACGGGGATCTTGGCTTCATCGCCCGGATCGCGAGGACGGTACAAACCTCTATAAAAAAAAACCCTCAACCTCAAGGTGAGTAACGTGCCAAGGAGGTGGCATAGCGCAGCTGATGGCGGAGAACTTCGCCTCCATCACTTCGTCCGCCAACTTTGACCCTCGGTTTAAGCGACAAAGAGCCGCTGCCGAGAGGCGAGAGCAGTGCTTCAGTTCGTCGAATAAAGAGGCCTACAACTGCCCATTTACATCTTGGGAGCAAGAGTCAGTGCTGAACAGTGCAAATGACACTGCTCCAGGGCCTCATTTGATCCAGTACAGATCTTAGTAAAGATGCTAAGGAGTTCCTTTTAGATATTTTTAATCAGATATGGACCGGAGGACACTTCCCCGACTTGCGGAAAGAAGCAACGCTTATCCCTATTTTAAAGCCTGGTAAGGACAAATTGTTGCCAGGTAGCTATCGTAGCATCGCCCTTACAAGCTGCGTGGGTAAGACACTGGAGAGGATGGTCAATCGCCACCTCGTCTGGTGTCTTGAATCCCAAAATCTGCTTAGCCGCTTTCAGTGTGGATTCAGGAAGTTCTGTTCCACCTTGGAACACCTGATCCTGCTGGAGGCGGCAATACAGGATGCGTTCATCCGCAGCCAACACCTTGTGGGTGTCTTTTTCGACGTCGAAAAGGCTTATGATACTACCTGGCGGCATGTTATTTTAAAACAGTTACACGAATGGGGGTTTAGGGGTAACCTTCCCCGTTTTTTAAAATCATTTTTATCTGGTCGTTGCTTCCGGTTCTGAGTCGGTAGTGAAGTGTCTGATCTTTTTATTCAGGAAAACGGTGTTCCTCAGGGTTCAGTTTTAAGCGTGACTCTTTTCGCTATTGTGATAAATAGCATTTTAAGTATTATAAGGAGTCCTATAGGGTCCTCCTTATATGTGGATGATTTTTTAATTTTTATTGCATCGTCCAGCCTGAGAAGCGCCGAGTTGCAGCTGCAACTCACGCTGAACAGGCTGGATGAATGGTCAGTGCACACTGGTTTTCGTTTCTCTGCCGAGAAAACCCGGTGTGTACTTTTTACTCGCAACAGGAGTCTCTTACCGGAGCCCCACCTTACCTTGAGGAACACTGTTTAATGTTTTACGGAATCTGTCCGGTTTCTGGGCCTAATTTTAGACAGTAGGCTAACCTGGCTGCCACATCTTAACGATGTGAAAGCCAGAGCCTCTAAAGCTTTAAATGTTTTAAAATGTTTGTGTGGCAGGTCATGGGGCGCTGACCGCTCCTGCCTGCTACAGTTTTACAGAGCCTTATTGATCGAAGTAATCACTATCATACTATGTAGGAGGCAATTCAGAAAGTGGTGTCAGCAATTCAGTCTTAAGAAGGTTATACCAATTGCTTATCCCGTATTATGAACTATCGTAAGAAAGCTTTTCCATCTTCACACTTCATTGGATGTCATTCTTAAGAAAAAAAAAAGTAATGTCATAAATAATACAACGTAAATACTTGAGGCCATACTTCAGGGTTGTTAAAACAGGCACAGAGTGGTGGGAGGTAACTCTGCTTTAATAGGCGGGCGAGAGTCAAGCACAGATTTTGGCTGAATACTTTTGCTGAATATTCGGACAGGAAGTCTCCCGGATATTCGGTATTCAGCGTATGGCCAAATATACTATTTGTTGCAAGTCTATAATGCGGATGTTCAATTCCTCTTTTTTCTGGAATTAATTTTAAAAAATTGCCCATTGTTGGTAGTTTTTAGCATCTACCTTTGTATTTGTTTAATAATGGTAACAATACCATTATGGAGTGCAAATAAGGAAGGATATGCAAACTATGCCTGTCACTCACCACAGAGGAAAGCAGGAGAGCTGCCTCAAACACATGAAGATACACACACTTCACAATATTTTGGTATAAACCTTAATCATGATTAGTGAATTACATGGCAAGGGAATCAGATTTGTACACTCTGGGACTTGTCACTTGAACAAGCCAAAAATTAACTAAGTGGAATTTGGTCAAAAGTAAATTTGAATTAAATTAAACTGCAATGGAACGCACACTCCTGTCAGTCAGGTCTGGCCTTAACCATTTAGGAAACTCGGGCGAGTCATGCTTTTGGTGCCCTTGGAATGAGGTCTGTATAATATGAATCTATTGTACTGGCCAGTGATGGATATAACAGGGTGAGGATGGAAGGAATTTTCTGAACTTGAGGCCTAGGGGGTGTCTAATCTGCAGGATGTCCGTAGGCCAATTCCCACCTGATTGGGAGGTAGTATCTGGAAGAACTCTTATGCCTCTAATTGTGAAGCAGTTATTGAGGTCACGGGTATTGTGAGTGCTGGTATAGTGGGCAACAGGAAGGTCTAGGTTTTGGGAGTAAACTGTTTGCCTGTGACCATCCATTCTGATCATTCTGATGGATAATGAGTTTGAGGTAAAGTTGATGTAGGAACTTAGGCAGTGGAGGCAGGTGAGCTGTTATATGAGACGGGTTGTGGCCAACGAGAGCGGACCCACCAGCATCCTGGACCTCCAGCGCAAATGACGCTACTCGGTAGCCGCAGCGGGCCGCGTATTAAGCCAGCACTCTCGACCAACCAGAATGAGTGGGCCTCCCAGCATTGCGCTCCGCCACCACATCGGGGAGGGGGGGTGATGGATAGGATTTACCAGCGATAAAAGTGAACCAAAACAATATAATCTTTGTGTAGCTTAATTCAAAAAGTTGTAATTGAAAATAAAGGGAGATAGAAGAATTTAAATATATATATATATATAAAAGAAATAAATACATAAAAATAATAATAATAATAAAAAATAATATAATAATATATATAAAAATAAATAAATAAATAACCGACTGTAAAATGAAATGAGAGATGGCAAGTGACAGGTTTAACGTCATTTACAGTCATTTTACAGTCGGTTATTTATTTTTATATATATTATTATATTATTTTTTATTATTATTATTTTTTTTTATGTATTTATTTCTTTTATATGTATATTTAAATTCTTCTATCTCCCTTTATTTTCAATTACAACTTTTTGAATTTAGCTACACAAAGATTGTGAGCGTTCTGGTAGCTCAGTGCTAAACGCTTGCTTTCAAAAACGTTCGCTGCTCCTGCCCCGGGCACGAATCCCGGCAGGCGCAGGAATTTTGAGAGTTGTGTTTATTCATATGAGCTATGCCAGGACGCTCCGTGGTTCGGATTCCACGTTAAACTGTAGGTCCCAGAGGAAAGGAACTGGCCGTCCTACCTCTGACACAATGGCTTAGTATGCCTCCTTCGGGAGGATCCAACCAACCTTCGGGTTGTGGACTAAGTTAAGTTTAGTTTTTACACAAAGATTATATTGTTTTGTTTCACTTTTATCGCTAGTAAATCCTATCCCCCCCCCCCCCTTCCTAGCAATTCTACCACTACCACGCGTTTTCCGCCTGTGCTTCATTCATGTGGCGGGTTGGGATGTGACCACATCTTTCCCCCTGCCATATGTCTCGCCTCCCACATGAGTAAGACTAAAGTCGAAATATTGTGCAATTCGTGTGTTTCTGTGTTTTTACGTGTCTCGCCCTCCTGCCTTCATCTGTGGTAAGTAACGGGTAACTGTTTATTTTCCCTATCCTATCTTATTTTCAGTGCCTCGCAGCAGTTGCTTTGTTTCCTTTATCCGAATTTTGGAGTGAGACAGGATACCAATCTAAGTACTTCGCAAGTTAATAATAGGTCCTCTTGGATCACTTGATTCATTGTACATCAGTTGAAAGGTAGTTGCAAAGTGTAGCAGCTGATTAGCTTATTAGATGTAAGCAAAAGTCAATGGTATAACCATGTTGCATTTCAGAGATGATGTTTGTGTTGTGAATAGTTTCATGTAAGAACTTTATTGCAGTTACCCTTTGAGTGTTGCTCTGATAAGTGTAGGAAGTTGTTAAAATAGTAACATTGGGCTCGCAGTTTTTCCCTCACAAACAACACACTGACTGCAGTTTGGATAACTGTGATAGGATATTTTGGGAACATTATGCATATTTACAACTGCTAATCTGTTCTTAATTGAAAGACATTTAAAGAAAACTTAATCTTTGATGTTAGGAGTGCTTGTTCCTACTAAACTATAGACAAAACTTAACTGAACAGGACACACTGGTATCATTGACATAGAGGTCATTATTGGGGGTGGGGGGGATTTGGGGTGAAGAATGGTAATGGAAAAGAATTTTTAAGGAAACTTCCCAGTATTTACCTTGAGTGATTTTGAGAAACTGTTGAAAATCAATATCTGGAAGCTCGGCCAGAGAATAAAATCCGCATCTTCCTGATCTCCAGGATCAAGTATTTTTGACCACCTTCCAGGCTAGAGGTAGAAATGAGAGATTTCTAATTTCAGCATATGTTGTAGAAGGCATGTGGTGTATATCAGGAAAGTGATGGAAACAGGATACAAAATCTCAGTTAGCTCCTTGCTCGAATTTTATGGACTGAGAACGAGACTGGAATTACAGGTATCAAACAGAGAAATTGGAGGAGGGCTGAAGAACCATTAGAATTGTATGGATAAATTTGCTAGAGGATACACGGTAACTGATATAATAAAGGCTCTTTGGTTGGAGATAATTGAAATTCAGGAGCCAGATGAATAGAGTGTATATATAAGATGTACATTGGTGATGAAGCATGGATGGATACTGAGAGCAGTATCCAGTAGTACATTAGCTAATGATTTCAGGCATAAGGCAATGTGTAGGTAAAGTAGTCAAACAATTGCTAAAAACAGTGAAATAATTTCAGGTGAAAGTATTAGTGTATAAGGAAGTTGCATGTGGAGAATATGTGCCATCATAATTATTAATAAATATGTTGCATTCCAAAAAGGCCCTTCAAATTGTCATCATTATAATCAATTTATTTTCTAGTGTTGAAAATTGATTACCTTAGGCAAATTGTTGTTCTATCCATCTTCACGTTTCAGTTTATATCATATAACTAACAGCTGAATAAGATACACGAAAGAGTTTGATTCAAAATGTTATTCATAAGATTCTTCATCATTGACTACAACAGCAAAAGAACCAAATATTGATATAGAAATCACACAATCTCCCTCTGTTTGCAGTTTTTGTTCTTGCAGTATGTGGTCAGATAACCATAATTCCATAGTTTTGGCTCATGAAATATGTGAGGAAATTTTCCCACAGAAACTCAAGCATAACCAGTGGTTTCTTACAAAACTTGGTTTGAGATTTGTTAGAGTTGAATACTTTAATTTAGGTTTGCTTTAATATTACTGGATTGGTTTGAACCAAGATTAAAGTTGAATATGCAGCAGTTGGAAATTGCTGACAGGTCAGTAAAGTCAGACAAACTTTACCCGCAAATGATGTGCATGTTGCAGAAGCACAAAATGTCTAAAGTGATGGTGCACTTCCTCTTTTTTTTCATATAGACTGATATAATCTGAAAACTACTTTCAGATAAGTTAGACCAATATATCATCTTGTATTACTATGTGATGTAGAATGCTATCCCAAGTTACTGTGGAGGATGCTGTTTACAAAATAACACTGCCTCAGCATTTACATAGACCACTCGAGAATCATCTATTCTTATAAAGTGCTTAGCTTGGTCATGATGTTCTCTGATGCTATGTCGTCACACTTTTCGTCTTCGTTGCTCAACTTATCACCAGAGATTTTGTTCTAGGTTATGTATGCTATTTAATAATAGTTCTATTTAGCTAAGTATCCACAAGTAAATGAGCTGCTAGTACACTAAAAGAAAGGCATGTATTTCATAAAAATTGACATATTAATTAGTAGTTGCTTTTTCTTAATTCAAATTTGTTTGATGTAGAATTGTGTTATACTATCTGTACAGCAATAGGATTGTTACAGTAAGCTAAGAAATATCTACATTATATCATTTTCAACATTACGAGCATAATTTGATTAAAATTATACTTAGTTTGTGAAGAAATGTATTTCTGAAATACTGTGTTCAATACGTCATTTTTGACGGGCTTACGAGATATTTATATTCGATGCAGATATTTTAAGTCACTGTTATAATATACCTGAAGAAATGACGTGTCCAGACACTAAAATAAAAGTTTGTACTGTGTTTAAATTAGTGTATTAACTAGCCGATGCCCACGACTTTGTTCACGTTTGTAAAGAATTTTGATTGACAGCTACCGATATACGAGGCGTATTCCAAAAGTAAGGTCCGTTTGATCATAATAAAAACATCGTTCAGGATACAAGGTTTTTATTAACGTCAGTATGTAACTACATATCTAGTTCACTTTTCCACATAATCGCCGTTCATATCTATACACTTTCTGTAACGCTGTACCAGTTTCTTTAACCCCTCGGCATAAAAGTCTGCCGCCTGGGACATGAACCAATTGGTAACGCTCGTCTTGAGTTCTTCATCGGTTTGAAATCGTTGTCCACCAAGCCACCGTTACAAATGCAGGAAGGGAAAATAGTCGCTTGGTGCAAGATCTGGACTGTAAGCAGGGTGGTCTAGGATTTCCCAACGAAACTCTTGAATCTTCTCTTTGGTTTTGGAAGCGGTATGCGGGCGTGCGTTGTCGTGCAGGAGGATGATGCCAGATGACAGTTTCCCGCGGCGTCGATTTTGGATGGCACGTCTCAGTTTGTTGAGCATTGCACAGTACACGTCAGCTGTAATGGTTGTCCCACGGTCCATGAATTCGATCAAAAGGACGCCCTTTTCATCCCAAAACACGGAAGCCATCGTTTTGCGATTCGTGTACGGCGATTGCTTACACTTTTTTGGTTTGGGTGAACCGGAATGGCGCCACTGCATTGATTGTTGTTTTGATTCTGCGTTGGTGTACGCTATCCACGTCTCGTCTCCCGTAACAATTTGGGAAAACAAACTGTCTCCATCTTGTCTATAGCGCTCCAAAAATTGTCGTGCGCTATGCATTCGTTGCTCTTTGTGCTGAGCGGTGAGCAGTTTTGGCACCCACCGCGCACAAAGCTTCCGATATCCAAACTCTTCAGTGACAATCCTGTAAATTGAGGTTCTAGCAACATTTGGGAATTCCATAGCCAGACCACTAATCGTCAAACGCCGATCACTTCGCAGTTTTTGGTTAACTTGCTCGACGATGTCGTCGGTCCGAATACTGGGCCTGCCACTCCGCTGTTGATCGTGCACATCTGTGCGACCACTTTGAAATTCTCGACACCAGTGTCGAACTTGTTTCTCACTCATTATGTTTGGTCCATACACTACACACAATTCGCGATGGATGTCTGCAGCTGATGATCCTTTTGCCAACAAAAATCTAATCACACCGCGCACTTCACAACTGGCGGGAGCTACGATTGTCGCGGCCATTTCGAACTGCTCTCAACAATAGATATACGGCTACTGCGGCACGCCAACAATACTGCATATTTACCAGGAGTTGGTAGATGGCGCTGCAGGTGGGAAACGTCATTCAGGCCTATCATCTGTGACATCTTGTACCCCGGAACTTACTTTTGGAATACGCCTTGTATGACCACCATAGCCCATGATGGAAGGCTTGAGGCTAATACCACAAATAAACTTCAGTGGTCTGCACAGGATATTTATTGCTGGAAAGTGAAATATAGGGACACACGTCTTTGGTCGAAATAAGAAAGTGCCCTCCGTTGACCAATTTCAACCATCATATCTCCCACACGCCCGTAGTTACCGCATGACACCACCATGGTGCACGTTGGGAGACTTGAAGTTAATGCCACACACTATCATCAGTGGGCTGGGCTAGGTAGTTTTGGCTGTGGAGTGAAATATAGGGACAGACAAGCCTATTTTTATATCAGGTCCATCACTTTCAACCACCATATCTATCACATCCCCAGAGCTACCAACATGCAGTCGCCATAGTGCACGGTGAAAGACTTCAGGCTACTACCACACACAAATGCCCATAGTCTGCACTTGATAGTACTGACTGCAAGTTGAAATATAGGGACACACGTCTTTGGTAGAAATAAGAGCATGCCCTATGTCGACCCCTTCCAACCACCATATCCCTCACACCGCCATAGCTACCGACATCTAACCACCACAGTGCACGATGGGGGACTCGAGGCAATTATCACACACAAAAAAACGCACACACCAGTGGTCTACGCTATGCAGTTGAGGCAACAAAGTCAAATATATGGACACACATGTCTTTGGTCGAAATATGAAAATGTCCCTGATCGGCCACTTTCAACCACCACATCTCCCACACCCCCACAGCTACCAAAATTCGGCCAATGTTGTGCATGATCAGTGACTCTATACTATTACCACACATAAACACTAATGATCTACGCTACTTAGTTTTGGCTGAAAAGTGAAATATAGGGTTGAAATATGAAAGTGCCCCAGGTCGACCACTTTCAACCACCATACCCCTATAGCTAACAACATCTAACCACCATAATGCATGATGGTAGACTTGATCCTACGACCTCATACAAACACCAGTGATCGGCGCTGTGTAGTTGTGCCAGCAAAGTAAAATACACAGACACATTGTAACACCACAGAGTGATGATGCGGGTATTTACATATAAAGGAATTCTGTATTAGGTTTATAAGTGAGTATCGAATGTGTGATATTTGTTAGATCAATATGGAATATCGTTTGTGGAAGAGTATGGATGGTGTTTGCGGAGAGCAGCCGCACGTGTATGTATTGTGTGTACTATTACGTAATCGGCAGAATATTATGTGAACAGTGCTGGAGTACTTTTGATAGACTGTGTGTATGGCCCGGAGTGATATGATGAGCTATAAACTTTTTTTGGTGAACTGCTACGGAGTTGTGCCACATCATGGTTGAATAATTACTTACTGAAGTTGGAATCACTAATTCACAAACTTATTTATCCTCGAAACTGCATTCTTTGGTGACGAAGTCTAATTTTCCTTGTGTCTGGTGGCTTGCTTTGGTTCATGTAACGTGCTGAAGACTAAATCTTAGTGCACTGTGGAAACTAGTTCATGAGTGTGATTTCTCAATAGCTTCCCACATGTTCTTTTGAATGTTATTCAATTAATGTATTTAATTAGTAAAGTTAACCAGACTGGCGACCGCACGGCAATCGAATCGAATAACTAGAAATAACGAGTGGTAAAAGGGAGCATTGAATGTTGCGTAAGCAGCATCGCTGTACAATCGCAACGATGAACATTAATTAACCATATACATAAATATTATGTTACATGGCTTAGCGTGTACAGGACAGTGCAATTAAAACTGTTAATTATGGACAGTGATTAATAGAAAACGCGCTGGAAATAATAAGTGTTGAAATAAAAAGTTAGTAGTGTGTGTGGACAACAATCAACGATGGTGGATCTATTTCGACGTGACGTGAGTTCAACATAGCAGTAAACGACAGAACCCGAGCTTTCACGACCAGATCGAACGACGCAGTCTGTCGAGAATCACCGTCCACGCAACACCACTACACGGAGGCGACGTGGAACTTTGGAGAGCGGCGCAGCGGAAGCAGAACAACGAGGGCGGCACGACGCGGTGACATTGTGGTTAGCAGCATAGCAGGAAGCAGTTGTGATTCGTCGAAAGGAAAGATAAAATCATATTATTGTCGCTAGCACGAACTGACAGTAGTTGCTTACTGAAGTTTTATTTTGAAACATTTTCATGAATCATTATTTCATTTTTATTTCGCTTTCTTGTCATCCATTATGACATGTCAGCCTTGTCAACTATAAAACCGACAAGGAAATAATTTCATTTCAAGAGGTATCCTGATTTTTCCTTTGAAATGCTTGAAGAAAATGCTTTGTAGTTAGGAAGTAGTTGGTTTTGCTGGCCTGTAGCATTTTTTTGTCTGGATTTCTTATCATTATCGTTTAATATTGTTCAGTGTTTGAAAAAATGGCTAGTGAATCAGAAGTTGACATGTCACGAGAAGAGGTTATGAAAAATAATGACGTTTCAGTATCGGAGACGTTACATGCTTTCCAGAAATAAGTTATGTCAATTCAGTCTCTCCAATAACGGATAAATGAAATTAATATTTTCCTAAGATTACAGTTAACTGAAAATAATAATTCTCATCAATCAAAGTTAGATTAAACTAAGGCTTCATTTGAATCTAAATAAAATGAAAATAGTATTTCACTTGAATCTAAATTAAATGAAAATAGTATTTCCCTTGAATCCAAATTAAATGAAAATAAGTAAAGTATTGAATGTCTTCGAGATTCTTTTGAATCATGACTAGGACAGTTTAGGGAAGAAGTGACCCATTATAAGGAACTTTCTACCCAGCAAGCTACTGAAAAATCTTCTAAATTGACCCAGTATCGCTCAGATTGCGAACAGGTAACTAGCGTTTTGCACCTGGATGTAGAATCCTTAAAGAAAAAAGTCGATTTGATAGAAGATAGCCATGATGAAAGATTGACGAAGGTGAATAATTTAGGAGAGAACCTTACCGAAAAGTACACGGTAGTGAAAGAAGAAGTTGACCAATTAGCAGTAGGCGTGGAACAATTATCATGCTAGGTGGAAAAGGTTAAGTCCTCCACTGCAGTATGGGTGAATGAAAGGTTACAGGTACAAGAGAAGCAAATTGAAAGAAGTCTAAAGGTACGAGTTCCAGAAGTAGTGAGGGAAGAGGTTGCCAAATGTCAAGTTATTCCAAATGTTAATGTGTTCACTGCTTGCATGGTGGAAGAGAAAGTGGACTGGGAGAACTTTTGCGACAATGGTGGGATACACCCTGTCGATTTCGTAAAGAAGTTCGAAAATTTTGGACCTTTTTGTTGGGCTGCGGAGAGGAAGAAGATAGAAATGATTAGCAAACACATGAAAGGTGATGTCCACCACACTAATATTCCGCTAAATTAAACACTGTAAAGCACTCTAATAATTATAATTTCACCATTTGATATTGAATTCACTAATAACTCGCAGTTCCAGACCAATTTAAAGCAGTAAATATGATTTTTAAAGCATCTCCACATGGAGTGAAGTTCAACATTTAATCCACCACAGTTTCAGAGCTTTAAAAGTAAATGTAACCAAGTAAAATAACCTGCCAGTTAATATTCTTTAAGTTTCCGATAACCACCAACTAATAAAAAGAAAATATAAGTAAATAAAAGTCCACTTTGTGATGGCGTCGTAGCAACGAACTTTTAAAATTTAATTTCTCCCCAACTAACATCTTTCACGAAATAAAAACTTTTCTAAAGTGCTTAAATTAAATAAAGGTTCAATTTAAATTTAGTTTCAGGCCACAATAGACTTTAAATAAAAAGTGAAGTTTCGGTTGCACAATCTACGAAAACAGTAAAACTTAGAAATTCTATAACTTCTGATAGCCTTAACCGATTTAAAAGATTTTTACACCACTAGACTCAGCAAAGGCTGGGGAACACTTTGAAAATAATATTAACTTGAGATTTTAAAGTTTTGCGGGGTCACATTTTTCATGTGACGTATGATGACGTATCGCAATACTCTAAACAAATGTGCTTTTAAATTAACCAAACTTCAAAATTCATTTTTACCGGTCTGGAAGCTCTAAAAACAAAACCAAACACACCACTACACTTTTCTCATTATGCTCTTCATCTTGTGATTTTCTGGTAGCACTCAGGTAACAGATTCTTTTTCCAGATAGACTATTGTCTAGGTCAGTAGGTCATTTTGATAAAAGTCAGCCATGACAGGATAGGACAGCAGTTCATCAGATCGGTTTGAAGCGACCACACGTATCTTATGGTTTCTTAAATTTGAGAAGGCCCGGGGTCGCGGTGGCTTATGGGTAGGGCAGACCATAACAGTATGGCGGACCGGCGCCATTTCTAAAAGGGCATGGCCAAACCAAAACTCTAAAACTTTCCGACATGTGTTCATCTAACTTTCAATTTCATTCGGGGTGGTGCGGTCTGTTCTGTTTCATGACTTGTGATCGTCGGTAAATGATTTTCTCCAATTGCCATTGCTAACTGTGACTTTTGTAAATTCTGTAAAAATTTTAAGAATATATACTTCAGTTATCTGGATGCAGACTTTCATTCCTACTTTAGTACCTTTCTTACAGGAGGTTACTCTGTAAGTGGCGACCGCAGTAATTATTACAGTTAGCATTCTGTAAGGTTTTACATGGTTATAGAACTTTTTCCGAACTTTGACAACATTTGGATGACTTCAAGCTTAGGTGGACAAGCCGATATTAACCCCGATAACAGGTTTCAACCCTAACAAAAGCCACACTTGCCGGGTAGTGGCATTCAGCAAAACTTTTTCTTGAAGTGTGTTAACTCTTGTAAACATTTAAGTTCACCTTTCAGTGAAGGAGAATATGTGTGAATGATTAGTACACGTTTGCCCGAGTCGACACAGCTTGTATTTGTCAGCCATAATACATGTACCATTGATGAAGCGGTAAGATGTTGGGTCGGCTGGACGGACAAGAGAAAAGTATACGAGCAAGAGAATATGGGGAGAGGCCACCCACGCATTTCACGGAGAAGTCACAATCGGAAGGGAAGAGAGATAACTCACAGTAGCAACAGGAGAGCTACCATCATTTTGATAACAGGAATAGAGGCAGATACAATAACCATGGACAGAGAGGAGGATTTGGACGTGGTTGTGGAATCAGAGCCGGAGGATTTAGAGGTGGGTATCATGGACCAACTGGTGGCGATATGCCACAAGAGGCGTCTGCAACCCAAGCGCAGATAGCTGTTGTGGAGTGTGTCTCTCAGGTAAACTAGTACCTACCACTGCTTCAGCTTCAGCGGGGACAGGAGACTACATGAGGCTACAGAATGTGAAATCTCGAGACGTAATGGAAACGGTGAAGGTGCCTGGTCTTCGGAAGAGGAAAGAAATGATAGAAATCGGTTTAGTTGAGACGGTTTTAGCGAAGTACATGTTGAAAGAGAATGAAAGAACAAGGATTGAAGAAAAAAAAAATGAAGAAAGTAGGGAAGAAATGGAGGTATGGGAAGATAGTGAAACAATTTGTGAAAATTTTGAAGAAGAGGTGAAACGTGAAAGTATTAAATTGTTGTCAGCTATCGCAGAGGTCATTGGCCTCGCAGCCGGAAATGATCACAATCCAGCTGTGGAACAGAATATGTACAGCAAGTTGATTCATATTTTTGTACATAGCTTGTCAGAAAACTATCACGGTGAAAGTGATGAAGATAGCAGAAAAGGTATTTTCGGTGAAAAAGAAAAGTAAACAGTTCTGATCATGGTAAAGAAGGAAGCAAGCCACAAGTATCAGAGAAGAAGTGTAATTTCATTTGATGAAAGGAAGAGTGTGCACAGGAATAAAGAAGAAAGGAAGAAAGACAATTGGAAGATAAGGAAGAAAGAAAGGGGGTTAGCATTATTCGATGAAGGTAGGAATGTGTTGAAGTTTAAGTGGAAGTCTTTAGGTGGGAGAGAAATGTACTGATTATTCCTATTTTAAACCCCACATTCGCATGGTCACATGATATAATTTTTTGCCTGTGTCGGCAATAACCTACTACGCCACGCCAAAGGAACTTTTTTCTGACATTTCATATAGCACACACTGCAATATTCCCTGTTTTAATGCAGGTTAGCGAACTGCTTTTTACCATTTTTGTCTTTTCTATAATTCAAGCTAAATACAAGTTTTGCAGTGCATGCACACTATGTCAGTTTGCGCCTAATGTTGTGTGTGCCGTGTTTGTGCCTACGCAGTGATTGAGTGAGTGCAGGCAGGTGCCAAGAGCAGTCGTTGGTGTACAGATTGAAGTAAGGGAATGTGTGCTTATGTTAGCAGTGTGTTTATACTGCAGATATAAAGCAAAGTTGTAGTTTAGTCATGTATTACTTGTTTTGGTATTTATGCGATTTTATCTGTTTCTCATAACTAATTACTTCGAGAAGGACATAATGGAAGGGAACCCATTATGTGATTTTGATTCTGATGTTGATTTTGATGTTTGTTCCTGATCTTGAGTTTCATGTTTGATTTGTGCTGATGTGTGAATTTTGTATTTAGAATTAAGGAATCCATGTTGGAGTATGATGCAATGTTGCCAAGTGACCACCAAATACTAAATTTTGTGTATTATAATCAATGAGTGTATATGTTCTGTCTAGCTGTTGAGATGTATAATAAGGGTTTTGTGTTTTGTTGACGACAGGCTGGGCTTTGTCAATCCCGTCTTTCGCCAAAGAGAGACCGGGGGAGGGGGGGGGGGGTTTGTAACATCACAGAGTGATGTTGCGGATATTTGAATATAATAGAAATCTGTATTAGGTTTATAAGTGAGTATCGAATGTGTGATATTTGATAGATTGATATGGAATATCGTTGGTGAGTCAGTCGGGTATTGTCCATGGAAGAGTACGGTCGGTGGGAGCGGAGAGCAGCCGCACGTGTATGTATCGTGTGTACTATTACGTAATCGGCAGAATATTATGTGAACAGTGCTGGAGTACTATTGTAGACTGTGTGTATGGCCCGGAGTGATATGATGTGCTATAAACTTTGTTTGGTGAACTGCTACGGAGTTGTGAATTCACAAACTTATTTATCCTCAAAACTGCATTCCTTGGTGACAAAGTCTAATTTTCCTTGTTTCTGGTGGCTTGCTTTGGTTTATGTAACGTGCTGAAGAATAAATCTTAGTGAACTGTGGAAACTAGTTCGTGAGTGTGATTTCTCAATATCTTCCCACATGTTCTTTTGAATGTTATTCAATTAATGTACTTAATTAGTAAAGCTAACCAGACTGGCGACCGCACGGCAATCGAATCGAATAACTAGAAATAATGAGTGGTAAAAGGGAGCATTGAATGTTGCGTAAAGCAACATAACTGTACAATCGCAACGACAAACATTAATTAATTATATATATAAATATTACGTTACAACATGTGTCTTTGGTTGAAATAGGAAAATATCCTAGATTGACCACTTTCAACCACCATATCTCCTACAACACCACAGTTTACGAAATTAGGCCAACATTGTCCATGATCGGTGAATGTATGCCTCTGGCATGCACAACCACCAGTGACCTGTGCTATACAGATTTCGCTAAAATGTGAAACATAGGGACACGCATGTCTTTGGTTGAATTGCGCTAGTGCCATAGGGTGACCACTTTCAACCACCATATCTCCAACTCCCCCATCACTACCATCATGCAACCACCATAGTACTCAAGGGAGACTCGATGTTACTACCACACACAAACACAATGGTCCGCACTATGTAGTTGTGGTAGGAAACAGGAGTGTAAGGACACAGAAGTCAATGGTCGAAATATGAAAATGTCTTACTGCGGCCAGGTTTGGGTTTTCCATGGTTTCCCCAAATCACTCCAGGCGAATGCCAGGATGCTTCCTTCAAAAGGCAATGGTCGAATTCCTTCCCATTCCTTGTACCCAATCCCATCCCGCCTCTAATGCCCTCGTCATCAACGAGGCATAAAGCCATAAGTAAAAAAAAAAATCTATCATATCTTCCACACCCCCTACTAGTCCATTAATGGGGTTGTAAAAAGGGTGTCTCACAAATATTATACCACGTAGAACATTTTTTTCCTTATCTTGTATATGCAGAGTATGCAGAAACCAAGTTTTCGGCCTCCGACTCCCTCGGCACAATTTTCTGTGGTCAAAAAACGTCAGATTTCAGATTTTTGTCTATAACTCCTTCTTGATGAGTCCTAGCGAGAAATACTTTATTTCCAATTTTAAATAGGACAAAATTTCCTACAACTTTTGTAGTGCAAAGTTTTTTCTAAACTCAAAACTAAGCGAGCTACAGTTCTTCAAAAATCAGCAAAATTTCACACTTTTTCTGGAAAGTTGGGTTTTTACCTTCTATATCACTCAAACTTACCTAGAACCTCTGTATATATAATTGATATATATGTATTTCTGTATGACATAGTATATGTGTGTACTGTACTATGATTACTGATGTTCAATTCACTAATCATATGGCATTGTTGGCCGGGAGATCCCGAAGGAATGTTCCGCCATCTGGTGACAGTGTTTTCCATTTGCCGCGCAATGCGTGTGCACTAACTAATCAGGTAATAGTACTGGGTATAGGAAACATACAGCTTAACACGAAATCCGCTGGGATATCGATATCCAGTCAGACGTCTTAATCACTGGGCCTCCAGACTCTATTACTGATGATAATACAACGAAAATGAATGCATAATGTTATTGCCACAAAGTTATTAAGTCATAATAAATTCGTAATAAGGTAAAAATTAGTACTAAACCAAATTTTTTTTTCGGTTTGAATTGTGCCGGCTTATCAATTTCCTCACCTAGAACTGTGTCTCATTTATCCATTGCATCAGAAGAAGCTTCCTGTTCTTATTTCGGATGCAAACTTCAGCGATTTTGTCACTCACTCACTGATGATCATCAAAACTCTGAGGCACTTCCCGTAGACGTAGAAAGCTGAAATTGTACACAGATCACATTTTACCCACATATTATAAGAAAAGTCTGAAATTCGTAAATTTCCAAACGTGAAATCGCTTTCTACCCTAATTACGTCAAATACCTCAGATTTTCACTGTGGCGTGAACTTACTATGTTTAACTAATGTTTTAAATTTTATTTCCTTCCTTTTCTTACTTTGGACGTTATTGATTTTCAAAATTTTATTTGGGCACAACACCCTGACATCAAAATTCTAGTAATCCTAGAAACAAGTAATTTTGTGCACATATATGGTTTCATCCCTAAATCATAAGAAAAATCTGATATTGGAGTTTTTCCCCGTATTTATTTAATACAGTCCCAAACATAAAAAATTCTGGCACATATTTGTGGCTTAATTACTTTGCTCTGGATGAAGCTATAAACCTGAAATTTCTATACTATATAGAGGCATGTTTAACCAAAGCCTTAAATTTTGCTTTGTTCCTATGGTTAGTTTGGAATTTACTTATTATTTATTTGATGTGGTAGTTAAACCAGCGCAATGTTCATTGCTCGGATACGACGTACATTAATTGTTTTCAGAGAGAGGGGCATTGTTGGTAACGTATATTGATGTCTTAAATTCTGAAATGTTGTTATTCACCAATCTTCAAATGGAATAATTACATTTGAGAGGCGATTCAGAATAAGCAATAAACTTAAAAAGAAATGAGATCCCACAAAAACAATTATTGTAAAAATAGGCCAAGTCTCGTGTTCATGTAGTGACAAAAAGTTATGAGATCTTCTTCTGAGCCAAGTCTACACTTTGCAATGTGTATTCACTTCACTTTGTGAAATAGAATGGTTTCTCTCATAGATCATTTATTTAGGATAAAAAAACTGATTACTTGGCCATTATGCACGTCATAATTTTTACTGAAATTGAGGGCACAATATATACTTGTCAAATTCAAAAAAAGAGTGATGTAAATCTTGGCTTTTAAGTAATTATAAGTTTGATAAAGTAACACATTTCATGTATTTATGTAGGTTAACTAAAACATGTCCTGCATAATGGCCAAGTCATCAGATTTTTTTATCCTAAATAAACGATCCTTGACACCGAGAGAAACCATTCTGTTTCACAAAGTGAAGTGAATATATACTGTAAAGAGTAGACTTGGCTCAGAAGAAGATCTCATAACTTTTTGTAACTACTCGAACACGAAATGGGCCTATTTTTACAAGAATTGTTTTTGTGACATATATTATTTATATAAGGTGTTTTTTGTCACAAACCATTATCTCCCTTCATACTTAACCAAAATCAATGAATGAGGTGTCATTTTAAATTTTATGGTCTCTACTTTGGTCACATCTTATTTTAAGAAATGAATTTTTCGGAATTAGACCCTTAAAGGGCGAAAATATCAATATTTCTAAAATGCTATTTTTTGTGTTATGAGTCATTTATCTCTCTCAAAACCCATCTGAAATAAAGTATCATTTTAAAGATTAAGATCTCCGCTTTGGTGATATATATTAAGACAGGAATTTCTCTGAATTCGACCCTTAAAGGTCAAAAGTATCAATATTTCTGCAACGCATTTTTGTGTCACGACCCATTTATCTCCCTTCATATCTAACTGATATAGATAAATGAGGTATCATTTTAAAGATTAAGGTCACCACCGCGGTCACATTATATTTTAGGAAATGAATTTTTCATAATTTGACCTTTTAAGGCAAAAATGTTAATATTACTAAAATGCGTTTTTTATGTCGCGAGCCATTTATCTCCCTGGATAACTATCAGTAAATGAGTTGGATTATGAAGAGTAATGTCTCCGCTTTTGTGACATCATATATTATGAAAGATTTTTTTTTTTTGGTAATTCAACCTTTGAAAGGAAAAAAAGTATCAATCGTTCAACAACTCATTTTTGTATCATGAGCCATTTATTTCCATTTATATTTAACTGAAATAGATAAATGAGGTATCATTCTAAAGATTAAGGTCTCCCCTGTGCTCACATCATATTTTAAGAATGTATTTTTTTCTGAATTGAATCCTTAAAGGGTAAAAATATCACTATGTCTAAAATGCGTGTTTTCTGTCACAAGCCATTTATCTCCCTTGATTCCTAACGGAAATCGATAAATGAGATTTCGTTTTAAAGGTTAAAGTATCTGCTTTGGTCACATCATATTTTATGGAAGAACTTTCTCCAAATTCAACCCTTAAGGGACATAAATATAATCATATTAAAAAATATATTTTTTAAACTTGTTTGATGCCTCACGTAAATTGATAAATGAGGTATCATTTTAAAGACCAAGGTGTCCGCTTTGGACACACCATATTCTATAAAAGGAATTTTTTGGATGTCGACCTTTAGAGGGCAGAAATATCAGTATTATTATTACAACTTTTTTTTAAAAAAATTCAAGCCATTTATCTCCTTTGTTACCAGACTGAAATCGATAAACGACATATCGTTTTAAAGATTAAGCTCACCAATTAGGTAAAATCATAAATTAAGAAAGAATTTTTTGGAATTTGACACTTAAAGATTGGTCAAATCCCTAAATTGCAGCAGCAGATAAACTGTTTTCTATACAATAAGTAGCTTTTCTGATATTTTTTTCCGTAACAGAAACACTTTTGTTTTGCCAAACAATTGCAATGTAAACATTTTATTCGTACAGCAACACATATCACAGAAATGTTGATACGCTGTGTGCATTTTGTTTTGTTCTGGTTGCTTGTATTCTGTTAAGATCAGTGACAGTTTGTCGTACATACACCGTGTTTTAAATTTTCCTGTTTCGTAATATGTTGTAAGTATTTGGATGCATACTAAACAAATAAATATTGGCTACCAAAGTGTGGTTCTACTTTTCACTATATTACAAGCATTCAACGATTTATTCGTGTAATATTCGCACGGGTCATATTTAATTGCAATGGAGCTAACACTCCGGTGGCAATTCCTCCCGTCATCAATTTACCCCTTTGTTATATTCAATTTTTTTAAAAAAATTATTTTATAATTGAATGTTAAATTCCTCTCGCCTTTTACTATTATGATTCACAAATTTTGATTCTAAATTCCTTAAGAATTTTTGGAAAATTATTCATCATTACACCTGGTAATTTGTACCAGTCACTGACACCCTTACAAAAAAAAAAAAATCCCCCTCCATTAAGCATGAAATCGAGCACAGGCTTGTGGTCATGGTCGCCTTTCCACTTCCATGCACTATTCCTAATACTTTGATCAATATTTCCCCAAGCTCCATCACCAAAATATGTTCTGTAAATTCCCAGTAGTCTCTTCACATTCCTCCTTTCCTCTAACGAGTCCCAACCCAGCTCCCTTATCAAATCAGTTACTGACTGGGTCCTGCGATAATTTCCACAAACAAATCCTCTCATCACTCTCTCCAGTAAATGAAAGATACTGTAACCTTTTCCTACCACCTGCTCAATTGAGTTTGTTATCAAACGTTATGCCAAGATATTTACACTTCAAGCTTTTAACAAGCAATTCTGACTCCATCCTATAATTGTAATTAACCTTTGTTTTTTATCTGTGTACCTAATAAGCTGACATTTCTTGGAATTTATCTTCATTCCATTCTGACCTACCCATTTAAATATTCTATCAGGTCACCCTGTGGCTGTTCAGTCTTCACCTGTTTTGATCCTATTGTATATCATTATATCATCTGCATAATACCTAAACTCTGACTGTAATCCATCAACACAGTCATTTATTAGAAGTATGAACAGCAATGGTCCCAATACACTACCCTGTGGCACTCCCATATTTACTTCCGCCTCTTTTGATAATTTATATCCTGCTATAACACTTTGCTTTCTGGCTTTTAAGAATTCCTCTACCCAGCAAGTAACTTTTCATCCAGTCCAGTAGATTTCAGTTTACTTAAAACCATTCTATGGCTCACGCTGTCAAATGCCTTAGAAAGATCTAGTGCCACACTATCAAATTGGCCTCCCTTGTCCAAATCATCTTAAATATCTTGCATATAGCCCACCATCTGGGATTCACATGAATATCCTTGCCTAAAGCCATGTTGTCGATATGAAAACCAGTTTCTTTCCACACAGACATTTCTGATATAGCTGCATATTAATCTCTTCATCATTTTGCCTATTACTGATGTCAAACAAGTTGGCCTGTAATTTTCAACCCTATTTGTATCCCCTCCTTTATGAACCGGTACTACTATGACTCTTTTTCCAGTCCTCTGGTAAGCAGAAAGACTCCAAACTCATTTTAAGGTAAGGTACAATATCGTATCCCACAATGTTTTAAAAATCTGTAGTGATATTATCTACACCAGCCCCTTTATGTTTTTTTTAGCTTTCTGAGTTCCTTCATAATTTCCTGAGAATTTATGTCAAATTTTCTGGTTTCCTCATTTATACTTTTAGGGATACTCTCTTCTGATTCATTCCCTCCCATCTCAGGATGGTTGTCCCTAGTTGTATCACTATACCAGTCACTCAGTATCTCTGCAATTTTAAAATCCTCAGTGACTTCAACTCAATTCTTATCTACAATAGTCTGAATACCTTCCCTTCCCCTCAGTTTTCTAATATAGCCACCCGAAGTGTCTAGATGCATCGTTCATTGGTCCTCCTGCACGAATAATATTCTTCATAAACCCATCCTTTGCTTTTCTGTTTGCTGTTATTAATTGCTTGTTTAGTTGTTTTTAAGTATTTCCTACCGCCATTCTGTCTCTTAACTCTGTTGTGTTCCTTTCTCACTAGTCCCTTTAACCATCTACTACTGTAGTATTTTGGTTTCTGTACTTATCTTTATTTTCTGCTTTGGAATAAATATTTCCTCGCCCTTTTTTTATTATCTCCTTAAACTCTTCCCATTTTGCCTCCACTGTACTTGTGCAATCCTTCCATTTGCTGAACCATTCCTTGAAATATCTCTTCAATTCTAAAGTCTGTGCCTTTTTGTTATTTCCAGTGGATCAAGTTTAGATTGCATTACAATGAATACATGGATAATACAAGCTATGAATTTTGAACAGCAATATTAGTAGAAGTTGTAGTTATGTCGAAATGCAGACAGGCCCAGAATGGCAACTGACACAATTTCTTACAAAATAATTTATAATGAATTTAGTCTTCTTCTATTATATAAAAATCAATATCGGTCTGTCTGACTGTTTGTCCTCTATGCGCTCCTAAACCGTTCGTCCGATTACGGTGAAACTTTGGTGAGTTGTCGACTGCGTGTCTGGGGTGGTTCCTAAGAAATAAAATTTCCGAAAAACCACCCCCTCTTCCCCATAACACCCCATTATTGAAAAAAAACCTACAGATTTTATCCGATTTTTATGGAAATTTGCACACATATACTTTAAAATAAACAGAAAAACACTGCCTACATTTGGTTTTCAAAACCACACCCCCTTTCCCCCTTCCAACCCCTTAATTTTTACACACACCCACACTCTTTATCAGATTTCGAAGGAATTTTGCACTCACATAATATTAAAAAAATAGAAAAATACTGTCGACATTAGTTTTACAAGGACCCAATACCTCTCACCCTTTCTACTCCAAAACCACCCCCTTTTACCCCTTGCACCCTATAATTTAAAACAACCCACAGATTTTATCTGATTTTAATGGAAATTGGCACACATATACTTTGAGACAAACAGAAAAATAATATAGACATTAGCTTTACCAAAACCCAATTCCTCTCCCCTTTTCAACCCCCAAAACCACCCCCTCTTCCCTCGTACTCCCCATAAATTAAGCTAACCTACAGATTTTATCCAATTTTGATGGAAATTTGCACACATATACTTTAAAACCAATTGAAAAATATTGCCTACGTACGGTTTCCAAAAACGCCATCCCTCATATTACTTCACATCCCCCTAATTTAAACAAATACACAGATTTTAACCTATTTCTATGGAAATTTGCACACGTATACTTTAAAACAAACAGAAAAATACTTTCTACATATGGATTCCAAAAAGGCAACACCTTCGTTCCCGTTACATCCGATTAATTTTGTCATATATAAAGGTACAGTTTTTACCCGATTCTGAAGGAACTTTAACACACGTATACTTTAAAACAAGCAGAAAAATACTATGTAAATTTGGTTAGCCTAATCCCACCCCTCTTCCCTTTTACCCCATTCCTCTTAATTTCCAATGATATTTATCAAAATCCCCAAATTTTTATCGGATTATGATGAAACTCTGTTGAGTTGTAGAGAAAAAATAAATAAAAAAAACAACCCCCTTCACTCCTTAATTTAAATAAACCCATAGAATTAATCAGATTTCCACCAAAATTTGCAACATATGGTATCCAAAAATGCAACCCCTTTTCCCCTTTAAACCCGTTTAATTTTTGCCAATATACCTTATATAAAGCCTGTTTTTTTCCCCAATTTTTAAGGAACTTTGCACACATATACATTAAAATAAACTGAAAAATACTGTCTACATTTGGTTTGCCTAAAACAAGTCTAGCAATAGCGAAGCATTGCCGGGTCATCTAGTCTATTATATAAAAATCAATGTCTGTCTGTCTGTCCTCTATGCGCTCCTAAACCGTACGTCCGATCACGGTGAAACTTTGGCGAGTTGTCGAGTGAGTGTCCGGGGTGGTTCCTAAGAAATAAAATTTCCAAAATACTACCCCCTCTTCCCCATTACACCCCATAATTAAATAACACCTACAGATTTTATCCGATTTGTACGGAAATTTGCACACCCATACTTTAAAATAAACAGAAAAACACTGTCTACATTTGGTTTCCAAAAACGCACCCCCTTCCCACCCCTTAATTTTTACACAAATCTACACTTTATGTCATATTTTGATGGAACTTTGCACGCATATACCATTTAAAAAAATAGAAAAATACTGCAGACATTAGTTTTACATAAACCCAACCCCTATCACCCGTTCTACCCCAAAACCACCCCATAATTTAAGAACCCCACAGATTTTATCCGATTTTGATGGAAATTGGCACAGACATACTTTAAAACAAACAGAAAAAAAAACTGTTTACATATGGTTTCAAAAAATACAACCCCTCTCCCCCTTCCCACCCCCCTAAATGAATGTACTTTACTTTGTATCTTCTCAATGCGCTACTAAACCATTCATCCGATTACGGTAAAACTTTGGTGATTGTTCAAATGTGCCACTGGGATGGTTCCTAAGAAATAAAATTTCCAAAAAAACCACCACCTCTTCCCCATAACACCCCATAATTTAAAAACCTACAGATTTTATCCGATTTTGATGGAAATTTGAACACGTATACTTTAAAACAAACAGAAAAATACTGTCTACATTTGGTTTCCAAACACGCATCCCCTTTCCCTCTTCCCACCCCTTAACTTTTACACAAACCCACACTTTTTATCAGATTTCGAAGGAACTTTGCACGCATATACCATTAAAAAAAATTAGAAAAATACTGTAGACATTAGATTTAGAAAAACCCAACCCCTCTCACCTGTTCTACCCCAAAAACCAACCCCTCTTCCCCCTAACACCCCATAATTTAAGAAATACACAGGTTTTATCCGATTTTGATGGAAATTAGCACAGATATACTTTAAAACAAACAGAAAAATACTGTATACATATGGTTTGAAAAATCCAACCCCTCTTCCCTTTTACATCCCTAAAATTTTTGGGACTGTCTCTTATATAAAGCTAGAATCATAACCCGATTTTGAAGGAATTTTGCTTACGTATACTTTGAAACAAACAGAAAATAATGTCTTTGCCAAAATCCACCCTCTCCCCTTTTACCACCACCCCTCTGAATTTCCAGTGATATTCATTGAAACCCATAATTTTCATCCGATTACGGTGGAACCTTTGTGAGTTGTCGAGTGCCCGTCGGAGAAGGTTCCTAAGAAATAAAAATTCAGAAAAACCACCCCCTCCACCAATTTATAACCCTTAATTTAAACATACCCAGATTTAATCATATTTAGGCCAAAATTTGCACACGTATACTTTAAAACGAATAGAAAAGTACTGTGTAAGGTATCCCTCGTTATATTTGCAATATTTGGTTAGAATCGGGCCGAGTTTTGGGTTAACTTTAGTATCCGGTACCACACCTAAAATCGAGTTGACAACACTTTCCATACACTAAAGTGAATAAATAATCCATAACCTAGGTAACTAACACATAAATGGCATTAAATAAACGATATTCCAGCAGGAAGCAAGTAATAACATATAAAAGTAAACTTGTGATATCAGATACTGACATTGTTTAACGAGTTATTATGAACCAGTTTAGACGAAGTAAATGTTAAATAATTGCAAATAGAATGCATCAATAAACCTTTATCATGTTTAATACGCATTATTTCAGAGATAAACAGATAATTTAAATACCAGGCAAATCTAACCTTTGATTTTGGGCATATAACAGACTTTGGTGTTTCTGAAGTGATTTTCGTCCAGTAAAGAGTATAAAAATCTAATAACACACAGGTCTAGAACTATTATAAACATAACTTCACATTTAAATACAGTTTGGCAGGTATTTTAAAGAAATAGACCGGATGTTTTGAATAATAGATTGAAGCAGTATGAAAATAACTCATTGTAATGAAACTTGACCATTTTAGAGTCATAAAAGTAGTCATAATAATCCCGGAGACAGTGTAGTAGATTAATTAACAGATTTCTAATAGTTTTCAAGAGTTTAATAATCACAACAAGTAATTATGGAGGATTTTGAATACTCATTCTCTTAAACAAGTTCACATAAATAATTTGAAGTCTTTTAAGTAGTTTCAGGATTTAAAAAGTAGACAAATATAAAGGAAATAAACTAATCTTTCAGTTTTAAAAGGTGTTAAGCTGTTTCAAACCGTAAAATACGAGATATCAGTGAATAAACAGGCGCCGGTAAACCAACTAATTTGTTCGACTTTTCGGAATTAATTCTAACACTATTAAACCATTTCAAAAGCGCAAAGAGCATGTAAATACCAGTTAACACACATAATTAATTTTCTAAACACATTTAAATGCATTTCACTAACCTGTTGTAGGATAATCCAATCACAAAGTAACTTGCTATAGACACTGCACATATAAAATGCTTCTACACTGATTTTAGACACTGCCACACAACATAAAGTAGAGAATAAATTAAAACAGCCATAAAGCGAAGTAAATTCATCTAAATCAGACAGTTTCCAACACTCTAAGTATTTTTAAACGTAAAATGAACACGTAAAATAGGATATCTGACTTTGGCATTTTTTTCATTTAAAAGCCTACTTAGATACCGGGTTAAAAATTAGTTTGTCGTAAAAATACATTCTTTCAGCTTCCTACATATTAATTTCATGCCGTTTGAAGCAATAGAACAGATGTTATAGGTTTTCTAAATTCACTCAACACTAAATCCACGTGTAATTAACTGAATAATTTATTGTGCCTCAGATATAACAGCTACAAAGATAAAATAAACTTCAAAATACGCAGTTTAATTCAGGCTACACATTGATAATTTTTCCGGCGTCATAATCCATAAACCTTCAGAGTTATAAATAAAAACATAAATAAAGACTACAACTGACTGTTAGAATTACCGGTTTTACCATAACTCAACAGATTTAAATAAAGTTCATATTTTGGTAGAATCTAAAATCGGGAATAATATTTTAAACATAATTTCGAAATTATTACTAAAGCCGATTTTAAATAATAAGATAACCGAGCATTGACTAATGCGGTAATTCATTTAACACATCCATATTTGGTCATTTGTTGAAGAGAGAAGCGGTCAGGTGACCCAAGCTTATATAAGTCAGCTAGGAGGTGTTGAAGGAGCGTCCGGTCTCCAGTCTTGTTTGAAACTTCGTGGTGGAAGCACGCGTGCTTAGCGATGCTAGGAGCGCGTTGGATGGTGGGTAACGCTGACGTCACGGAAAGGTAGCGCGGAAAGATTCGACAACCATGTGAACCTTGAGTGAGTGGCGGCCATTGTTTGAAAGTTTAGTCCATCGTCATTTCACAATCAGTTTCAGGAGATGTGTATTTTGAACCTTTGCTTTATTTTCACCGGGGGAAATGCGGTTTTGCTCTTGATTCTCAACGTGTAATTTTTGGAGAAGATGAATATCCGATTGCCTTACTAGCTGTGACATTGTAATATTTATGTGAAGATTTTTGGAAAATATAACTCAGTGATTTCGACTGGTGACTTTCATTTCATTCTTTAGTACCCTTCTTGTGGTGGGTGAAAACTACAAGTGGCGACTGTGGTCAATTTTTTTACAGCTAGTATAAACATTTTAACACGGTTACAGAACTTTCTTTTGGACTTAGAATATTTTTGGACTACATCTGGTTCAGGTGATTTAGGCGGGTACTATCCCCCAGTATCCCGCTAGTCCCTGACAACTGCCTACATAAAGTTTCACCCCCTCATCCCCTTCGCGTCTCCCTAATTTAGACAAACCCACATCTTTTATCCAATTTTGATGGAATTTGCACAGGTATACTATAAAATATACAGAAACATACTGCCTAAATATGGTTTCCAAAAATACAAATCCCCTTAATTTTTGCCAGTGTAACTGGAATTACCAAAAACATTGCATATCCAAGACAATTGCAATAAACTAGAAATTGAATGAAACAGTAATTACAATTTATACATAGATATCTAATCTTTACTAAATACAAACGTTCATATGTATTCATTTAATCTACCTCAAGTCTAGCAATAGCGAAGCATTGCCGGGTCAGCAAGTCTATTATATAAAAATCAATGTCTGTCTGTCTGTTTGCCCTCTATGTGCTCCTAAACCATTCGTCCAATTATGGTGAAACTTTGGTGAGTTGTTGAGTGTGCAAGCGGGATGGTTCCTAAGAAATAAAATTTCCAAAAAACTACCCCCTCTTCCTCATAACACGCCATAATTTTTTAAAAAACCTACAGATTTTATCCGATTTGTACGGAAATTTGCACACATATACTTCAAAATAAACAGAAAAACACTGCCTACATTTGGTTTCCAAAAGCACAACCCCTCTCCCCCTTCCCACCCCTTAATTTTTTACAAACCCACATTTTTTATCAGATTTCGATGGAACATTGCACGCATATACTATTAAAAAAATAGAAAAATACTGTAGACATTAGTTTTACAAAAACCCAATGCCTCTCACGCGTTCTACCCCAAAACCACCCCTTCTTCCCCCTAGCACCCCATAATATAAAAAACACAGAGGTTTTATCCGATTATGATGGAAACTGGCACAGATATACTTTAAAACAAACAGAAAAATACTGTCTACATATGGTTTTCAAAAATGCAACCCCTCTTTCCTTTTACACCCCTATAAGTTTTGCAAATGTAGCTTAATAATAATACAATCGTAACCCGATTTGAATGAAATTTGCGTACGTTTACTTTAAAACAAACAGAAAAATAATTTCTTTGCCAAAGTCCACCCCTCTCCTCTTTTATACCTCCCCTCTGAATTTCCAATGATATTTATTGAAACCCACAATTTTTGTCCAATTACGGTGAAACTTTTCCAAGTACTGAGAACAGTAAATGGTCATGTATGTGCCACTTATCGTGAAGCTTGCCGAAAATTGAATCTTCTTGAAAACGATGCACATTGGGACACTTCACTCGATGATGTATTGGAGACTGCTTCTCCACAGCAAATACGCACATTATTTGGAATCATATTAACAACGTGCTTCCCGTCCAATCCAATAGATCTTTGGGAAAAAATACAAAAACTACACGAGCGAAGACATCCTCCATCGTTTACGTGCAACGAGTCAAAATCTGAACATTTAGTATGCATCAAACGTTTATAATCTGGCTTTGGTTTTGATTGAGGACATTTGTTTGGTAATCGCTAGCAAAACACTGGTACAATTGGGAATGGCGGCGTCTAATCGATCTGCAAACGACCTTTTCGATCATGATTTGCAACGAGAAACATACCATGATGTCGACGAATTGGTTATATTTGTTTAAATGAATCTTCCAAAATTGGTTCCAAAACAATGCATAGCGTATGACACAATTATGCATGCAATTACAAGCCAAAATGGTGGATTTTATTTTCTAGATGTACCCGGAGGTACAGGAAAAACTTTTCTTATTTCACTTAATTTAGCAACTATACGATCACAAATAAATATTGCACTTGCAGTTGCATCATCTGGAATAGCGGCAACCCTTTTGGATGGTGGTCGAAAGGCGCATTCAGCTCTGAAGTACACCTGGCAAATCAATTGATTTGCCAGGTGTACCACTACACGTGTTGATATTAAAAATTGGCGTGCTTATAATTCTTCTTCGAAATATTAATCCAACACAACTTTCCAACGGTACCAGACTTTCAGTAAAAAAGTTAATGAATAATATATTGAAGCTACAATTATAAAAGTAAAATTTAAAGGAGAAGATGTACTGTTGCCACACATCCCAATGATTACAACAGAAATGCCGTTCGGGTGTAAATGCTTGCAATTTCCGGTGCTACTCGCATTTGCAATGACCATAAACAAGGAGCAGGTACAATCATTACAAATGTCTCGAATAAATTTGGAAAATCCATGCTTCTCTCATGAACAACTGTATGTGGCTTGCTCACGGGTTGGGAAACCATCTGATTTATTCGTGTACGCTCCTGGCGGAAAAAAAAAATCCTAAAGCACTTGAGTAAACATATTATGAAACCAAACAAGTTATTCCTTTTCAAGGCACTGTATGTAAATATTTAATCTATACTAAATACCCATGTTCAAATGTATTAATTTAATCTACCTCAAGTCTAGCAATAGCGAAGCATTGCCGGGTCAGCTAGTCTATTATATAAAAATCAATGTCTGTCGGTCTGTCTGTTTGTCCTCTATGCGCTCCTAAACCGTTCGTCCGATTACGGTGAAACTTTGGTGAGTTGTCGAGTGCGCGTTCGGGATGGTTCCTAAGAAATAAAATTTCCAAAAAACCACCCCCTCTTCCCCATAACACCCCATAATTAAATAACACCTACAGATTTGATCCGATTTGTACGGAAATTTGCACACATATACTTTAAAATAAACAGAAAATCACTGCCTACATTTGGTTTCCAAAAACGCACCCCTTTCCCCCTTCCCACCCCTTAATTTTTACACAAATCTACACTTTTTATCATATTTCGAAGGAACTTTGCACGCATATACCATTTAAAAAAATAGAAAAATACTGCAGACATTAGTTTTACATAAACAAATCCCCTCTCACCCGTTCTACCCCAAAACCACCCCCTCTTTACCCTAGCACCTCATAATTTAAAAAAAACACACAAATTATATGCGATTTTGATGGAAATTGGCACAGACATACTTTAAAACAAACAGAAAAATACTGTATACATATGGTTTCAAAAAATTCAACCCCTCTTCCCCTTCCCACCCCCCTAAATGAATGTACTTTTCTTTGTATCTTCTCTATACGCTACTAAACCGTTCATCCGATTACGGTAAAACTTTGGTGATTTTTCAAGTGTGCCGCTGGGATGGTTCCTAAGAAATAAAATTTCCAAAAAACCACCCCCTCTTCCCCATAACACCCCATAATTAAATAACACCTACAGATTTTATCCGATTTTGATGGAAATTGGCACAGATATACTTTAAAACAAACAGAAAAATACTGTATACATATGGTTTCAAAAATCAAACCCCTCTTCCCTCTTACATCCCTTAAATTTTTGCGACTGTCTCTTATATAAAGCTAGATTTGTAACCCGATTCTTTTTAAGGAACTTTGCTTACATGTACTTTAAACAAACAGAAAAATAATGTCTTTGCAAGTCAATCCCACTCCCCTTTTACCACCTCCCTTCTGAATTTCCAAAGATTTTTATTGAAACCCACAAGTTTTATCCTATTACTGTGAAACCTTTGTGAGTTGTCGAGTGCGCGTCGGGGAAGGTTCGTAAGAAATAAAAATTCAGAAAAACCACCCCCTCCAGCACTTTATAACCCTTAATTTAAACATACCCAGATTTAATCATATTTAGGCCAAAATTTGCACACGTATACTTTAAAACTAATAGAAAAGTACTGCCTACATATAGTTTCACCCCCTCATCCCCTTCGCGTCTCCCTCATTTAGACAAACCCACATCTTTTATCCAATTTTGATGGAATTTGCACAGGTATACTATAAAATATACAGAACATACTGCCTAAATATGGTTTCCAAAAATACAAATCCCTTAATTTTTGCCAGTGTAACTGGAATTACCAAAAACATTGCATATCCAAGACAATTGCAATAAACTAGAAATTGAATGAAACAGTAATTACAATTTATACATAGATATCTAATCTTTACTAAATACAAACGTTCATATGTATTCATTTTATCTACCTACAGTCTAGCAATAGCGAAGCATTGCCGGGTCAGCTAGTCTTCTATTATATAAAAATCAATGTCTGTCTGTCTGTCTGTTTGTCCTCTATGCACTCCTAAACCGTTTGTCCGATTACGGTGAAACTTTGGTGACTTGTCGACTGCGTGTGCGGGGTGGTTCCTAATAAATGAAATTTCCGAAAAACCACCCCTCTTCCCCATAGCACCCCATAATCTAAAAACCTAAAGATTTTATCCGATTTTGATGGAAATTTAAACACATATGCTTTAAAACAAACAGAAAAATACTGTATACATATGGTTTAGAAATAACAAACCCCTCTCCCCCTTCCCACCCCCTTAATGAATGTACTTTTCATTGTATCTTTTCTATGCGCTACTAAAGCGTTCATCTGATTACGGTAAAACTTTTGTGATTTGTCAAGTGTGCATCCGGGATGGTTCCTAAGAAACAAATTTTCCATAAAACCACCCCCTCTTCCCCATAATTTATAAACCTACAGATTTTATCCGATATTGATGAAAATTTGAACACTTGTACTTTAAAGCAAAGAGAAAAATACTGCCTACATTTGGTTTCCAAAAACGCATCCCCTTCCCACCCCTTAACTTTTACACAAACCCACACTTTTATCAGATTTCGAACTAACTTTGCACGCGTATACCATTAAAAAAATTAGAAAAATACTGTAGACATTAGTTTTACAAAACCCAACCCCTCTCACCCGTTCTACCCCAAAGCCACCCCTCCCCTTTCCCCTGGCACCCCATAATTTAAAAAACACACAGATTTTATCCGATTTTGATGGAAATTGGCACAGATATACTTTAAAACAAACAGAAAAAATACTCTATATATATATGGTTTCAAAAATCTAACGCCTCTTCCCTTTCACATCCCTTAAATTTTTGCGAATGCCTCTTTGTAAATCTAGAATTGTAACCCAATTTTGAAGGAACTTTGCTTACGTGTACTATAAAACAAACAGAAAAAAAAAATCTTTGTCAAAGTCTATCCCTCTCCCCTTTTACCCCCTCCCCTCTGAATTTCCAATGATTTTTATTGAACCCCTGAAGTTCTATCCGATTACTGTAAACCATTTGTGATTATTCAAGTGCGCGCCGGAGAAGGATTTTAAGAAATAAAAATTAAGAAAAACCACCCCCCTCCGTCACTTTACAACCCTTAATTTAAACATACCACCATTTAATCATATTTAGACCAAAATTTGCACACGTATACTTTTAAACGAATTGAAAAATATTGCCTACATATAGTTTCACCCCCTCATCCCCTTCACGTCTCCCTAATTTAGACAAACCCCTATCTCTTATCCGATTTTGATGAAAAGTTGCACATGTATACTATAAAATATACAGAAAAATACAGCCTAAATATGGTTTCCAAAATACAACCCCTCTTTCCCTTTACAGCCCCCTATATATTGCCGGTGTAACTGGAATCACCAAAAACATTGCACATCCAAGACCATTCCAATAAACTAGAAATTGAATGAAACAGTAATTACAATTTATACACAAATATATAATCTTTACTGAATACAAACAATCAAATGTATTCATTTAGTCTACCTCGAGTCTAGCAATAGCGAAGCATTGCCGGGTCAGCTAGTAGATTATAAAAACCAACAGATTTTATCCGATTTTGATGGAAATTGGCACAGATTTACTTTAAAACAAACAGAAAAATACTGCATACCCATGGTTTTCCCAAAATACAACCCCTCTCCCCCTTCCCACCCCCTTAATGAATGTACTTTTCTTTGTATCTCCTCTATGCGCCAATAAACCGTTCATCCAATTACTGTAAAACTTTGGTGAGTTGTAAAGTGTGCGCCCGGTATGGTTCCTAAGAAATAAAATTTCCAAAAAACTACCCCCTCTTCCCCATAACACCCCATAATTTAAAAACCTAAATTTTTATCCGATTTTGATGGAAATTTGAACAAATGTATTTTAAAACAAACAGAAAAATGCTGCCTACATTTGGTTTGCCAAAAACGCATCCCCTTTCCCCCTTCCCACCCCTTGAATTTTACACAAACCCACACTTTTTATAAGATTTGGAAGGACTTTGCACGCATATACTATAAAAAAAATTAGACAAATACAGTAGACGTTAGTTTTTACAAAAACCCAACCCCTCTCACCCGTTCTACCCCAAAACAAACCCCCCTCTTCCCCCTATCACCCCATAATTTAAAAAACACACAAATTTTATCCAATTTTGATGGAAATTGGCACAGATATATTTTAAAACAAACAGAAAAATACTGTCTACATATGGTTTCAAAAATCCAACCCCTTTTCTCTTTTACATCCCTTAAATTGTTGCAAATGTCTCTTATATAAAGCTAGAAATGTAACCTGATTTTGAAGGAACTTTGCTTACGTATACTGTAAGACAAACAGAAAAATAATGACTTTGTCAAAGTCCATCCCTCTCCCCTTTTACCACCTCCCCTCTGAATTTCCAATGATTTTTATTGAAACTCACAATATTTATCCGATTACTGTGAAACCTTTGTGAGTTGTCGAGTGCGCCTTGGTGAAGGTTCCTAACAAACAAAAATTCCGAATAACCACCCCCTCCATCACTTTACAACCCTTAATTTAAACATACCCAGATTTAATAATATTTAGACCAAAATGTGCACATGTGTACAGTAGAACCCCAATTATCCGAATCAATTTGGACCGGACCCCATTCGGATAATCGAAAATTCTGATAATTATATTTTTTTCCGAAAAAGAGTCGATTTTAATTAATTACTGTATGTATGTTGAAAATGGGAGAAAAAACTTTATTTAAAGGAAAAGAGCTTTTAATTTATTGAAACGGCAACACTTTTACATGTTAAGCGTAGTTACAAGTGTTGTATGTTAGTACAGTACATACCATACTGTAAATAAAAGTCATTGCTTGCTGAACATCTCTGTCAAAGTAAGCTGTTTGACTGTAGTCATCTGTTTTATAGCAGCAAAGTCGCCCATCCGCTTGACAGTGAGAAGTTTCATGTGGTATGTAGGAAGGATCATTATTTTTTTGAATCGCTGTACGTTTCAGTTTTAATTAAAACAGCGATTCGGATAATCAGCGATTTTCATATTCGGAGTTAGGATAATTGGAGTCCTACTGTACTTTAAAACGAATTGAAAAGTACTACCTACATATAGTTTCACCCCGTCATCCCCTTCACGTCTTCCTAATTTAGATTAACCCACATCTTTTATCGGATTTTGATGGAAATTTGCACATGTATAGCCTACTATAAAATATACAGAAAAATACTGCCTAAATATGGTTTCCAAAAATACAATCCCTTTAACCCCTTAACATCACCTTAATTTTTTTCAGTGTAACTGGAATCACCAAAAACATTACATATCCAAC
>JARYHS010008075.1:161726095-161751732 GCA_031002005.1 Vandiemenella viatica
AGCTGTTTAATGGATGGTGCTGTATGATGTACGGCTCATATCAGAATGCACAATAACTCGTCCTCTACAGCAGTCTTGTAATCAATGAGTTTTAGTATGAGACCTGCATTTTACGTATTAAATACAGGAGTTGGAGAGGGTGAAAAAAGGGCTGCTAGATTTGTTTCTGGAAATTATCGCAGAATGAAATCAGTGATGGATATGATAAAGGAGCTGGAATGGGATTCAATGCAAGACAGGAGGAGGATGAGGAGGGTCATGGGAGTGTACAGGGTGTATACTGGCAATGAGGCTTGGAAAGATATTGGAGTAGGTATGAAAATTAGTGCATGGAAGGGAAAAGAGGACCATGGCCACAAGCTGGCACTCGATTTCAGGCACAAGGGTGTGGGAAGATTCTCTTTTTTAGGTAAGATTGTTAGGGATTGGAATGTGTTACCAAGAGAAATGATGAATAATTTACAGAAAACATTGAAAGAATTTAAAGAAAAATTTGTTGAAGGCAAATGTAGGTGAGTGCAGGATAGGGGGAAGATGGGGGTACAGGGAAATTGCGACCAGAGCCTGTGCTCCATTGAAATTAAATCAAATCAATGTTTTCAAAATCTCTGCCACTCATAGAGGTGACACAAAATCAGAATGAAATTTTTCATACATCCAGCAATGTCTCAATGGAAATTGATTCAGTAGCCATACAGATCAAGCTCTTCCTGCGTGGTTGGGTGGTTTTGGTAACGTCCTTTGCTGCTTCAGTCAACTGAGCTGATTGCTCCGAGCTTCGAAGCATTATTTTTAGGCATGTATTTATTTGATTACCATGCTTTCACAACAAAAATACCGTGCGTTGCATTCTTCTGTCGAACTTTATTTTTGAGAAACTGGGACACCTTGCAGGGGTGCTGTTAATTGGTAGTGAACAGAGTTGCTCTCTTGGCTATAAAAATGAAGACGGCAGGTTGCATGTTAAGAAACCAGACAGAGGCATCGACCAGGGATTTGGAGTGCTGACAGTTAATAAAAAGTGTGTAATGGCTGGGCAAAGTAGGACAGATGGATCGGCATCATCATTGGTCTATTATTTGCCCCTCCACTTTAGGACCATAATGGGAGGTGGGTTAAAAAATCTCTGCATGGGCTTCGAAGGGTGTCTTGCCTTGACGGGTCTTGTCTTCATCATTCAGTTATAGCCGGCAACAAACATAGCAGAGGGAATGCAGACGTCGAGTCGCCCTCTGGCAGCTGTGGCCGTGGAGTGGCGCCACACATGAAGAAGATGGACAGTGCCTAACAGGTTGGCTCATTGTAGGATATGGTTGGACGTGGAAAGCCACCATTGAATCATAGATAGGGAGCTAGGGTCCTCCAAATTGCCTATAGGTGGGGATAACTGGGCTAGATAATCGCTTACAGTTTCAGACGCTCTTGCCGTTTTCAAAGTAAATGTCATACTCGTGCAGTTGCTATATCATCAACTATTTGCCAGTATACCCATAGCAGTATTGTTGGTAAGTAGCACCTTTGACCTTACATTGCAATCCGTCTTCATCAGTAATCTTAATGTGTACTACTTGTATATTTTGTACAGCCAGGGCCGGCGTTTCGTGTTAGGTCCAGGTGGGTAGTCAGGCAAGAAAAAGGTGGGGGGGGGGGCAGGTCCCTGAAATATCTTACTTAAAACAATGATAGTGATAACTATGGAATCAAATTCTTAAAGGAAATTCATAGGAGTAAAAACTAGAAAACGAATTTAAAAATTCATCATAATATTTATTAAATATATTTTAGCTGTGTACAAAAGATTTATTATTATTTTTTAAATTTATTATTAATCAGTTATAACTGCGCAATGCAAAAACTGTACTGCGCTTTGCTTGTTTGGAAATGAAACGATTCAATAATTTTTCCAAATCAAGTTCGTTAGTAAGGTTGCTATGTACATGTAATATTGCAATGTTATTTAATCGATCTTGCAACATTGTCGATCTTACGTAACTCTTGAGTCGGCGTAAGACCAAAATACACTCCTGGAAATTGAAATAAGAATACATTGACGCCGGTGTGTAACATCCACCATACTTGCTCCGGACACTACAAGAGGGCTGTACAAGCAATGATCAAACGCACGGCACAGCGGACACACCAGGAACAGCAGTGTTCTCTGTCGAAGGGCGCTAGCTACGCAGCGGTTGGGCACCGCCGCAGTCAGTGTCAGCCAGTTTGCCGTGGCATACGAAGCTCCATCTCAGTCTTTAACACTGGTAGCATGCCGCGACAGCGTGTACGTGAACCGTATGTGCAGTTGACTGACTTTGAGCGAGGGCGTATAGTGGGCATGCGGGAGGCCGGGTGGACGTACCGCCGAATTGTTCAACATGTAGGGCGCGTATGGAGGGACGAATGGAGACGTGTCGTCTTCAGTGATGAGAGTCGCTTCTGCCTTGGTGCCATTGATGGTCGCATGCGTGTTTGGTGCCGCGCAGGTGAGTGCCACAATCAGGACTGCATACGACTGAGGCACACAGGGCCAACACCCAGCATCATGGTGTGGAGAGCGATCTCCTACACTGGCCGTACACCTCTGGTGATCGTCGAGGGGACACTGAACAGTGCACGGTACATTCAAACCGTCATCGAGCCCATCGTTCTACCATTCCTAGACCGCCAAGGGAACATGCTGTTCCAACAGGACAATGCACGTCCACATGTATCCCGTGCCACCCACGTGCTCTAGAAGGTGTAAGTCAACTACCCTGGCCAGCGAGATCTCCGGATCTGTCCCCCATTGAGCATGTTTGGGACTGGATGAAACGTCGTCTCACGCGGTCTGCACGTCCAGCACGAACGCTGGTCCAGCTGAGGCGCCAGGTGGAAATGGCTTGGCATGCCGTTCCACAGGACTACATCCAGCACCTCTAAGATCATCTCCATGGGAGAATTGCAGCTTGCATTGCTGCGAATGGAGGATATACATGGTACTAGTGTCGACATTGTGCATGCTCTGTTGCCTGTGTCTATGTGCCTATGGTTCTGTCTGTGTGATCATGTGTTGTATCTGACCCCAGGAATGTGTATATAAAGTTTTCCATTCCTGGGACAATGAATTCACGGTGTTCTTATTTCAATTTCCAGGAGTGTACTTCGTTCATTTGAACAGGACGACCCAGGAATTGTAATGAGTAGTCGGAAGAAGTGTATACTCTGGTATGAGTCCTCTAGTCCATTGGTACTTCTGTAAAAAATCTACACCCCTCTTAATTTTTTTGCCTCCTCATCTTGCCTTTTCAAAAGTTGCAAAAACATGTCTCTATCACTGAGCAATGCTTCTTGGTCAAAATCATGATTATTGAAATTTATAATTTTTTCTACATTTGTGGGCTGTCCCATAGCGAATCGTTCTAATGATTTGAAGAACTGGGTGGAATCGTTGTCGAATCGACTCTTTAACGACATTAGTACTTTTCATAAACTTCAAAATAAGATCTGTGGAAAAAATCTTGAGGTGTATGAAATGCTCTCGGATGACTAGCCGAGTCAAGAATGCGTTTCACACGATATTTCAGCACTAAACTCATTGTCGCCATCTTCTGGTGATACAAACTCGTATATATAGATATACTACCCAGTGTTACCAGCTGTAAGTGTGGCTGAAACTTTTGCGTATAATGGGTCTATTGGCCTTACGCATAAATACACAAACAACTGTAAGCAGTGTAATATAATATACACGCGTGTGTGTGCGCGCGCACGCGTGTGTATGCCACGTACTTTCTTACTGGGAATGTAACGGAGTTCTGTTTTTCTTCCGCAAGTCCCGATGTTCCATAAGATTTGGGACTTCAGCTTCTGTTTCCGTTCTGCATCTTTTGTAGCGAAACCAAAAAGTAAATCAGATTAAATGGAACTGATGTCACTGGGTACTGCGGTGCTGTTTGAGATAACTTCAGTTGAGTGAGCGCCGACAATAGGTGGAGTGGTAACGTATCGGTGAGGGTTCCTTTTTTGTAATTATTACATGCATTGTGTAGAGTCCCCTGACGATCAACTTGGCTGCCAACTTTGGTGCCGTGTTGAAGTCCATGTTGAACGTCTGTAAGTAGTGTTCATGGTTGACATGTTGAGATCCGGTTAGAGTTGAGATCAAAAACTTTCGTATTTGGTGGGCGACCTTTTTGTGGCGTCTGTGGAAGTTAACAACACAGTTTTCAGTATCAGTTGTTAACTTTCAACTGTTCTGTCAATGTTATTGTTTTCGATTACTGTACGTTTTCGTTTGACCAGATGTTATTTGGACTACTTACTACTGTTTGAGATCAAAATTGCTTTTCGAATATGGCAAGTATACCAAACCAAGTTTTTTTGAGACGCTACCCAGTTGTGGAAATCTGAAATTTTTAAGGATCGCAACAAAAAGAAGAATGCGTGAAAAAATTCATTGTTCTTTTCCAAAAAATTGGGCTAAATACGAATATTCACAGTTTTAAGGAAAAAATAAGAAATATTAGAACTGGCTACCGGAGGCAATTGAAAAACATAGAACTGAGCTAAAGGTTTGGAGCCGGAGCCAAAGAGAGTACATAGCATGTTACTTCGACGTTACCAGGAGGTTAAAATTATAAAAAAAAAACTTTAGTTCATAACACTACAAGTCACTTTCTTCCAAGAATTTGTGGCGATATAGCGTTGAAAAATTTTAAATCCTCGACGCTCTGACCACTAGCTAAAAGTATCGGGGTTGCGAACGACCATTCGTTCACAGCAATAAAATCCTCATGCTGGTGTCCTTTTAAATAAACTTTCGCAATTTGTCCTACAATTCATACTAGGTTTTATTTTCCAGTCTTAAAAATTTATGAAAATAGTCAGCTTTAGTGACGCGTATCTCCGTCACTAAAAATTGAACGGAGAAATCTGTGCAGTTTTGATGCCATTCCTTTGAGACCAGCAGGATGCATCTCATCTTCACACAACTCTCTTAAAACTAAAAACTGCAATTCTCAGTCACTCATTTTTCACAAACTACGCTCTACTATAACCAAAATGCTTAAAACTGCAATAAAAAATAGAAAGTAGCAGAGAAAACATCCGGCAAAAAAACCTGATGACAAGTACTCGGACCGCGGTACAACTTGGTTGCCAATAAAGTTCACAACAAAGTTGCCAATCAAGTTGGTCGTCTGTGGGCCCCTTAGGTATGTATTTTATTGTATGATAGTAGCGTGTCTCAAAATGAAACCAAAACTAAGTCCTATTTAGATAGTTGTGTACAAAAAACTGAATCTGTGGCAAAATGTACGTACATTAGGTATTCTCTGAAAGAACATACTGGTACCACCATTGCTTTAAAAAGCAATTTGAAATCCATCCATCCAGAAGAATTTAAAACGTCTGAAAAATTAAATGTAAATCTTAAGTTACATGAAGGGAAAAAAATCAATATCAGTCTAGTCAAGTAGTAAAAGCAAAAAGACTTCTATTAAAAGTAGATCCTCTTTAGGTGATGGCAAATATTCTATGTTGTCTCCAATTGGTTTTTGTAGCCCCGCCTTGAAGTGTTACTAACGAAAAATTGTTCAGCGAAAGAAGGTTTAATTTGTAGGAGGGGGGGGGGGGAGAAAAAATTAAAAAAGGAGAAAAGGTTGCTAAGCGTTTGTTTTTAAAATATAACTTGCCACTTTTAACTTTCGAATATTAATCATAGTAATTAGAAAACTACTACTTCAAAGTCAGTTACTATTACTGTTTGATTTGATTATTAAAATAAACATTATTTGTCATTTTTATCAAACAAAGTAACTAGACACTAAATGAAGATTCTGTACACTAAATCACATTTTCATATAACTTCGGCTTCTGTTTCCGCTTCCATTAACGTCGCTTCCATTACATCTCTAGTACATACACGAGAATAATCATTATACGCACGTATTTATGTAGGCCTATATAGTGAAGAACACGAATAAGAATTTTACTTTCTTCTGATTTTGACTGTCAGCTGACTTAAGAAGGCCATCTTTTAAGATTCCAGTGGATCCTTCGTCTAAGGGCGATGCAAATTTATCCTCCACGTTCTGCTGTCTTCTAGCATTATCTACACTCAATTCGTTTCTCCTTTTCAAATTCACTACGAATTTATCCATTTGAATTTTATGTTGAGAGTCAGCCGAAATACACTAATGCAGATTTCACACATGACTGTTTTGGAAGTACACTATGTTACCGTACCCTTCTTGGTTTCACTCACAACGATTGTTTGCTCAGTTGGCGACAGCTAGGGTGGCGGTCTCTATTGAAACATCAAAGGGATTTAGTGCGTCGTTAATGGTGGTGTTGTGGGTACACAGGCTATTTATACACGCATTTTGAAGGACGAAACTAACATGCTTAGCTGGTCTGCTCTCTCTTTCTCTCAATTCTTTCCTCTATGCACTCTAAATTCCGGGTGGGTATTTTACCCACCTGGAATTTCCCGGGTGGGTATTGCTTGCTACCCACCATACCCACATTATCCGCCGGCCGTGTGTACAGCACCGTGTCATGGTAGTAAGTAGTGTATGTATCACCTTGATGATCCTACCACGAATATCTCATTCCAATCCCAGGTAGACTTCTATGCTCGATCCTTATTCACTTGCTCAGTCCTCTCATCGAATCTGGCCAAGTCTCTGCTCGGCCTGCCAGATTCTTCATAGGTCCCTTACAGGTTTACCGTTGTCCAGCTGTGGGTAGAATTAGGCTATTTTGCAACCAAATGGTAGAGCCACAGAAGAGTTGGTGTAATAGTAGAGGTTCCGAGGGCGCGGTGCAGCCAAGCAGCGGATTGTGCAGTCGTCTATAAACAACAGTCGGCAAGCAGATGATCGGCAACAAGTCGACGCAGCATTAGCGGGAATCGCCAAGCGAGCCGTGTGGTAAGTAAATCCTAACGAGGCCACAATACTGACGTAAGTGACGGAAGCAGTAGGCACGGGAAAAATATCGCAAGATCCAAGTAGCAATGCCTGGAAGAAGCTTTCCACAATAACGAATGAATGACTGGCGAAGAAGTGAGTAAAATTGTTGATTAGAATAAAATGTTTCATAATGTTACGATTCTAAAATTGATTAGAACGTGAATGCTCAAATTAATTAAACAAGTTACGACGTAAAAGAATGTTCCGTATTGTAACAATTTTATGATTTCAGTAGAAGTGTAAAAAAATTCAGCTGTGATTAAATGCATTTAAGCATTTTCTGTTAGTTAATATTATAATTATTAAAGAAGAGCTATTAAGAACAGTATTCTTTATAAAATAATATTTCAAATCCATATTAGTGATTAAAACAAAGTACGGTATACAAAGAAATTGTAATCGGGGGTTATAATGACTATTGTAGAATTAATGCATAGATGCAGTTACCCGCGACTTCGTCCATTTGAAAGTGAGTAATAGCATATGATTTGATTTAATAATAATAAACAGTTCCTTAGGGAGATTGGGGGGGAATAAAACACGTGAGGAAAGAAAAACTTAATTAAAATCAGTATCGTAAATTAACAGAAATTTTGGTATACATGGAGAATAGGTTTGATTAGAAGGCTGTTGTTTCACAGGGTATAGTTCCTACCATTGAGGTTCTTTGTTCCGTGGTTCGTACCATGGAGGAAGTCCTCCATGGATCGTACCATGGAGGAATATTTCCTTCCTCCATGGATGGTACCTGCCGCCATTAGGCAGTGCCACCAGCGCACAGAGGAAAAGTAAGAGGTAGTAGCCCGCGCATTTGAAATACAGAATCAAATAACACTTGCCCACGTTGTATCTCAATAAGAAAGAACAGCCAGATATATCATTACTTTCTAAATTCCCATTTGGAACCTTGCTTGATTCCTGTCACAAGTGGCCATTAATGATACACGTTGTATTTCAGTAAAACTAAACTTCCAAATAGACCATCTGTAACTTTCGAACGTATTCTGTAGGAGAGCCATCCAGACGCATCTCATACTCGACCAATAAATCACCAAATTCTAAATTCCCACGTGGAACCATGTTTAATTCGCTTTATTCGTATGACAAGTGTACATTAATGATACACGATGTATTTCAGTAAATTTAAACAGCCATATATACTAATATATTTTTCTCGGGCTTCCAGCCGTGTTAATATATCATATTTGCGGGACGTTTCGAAGGCGTCCATCTCTGCCTCCATTCTCAACCAAATGTCAGTGTATAACTGTTTGTTTATTCAGCCGCTGCTACGGAAACGGTGGAAAACAAGAAACCAACACAACGCGATTACGTCATCCGCTCTTCTGCTCGTTACCGGCGCGAAACTGTTTCAGCATTTTAATCTCCGGGTTCCAGGCCGCACTGAGTTGATAACCAGTGTCCCTGTTGACTAATAAATCAGTTAATCTTGTTTCTACAGCCTCTGTAATAACGCTGGCCCAAAAATCTTTGACCCGGGCTAAAATGGTTGTTTTTTTCAAATTCAAAAGTGAGACCTTCTTGCACACTATGTTCGGCCACCGCAGATTTTTTCTTCTTGGCCAAGACGAACATTTCTGGCGTGCTCTACACATCGCTGCACAATGCATCGCTGCGTCTGTCCAATGTAGCCGCGGCCACATTCACATGGTATATAATATACACCAGGGGTTCGTAAACCTAGGTCATCTTTAACGCTGCCGACCAAGTTACTAATTTTAGTGGGTGGTCTATAAATTGTCTTGACTCCGTGTTGTGATAGCAGTCTACCTATTTTGAAACTTAGGGCACCCACAAACGGCAGAAACGCAAGGCCCTTGGTATCACTCTGATCTCTCCGTCGATTTTCCTTCTGTTTAAACGCACGAGTAATCTGTCCCTGATTATAACCATTATTTAAAAACGTTTTCCAGAGATAGTCCAATTCACCAGCCAGGCTATGTTTGTCACAAATCCTTTGTGCTCTGTGTACCAAGGTAGTTAATACAGAGTTTCGTTGTGCCGGATGGTGACAGCTGTTGGCATTTAAATATAAGTCGGTGTGGGTAGGCTTCCGATACACAGTGTGTCCCAGCGAACCATCAGCACGTTTAATAACAAGCACATCAAGAAACGGCAGGCAACAGTCCTCCTCCAAATCCATTGTGAACTGAATATTTTCATGGATTGAATTGAGATGCACAAGGAATTGGTCAAGACTGTTTCTGCCATGGGCCCAAATCACAAAGGTATCATCGACATACCTATAAAAACACTTCGGCTGGAGTGGTGCGTGGTTTAGTGCCTCTTCTTCAAAAAATTCCTTGCGCACCTCAATTCAATTCATGAAAATATTCAGTTCACAATGGATTTGGAGGAGGACGGTTGCCTGCCGTTTCTTGATGTGCTTGTTATTAAACGTGCTGATGGTTCGCTGGGACACACTGTGTATCGGAAGCCTACCCACACCGACTTATATTTAAATGCCAACAGCTGTCATCATCCGGCACAACGAAACTCTGTATTAACTACCTTGGTACACAGAGCACAAAGGATTTGTGACAAACATAGCCTGGCTGGTGAATTCGACTATCTCCGGAAAACGTTTTTAAATAATGGTTATAATCAGGGACAGATTACTCGTGCGTTTAAACAGAAGGAAAATCGACGGAGAGATCAGAGTGATACCAAGGGCCTTGCGTTTCTGCCGTTTGTGGGTGCCCTAAGTTTCAAAATAGGTAGACTGCTATCACAACACGGAGTCAAGACAATTTATAGACCACCCACTAAAATTAGTAACTTGGTCGGCAGCGTTAAAGATGACCTAGGTTTACGAACCCCTGGTGTATATTATATACCATGTGAATGTGGCCGCGGCTACATTGGACAGACGCAGCGATGCATTGTGCAGCGATGTGTAGAGCACGCCAGAAATGTTCGTCTTGGCCAAGAAGAAAAATCTGCGGTGGCCGAACATAGTGTGCAAGAAGGTCACACTTTTGAATTTGAAAAAACAACCATTTTAGCCCGGGTCAAAGATTTTTGGGCCAGCGTTATTACAGAGGCTGTAGAAACAAAATTAACTGATTTATTAGTCAACAGGGACACTGGTTATCAACTCAGTGCGGCCTGGAACCCGGCGATTAAAATGCTGAAACAGTTTCGCGCCGGTAACGAGCAGAAGAGCGGATGACGTAATCGCGTTGTGTTGGTTTTTTGTTTTCCACCGTTTCCGTAGCAGCGGCTGAATAAACAAACAGTTATACACTGACATTTGGTTGAGAATGGAGGCAGAGATGGACGCCTTCGAAACGTCCCGCAAATATGATATATTAACACGGCTGGAAGCCCGAGAAAAATATATTAATATTCAACGCCGTGAAAAATTACGATCCTACAGCCATATATACTGTCTGCAGTTTTCGCACTTATTCTGCAGGAGAGCCGGTCATTTCAAAACATTGAAATTTACAGTGGATGCAATTACAAAAAAGTAAAATCCATAAATTAAGAAATTTGTAGTAAGACGAAGTATCGTGTGTTTTTAACTAAAATACTACTATAAGAGTGTTCAACTATCGTAAAGAGTATCGTGCACGATTTACATAGATCAGTTGCCATGATGAAGGCTTAGACGTGAAGATATTAGAACCAAAGTAGATGAAAAAAATATTGTTATAAAGGCGAAACTTTAATACAAGATGGTAAAACGTATTTGATATGTGTGGTTGCAACTTTTTTTTTTTTGTAACTGCTTTACGTCTCTTTTTAACATCGAGGTCTTTAGAGACGGGAAAGGATTGGGGGCAAGGAATGGGAAGGAATTCGGCCATGGCCTTTTTGAAGGAAGCATCCCGGCATTTGCCTGGAGTGATTTGGGGAAACCATGGAAAACCCAAATCTGGATGCCCGGACGGGGATTCGAACCGCCGTCCTCCCAAATGCGAGGCGAGAACGCTTGGTTGCAACTAAGGACTCAGTGGCAGCATGGTTATAAAGTGCAAACCTTGTTCAAACATTTTATTACAATAATCATGGTCAACGATTAAACTTATACAGAATATCACAAATAATATAATACATAAGAAAGCTTCGATCTTGCAAATTATGATCTTAATAAATCCTGTACCAATACAAATATATGATAATGCGATGACGACCTTGTTAAGCCATGAGAATATCTCTAATCACAATATCTCCACTTGTATTAAACATGCAAACAGAAAATCCTTACGTGCTTGGAAACGTAATATAACAGGGCAGGCTCTTACCAATTTACCATCATATAACAAATTTACAGCTAGTACCAAACACAAATTTGTACACAGGAGGCAAAATACAGCAATTATTTTAAACAAACAGGAATCAGTTTACCATAGCGTCCTTCAATTTAACCTTAAGAATCAAGTTCTTACCAAAAGGTTCTAACACACTATAGTGTGTACACGCCGGCGCATAAGTCATTACCACCCACACACACTGATAAGGTAGCGGGAACGATTAGCACCACATATCGGGGAATTTTGTCCATTCCCTTAACAAAATTATTAAGCACAATTAACAAGAATGCAGTAAGCGACGCACTTTATAGTTGGGATCATCAGGTATACTACCTCAAATACCCTACAGTGCTAGAAAAGGGCAACTTATCACCTCGAAGCCACCGCCAGCCCCGCGCGCTGCCGTGCTCCCCAATCGGCGGAAAACCGCTCGCGAATATAGAGCGCAGCGGAGGAATTCCCTCGATTAATGCGAGCGAGGAACGGTCTCGGTCGGGTCACAAATCCACATCATGCGGTACTTCCAGGCCGCCGGGTCAAATTACAAGTCCTCGCTTATACCAGCAGACCTCTAACGTCGCAGTCAATTAGAGAAAATATTAGACCCAACGAACCAATCCGCTGCTGCCGATCGACTGACTTCCCAGTTTCATGTCCCCGAAAATCAACTCCATCAGTCGGTAGAGGGCACCACCAGAACCACAGCGCGCTCTCACGGGCGAAACTAGCAAGCGGGCTCTGCAGGAACCAGCATCAGAAGACAATCGCGGGCGGGGAAAATAAACATTGCGAGCCGAGCACGGCTCAGTATTAAAAGATTAAGAAATGTGAATATGGGGGAACATGAGTCAACACATACATATTGAAGGAATTATTAACAAATTAGATGGGGGTTTAACATGCCATAATGCAAGCAAAGGGCAGTAAAAGAAATTAAAATAAACTATCGAGAGCAGCAGTAAGCGACGCACAAATATAATCATAATACAAAGAGAAGGTGGCAGGTTAAGTGGACGATCGTGAGTGCTACGAGAGAGAAATAAGTACATAAAGAACAAGTGGTAGATGAAATTGTGTCGAGGAAAGACGCAATAATTTAAGGTGGTAGGATATGAAGGAGGTGACGAAGGGCTCGTCATGAGAAGTTATGGAGGAGTGCTGTTCACTGGAGGGTGTTCCACTATAATTTTCCGATTGAAATATTCTGTGTTGAATAAAAAGGAGTTTGGCCAAAGGTGGAACGAGTGCACTATGTAAACGGGGGGATTTTTGGATCAGCGTATAGTGACAGTCAGAGAGACATTACGAGCTGATTGGTGGATGGTGAATGAAGGTCGTCAAAAGGAAATTGAAGAAGACGTGAGTTCTTCGAAATGCAGTGAATGTTTGTAGTTTATTATCAAGAAGAGGTATTCTTGGTAATCAGTGGAAGGTGACTGGGCGTCACCACATGACAAAGCATTGCGTTATTGGCCGTCGGTGTCCCTATGCTGACGTGGCAATGTTTTATCGAAGCAAAAGTATGGAGGTCGCAAGTAGACAGGCCAGGTAGAAGCGATGTCTTCCATAACAGGAATATTAGAGGTTCCTGATTGAAGCCCGGATTATGCAGTGTGTTCACTCAAATATGAGACTGTAGAATACAGGGCGTAGTGGATTTGGACGAAGTGGTGACAGAGAAGAGCCGCATAGGAAGTTATTGTCAGGAGATAAAAAAAGAATGTAGTGATCCCGGCGTTAAGGAGGAGACCGAAAAGTAAGTGCGAGTCTGAGGTGGTAAGTGACCGGGAACCAACCTCCAGTGAGGGTTGGGGATACCGCAATTATCAATTCGTACACGAGGGAAATGCTAATAGGTCCATAATAAGTAGGATACGCGAGTACAACTCTTCAGAGAAGGAGGCAGCGATTCTAGGAGAAGGTTCGCCTGCAAGCGGGGTCAGCGAAATCATCACTCCTAAGAATGTTTAAGAAGGTCAAGCGCTATGGTGGGTTGCAAACCGGCAGGCGCAGCAATATTTGATGTTAGTTGTAAGCAGAGGTGGAAGAGAAACTAATGAATTAACACGGGAATATTGCAGAAGTACACCGTGTAAAGATGTATATATTTGTTAAATCACCTGTAACATAATAAATATCATATAATAGTAACAAGGACAAGAATATCAAAAGTAGAATTGTTAGAGGAAATATCCAAATAATAATAAATAAGTCTTTAATAATCAAGATATAAATACGAATGAAAAATGTTAACCGTCATTAAATATGTAGACCAGGGATTAATAGGATAGTAATCCTAGTGAAACTGTAATATTGTAAGAATTTTAATGGATGTTAAATTGACAATATGAGATGAAAGTAATAATCTATAAACTGTAATCCAGAGTAACAGCGAAGTGGTGCGAAGGTTTAGTTAAAACATTAATGGGAATATAATTATAAGAGAGAGAGAGTAATATCATGAACTGGTTCACACACACACAAAAACTAAATGAAGATGAGTCCATAACAGTCATTACCTTACATTATAATGAGAGTAAAATAGGTAATTTACATTGAAGGTGTAGCGGATACGAGATGCATTATAAGTTGAATGCCTGAGGTATATTGTTGTTAAGCTTAATCGTGAATAAATATTATTGAAGGTGTCTGTAACAATGAATGTTGATACTATTAGTTGTTGGATAGCGATAAAATAAATACCAACCAAACACTGAGTGTTCGCCTTAATAGGGAAATTTACGGTTGTGGAAGAATTAATTTTTTTAAAAAAGTTTGTAAAATCCCTGTTGTTGTTAAACTATGTTGTGCTAATTCTACGTGACGAGTGTTATGGATATTACGAGCAGGAGCGAGAGCCCTGCTGACACACGAGTCGAGTGCCCACTCGGCGCTAGGCCAGACGTCACCTGTCGGCGGAAGTAAATAATGGTCGCTCGTATGAGGGAAGCCTTCGTCTGTTGCGATCTCTTCCACGTAAACAAATAGAATCATTACAGGATGTACACGCCTAAATCGCAATTAACAATAAGAGAGAAAAGAGTATTTATTTATTTATTTGTCGTATGACTAAGCAACTAATATAATACATATAAATATAAGTACAATGACAAGAACGTTGGCAGCGTTCGCAAATTGATGTCCAGTTCTTCCAGCCATTCTATGAAGGAAGTTGTAGCCAGGGGCGCCGACTCTGTGGGTGCTCGGGGGCTCTAGCACCCATGAGAGGGCAATAGTGGGTGCGGAGCACCCATGAACATAGACAACAAAACTAAGCAGTAATCGGCTTTGATCTGTTTTACCTATCTTACCCGCCACTTACAATGCAAAACGTCTGAACGAGATCGCGCTTGCTTCCCATGCGAGCATTCTCATCATGCCCAAGGAGAAAGTAAGTACTAAGTTAGGCCATACTTAAAACCATCTAGTGTGAGGTGATTTGTGAAGAGCATGCACACAACCAAGCTTTCGAGCTGCTAATAAAGCACTTCTTTCAGAGGTCACCGCGTGTTTTGTTATCGAGTTTATTTCGGAAAATTATTAGTTTCGATGGATAAATTCGTCGTTCGAAATCGTAAATTACCAAACATTACTACTAATTCTTCTCAGCTATGTAGTACAGTTCAACAAATCCACCAGCAAAATGTTATTTCTGAAAATTCAATTGAAGAGAAGATGAAATTTTCAAAGTAAGTGGCAAACAATTTTTCGGTGGCTATTATATGATGGAGATAGAGATAAAGTGTTTTGCCATCGGTAAAGTAACTATGTCTCGTAGCGTTGATAAAAAATCATCAAGAGATGACGAGTCTATTAAGGCATTCACTCAAAGTGCTTTAGAAAGGTTAAAAAGTCACGTTCACACTGCATCTTATAAATAAAAAAAACGAAGGTGTAAAAACAGCTAGAACCACCTTTGTAAAAATTATTTCCATTTTTCGTTTTTTAATAGCCGGAGGCCTAACCAAAAGGGGCCACGAGGAGAACAATCAAAATACATTCGAGTTTTGGAACCGTGATCACAGGATTTTCCCGAGTTAAACTCTTGGCTCCAGCAGCATTGCGAAGAATAAACACGTATTTAAGGAGTACTAAGCAAAGACTGAATGATCGCATGGTAGTGCAGGTAAATCAAGAAATAGCGGATAATTTGGACCTTCAAGAAATTGCTGATATATTTATAAATACAGCTGTTGTTAGACAATATACGTTTGAATTGGCAACAAATTATTTGTAATCGTAAGTTTTCCCGGCGGATCTTCAATCAACAAATTATAAAATTTTCCTTCTTAGAATTATTAATTTTGATTTGTTGGTCTTACAATTCGTAGTCTATTTTGTACATTAAGTAGATACTAATAAATATCTCCTGTTAATAAAAATTGTGTTACACATAATTGTTTCATTTTTATGTTTTTATGATTATAGTAGGTATCCAGTCATTATTGTTCAACCCAGCATTTTGTACCCTCTTTATTTTCCTCTTCTTCTCCGTACCTCCATATTAACTACTAGCTGCACCCGCCACTGCATTCTCGATAGCAATCGTTGCAAAAAGAAATCAAATGCAATAGCAAAATTGTGAATTCTTCTAGCAGTACAAAAATCCTTAGTACAAATCAACTGATATTATAATTTGAAAATCTGTAAGTTTGTTCCTTAATCACGTGAGAAAGACTGAACCAATTACAATGAAATTTAGTAGGTTTTTGATATGGAATAAATTTAGAAAATGTAAAATCTTTGCCCTGCTCTGCCTACTTGTTCGCTTATAACTTGAAATCTACTAGACGGATTTAGATGATGCACCACTTGCTGGTTCCCGCGACTTCGTGTTTGTCAAGTATTTTTTTACACACTTCGTAAAGGTTTTTTTAAAATAAAAAAAGGAGTCATCAAAGGAGCATGAGCACCCGAGGTTTTCCAAAAGCCGGCGCTCCGAAAACATCTTCAAATGGTCCATCATACTTCCTTAGAAGGTATTCTTTGATTATATGCTCCACACTCTGGGAAGGAATACCGCAGTCACATGCAGGAGAATCCTGAAGACCCCACTTATACAGCATGACGTTGCATTTCGCATGGCCTGTTCTTAGGCGATTTAGTTTGACCCACTGGTCTATTTAGGTGGAATCCGGAAGTCCAGTTGTGGGATCTTCAATAGCTGGATGTTTCACAGATGTTTCCTTGACATCAAAGTCAAATACATCTTGCCATACTGGATTTTCTGGTTTTAAGACGAGTAGGGGCTAAGTCATTTAGGACGTCGTGGATTGAGAGATCCTGTGGATGGTCAGGATGGTGTAGTTTTATCCACTCACGTGCCGTTACTTCTTGGCGTCTTACCTCTGAAGGTGATATTTTGCTGATTAGGTGTAACCAGGGGACTGGGGTGGATTTTAGGGTACCAGTTATTACTCTCATACACTCATTCAAATGGACGTTGATTTCTCTAGTGAGAGCAATACGTTGCCACACTAGAGCACAGTACTCAGTGACAGGGTAAACCTTGATGAAAGCGGTTGTTCGTAGTGTGTCGGCATCAGCTCCCACGAAGTACCAGCTAGCTTCTTCATGATGTTGTTTCGTGTTTTAAGTTTCTAACTTGTTTTTTCCAGGTATTTTTTTAATGTTAAGCAATGGTCTAAGGTGATGCCAAGATATTTAGGATAGAATTATGTTTCACTCTCTGATGGCAAAAGTTCACTTTGAGCTGCTGGTGTGCTATTCTATTGCTCAAGTGGAATGCGCATACTTCTGTTTTCATCGAGTTCGGACAAAGTCTCCACTTCCTATAATATGCATTCATGGTTTCAAAGTCTTTAGAGAGAGTGCTTTCACCTTTCTCTAATGTGACAGTTTTTACAGCGATAGCTAAGTCGTCCATCGTAGCAGAATTTATTGCCGGTTTGTTTCAGGCATCTCACTGGTATACAAGTTGAAGAGCAATGGCGCTAGTATCCATTTTTTATTATAAATGACTTGCTTGTCTTATGCCCAACGGTAACCTTAAATATCGGTTGGTCAGCATATTCTTCAGGAGTGATTTTAGTTTCCTGCAGGGTATGTGTATTTTTAAGTTTAAGTAGCTGTCCATCCACCCAAACTGTATCATATGCCGCTGTTAGATCGACAAAGGCTACTGATGTCTTTAACTTTTTCTGAAATCCAGCCTCAATACATGTTCTCAGAGCTAATACTTGCTCACAACAGCTCCGTTTAGAAACCTGCCTGGTATGTTGGTGTTATGTTATTTATTATTCCTTGAATACGGAGAAAGATGAGGCGTTCTAGAAGCTTATAGCAAACAGTTAGTTGAGCAATGGGTCGATAGCTTGAAGCATCATCTGCTGGTTTGCCTGGTTTGAGGATCGTCAAGGTGTGAGCCATCTTGAATTCTGGGGGTAGAATCCCGGTGTCCAGAATATCGCTGAAGAATTTCTTGAGCCAAGTTCTTCCCTGCTTGCCGAGATATCTTATGAATTATGGGAAAATGCCGTCTAATCCTGCAGCCTTCCTCATTTTTAACTTTTTGATGGCTTTCTCAACTTCTTCATGACTGAATTGATTAGAAAGGGTAGGGTTATTTCTAAGGTTTTTATCCTTATCAATCATCACTCTCTCCATCTTCTTCTTCATGGCAGGATCTATTTGTCAGATCTTGTTTTGATGTCATTTCAGTTGGTGTAATTCCTGGCTCCTCTTTGCAAGTTTTTGAAGCTGCACCCAGTTTTCTAAGGAGAATCCATGCATTTCTACTGGAGTGAGTAAAGCTCATTTGAGAAGTTAGCTCTTTCTATTTCTGTTTCCTCCCTTCACTCAGTTTTTCTAATATTCTTTTTCCTGTTTCAGAGTCACCAGTTTTTGATAATTTTCATACAAAGTTTGCATAGATTTGTCCCAGCATGGAATGTATTGTTTCCTTTACCCTCGAGGGATGTTTCGCCTACAGTAGCTGCAACAATAACAATACCTACAAATCTCTTGTAGCTTTTCGCTTTTGGGGGTATCCATCTACCTTGGAGCTATAATGGTCCTAGTTTGCACTCTTTAAATTCCACCTTGGTTTATGAATCGATCTGATAACAGGTATTGTGATACCAACACTGATTAGTGTGGGTCTGTATTGGCTTCTCGGAAAATGCTTAAGGACTTTCCTTGTGTGGTCTAAAGGTTTTCTTTCACCTGTGGAAAGAAAAACCAGATCAGGATTGGTGTCAGATTGCCATCTAGGAGAATGGAATATTTTCTTTTCTTTTGCATCATAGCTGAGATACAGGTCTTGACTTTCAAACCACACAGTAAATTTCTCTCCGTTTTCATCAGTATTTGGGTAACCACAGGTTGTATGTCGGCTGTTAAAGTCTCCTAAATATTTGCAAGGTTTCGGTAGTGAGGGCAGTGATGAAGTTGGTCATTTGGAAAGATTTAATTTGTAAACTGATGCAACAGTTAAATTGTTGAGTTTGGCAGTGATTATTTCTATTTCACTGACTTTTTGACAGCTCTCTTCTGAGATATTGCAAATGTTACTTTTGGCATACATGGTTGATCCGTGTATACTTCCCTTTCATAGGAGAGGGAAGTCTCGCCATCATTCTGTACCCTGCAATCTTGCCCCTGCTTTCCAAATCTTTTTCAGTCATGTTGGTTTCTTGACCAGCTAAGATGTCGATTTTGAGGTCAGTAGCTAGTATAATAAGATATTCACATTTAGGAATTGTTAATCCTTCTGCATTTATTTGAAGAATATGAGCGCTGGGTTCAAAAGTTCTGGTCAGTTGGCTCTGACTAGTGCCGTTGTTCAGTTTCATCTCCAGATATTATATCTTCTAATGTTGCTTTGTGTGACCATGAGAGATATGGGATCTAGTTCGGTCGCCTATTGTGTAGATTATCAACCGTCTTACATCAGCAGGGCGATGTTCAGGGTAAACCGCGAGGAGGTTAGCTACATGTCGTACCCCAGAGAAAATAGTAATTTTTGATACACAGAAGAACACGAAAAAAAATTATATTCCTATAACACGAAGATTCACAGCATGTAAAATACACACGAAGCATCTTAATCGAAACCAGAACAGACAGAACATATACTAACGAAATGTGTTCAATATGAAAAAAAATTGTATTTATTCGTAAGAAAAATTTGTAATTAGATTTTAATGAAATTTGTAAGTTCAGGTGAACACGTAAATTAGGCTTAAGAGATGTATAGGAGTTTAGGAGTGGACCAAAACGATTTGAGGGCAGGGAGGTGTAGTGAACGCAGTTGTGCACTTGGGTACAAGCTAAATATTTCTTAAGTATAAAATGAGCACGGCAAGTTGCATGTTAAGAAACCAGACAGAGGCATCGACCAGTGATTTGGAGCGCTGACAGTTATCTAAAGTGTGTAATGGCCGGGCAAAGTTGGACAGATAGCGGCACTGTTCGGCCTCATCATTGGTCTACCATTTGCCCATCCACTTTAGGACCTGTAGTGGGAGGTTGGGTTAAAAACCTCTGCACGGGCATCGAAGGGTGTCTTGTCTTAGGTGTCTTGTCTTCATCATTCAGTCGGATCCATCAACAGTCAGAGCAGAGTGACAGCAGACGTCGAGTCACCCTCCGGTGGCCGTGAAGTGGCGCCACACACCGAGAAGATGGACAGCGCCTAACAGTTTGGCTCTGACTGTAGAATATGGTTGGACGTGGAAGGACATCATTGAATCATAAATACGGAGCTAGGGTCCTCCACATTGCCCATAGGTGGGGATAACTGGGCTAGATAATCGCTCACAGTCGCAGACGCTCTTGCCATTCTCAAAGGAAATGTCATACTAACGCAGCTATAATATCATCAACTATTTGCCAGTATACATCATAGCAGTATTGTTGGTAGGTAGCACAATATCACCTTACATTATAATCCGTCTTCGTCTGTAATCCTAATGTATACCACTTGTATATTTTGTACATCACCGTGTTATGATAGTAAATTGTGTTCATACGACGTTTACGACGTTATGATCATAATGATCCTACCACGAAAATCTCATCCCAGATCGACTTCTATGCTCGATTCTTATCCGCTAGCTCAGTCCTCTCATCGAACCTGGCCAAGTCTCCGCTTGGCCGGCCAGGTTCGTCATAGGTCCCTACAGGTTTACCGGTGTCCAGGTGGGGCACTACAAATTTATCTCATCTTCCTTTGTTACAACATATTTTATGCCTCGTAATGCTTACAGTTTCAGAAGATTAGTTTAGTTTAATATCCTTAATCTGTAATCATTCTTATTTGGGAGATATTTAATTTACTTTCTGATTGGATCATAAATTTTGCTCAGACATTTTTTATTCCACTACTTTTATTCCATTTCTATATTATTTATTCATGAATTTAAATTGGTTTTTTAATACTCTTACTTAAATTTTATACCCTTTAAATTTAAGCCCCTTTCGAAATATCAGCCCTGGTTCAAAACCAAGTCTTCCTCTGGTCTCCATTACTATATTTAAATTCATGTTTTAGACATCAAAACATTTAGAAATTGCTTAAATGAAAAGTATGTTTACTTCTCCAAATTTTCTCATTCTTTAGAGTCTAAATTTATCTTATTTAAATCATTATTAAAGAATTGTATACAGTAAAAGCTCTTTATTCGCAGGGTTACGTTCTGTAAACATGCCACGAATATGGAATGGTAATTTGTATGGGATTACAGGGAATAAGATCTTAGGTTCAAAAAAAATTTAATAAAAGGTTTTAAGCAACATGTTTTAATTATTATCGTCAGGCTTAGGCAACGTTTTAAATAATTTAGTAATTTATTCTTGTTTTGCCACTTTTAAAAGGTTTTTCGATTCAGATTGATAATCAGCTGTGGCATTTTAAAAACAAGACTTCCTTCCATAGACGGATCAATTTTCATGAAGATATCACGAAGCTCATTTGCCATCCATATACGTTTTTTAAACTAAATGTCAGCATTTCAGTGCTCGTTGAAGCCTCTTTTTTAATGGGCTGGGGGTTTAACATTTCATACTTCGATTTAGTCAAATCCTCGTCTTGCGATTCTAGCAATTCTTGAATATCACTTGATTCTACCTATTCAAAACCATCTCGTCCTATTCCATTCGCAACTTGAGCAATGTTTACAGTTAAAATTTGTATTTGGACTGATTCTCCATGCGAAAACGTTAAAAGAATTTAAAGTTAAAATTTGTAGAGGGCAAATGTAGGTGAGTAAAGGATAGCGGGAAGTTGGGTGTGTAGGGAAATTGCCACCGGAGCGTGTGCTCCATTGCAATTAAAAAAAAAAAAAAATTAAATTTCTAACAGTGATATCAGGCCACAGTTTTTTTCCCAGCACGATTTCGAAGTGTACGGCTTCGGTTCCTGCATCGATTCTTTTATTTTAACAATGCATTTTGCTATGTCAAAATTTTTCCAGCATTGCTTAACATTCATATCAGGTTTGCATTCCACGGTTTCCAGTATCATTTTTGTTTATCTAATGCAGCGGTCGGCAACGCGCGGCCCGCGGGCCGCATGCGGCCCGTGACCTCTCCATTTGCGGCCCGTGTCCGCCTTAAAAAAATTATATCGAAAGCCCATATAATATAATAATAAAATATAAATGTTTAAAAGAGTGAACAGCGCAGCGAAGAACAATGCGAACAGAGGAGGACAAGTGCAAGCGGAAAAGATTTCCCTACTCTCTCCTATGATTGAAACAATAGGTCAGCGTTAACAATAATCTTCTCTCGCTCGCCCGCCGTCCGTCCGCGCTGGCTGTTTCATTGAGTGAAACAAGTTATTTCATGCGGCCCTGTACCTACGATTTAGTTATTGTTCTGTGACCTATGAGTACCTACTATTTTGTTTACAGTTCGGTAAGTGTGAGATATTGATAGTTCATACAATCACATAGCGAAATTAAGTGACATTTTTCCAACACGGCTTTTATTCTTACGTTATTCTTGGCATTATTGGTTATAAGTTTTACTGATGGCTACAAAAAAATGAAGTTAATGGAAGAAAATAGAGTTCAACGATGCATGGACAAATTTATACTTTTTTGTTAATTGCAATGGAAAGCCGCTATGCCTAATATGCCAAAAAACCCTTTCTATACTGTGGTGGGTGCCTTGGTGGGCAAACCACGTTACAATTATCTTTCATACCTTTATGATTAATAATTGTGGATTTTTAATTTTAATTTTTATGAAGGAGTGAAAATTTATTAATTTTGCAAGAATTTCGACGTTAGTTGGAATTCAGGTAAATTGTCACAATATGACATTTATTTTCTCATCACTGGCGATTACAAGTCTGAGCGAATTTACCGTTAACATTAACACAAATTGGCAAAATCATAAAAGCAACGCTCAGAGTTACAATTAGCCGTCATGGGCAAGCAAACAATTGTATATTTACTTTTAAATATCTCAGAATCAAAATGCAAGAAATAATGACAACTGGAAACAATGAAAAATACAAGTTATGACTACCTCAGACAAAGGCATCATAATACTGTGACTTTACAGTTAAAAAGAAAATCATGGGCGCCAGAATGAACAATATATCATTCGAAAATAACTAGTTCTAGCAAATTATGCCGCTAGCTCAGGGGTTTTTACAATTACAAAGTGAGAACATGGACCTATCCTCTCAAAGTCGCTTACGGGTTCTGTTTCACGGAATGCACAATCACATGGCTTGGTCGTAATAAATTACCATTGTAGTTCTGCGTCTGATGTCTGTGATGAGTGTAGCGGACCCACGATATGTGAGATTATCTCACAAGTCGGCTATAGGCATCTCTGGTCTGGCAATGCGCATCATCGCATTACCGGCTGTGTTGCGGTGATAACCTTGCTCCAGCAAGGCAAGCTGCGGTTAGCGAAAGAAGTCAACTTTCCAAGTCAACCTCAGACTGGTGCGATCGAAGTTAGAATCCCCGCTCCTCGCTCTTCGGTCCACGAGGAAACTTCTTGCTCCGCCCATTTGTAGTCTCGAAGCTCACATACAACAAAAATTCCCAGGATTTTGAGTTATACGCTCATTTTGATTGGACCTTCAGGTCGGCACCTAATGTCACGTGATATCCTCGATATGTGATTTGGCCAAAGAATCCAACAGAGGTCGGACATATTCGGCTAAGTTCGCCGGGGCGAGAGAACATTCGGGTTTCGGACGGCAGGCTTTTCCCGCTCGGTGAGTGACCCATCCCCAGGGAGCAGGGTGTGTGGTCTGGCAAATCCCAAATCCGCGACTTTTTGTCGCCAAGGCTCGGGAACACCAAGATTAGCTTCAAGCCTACATAGCTCAATAATTCTTGAATATTCGCTTTGCTACGATACACTGTATAAGTTCACCATTTCATTACAGTCCTCACTTGGAATCTTGCGTACTTTATAAAATTACAACAAAAATCTATTCACGTGGTCGCCCAAGATTTATGTAAATTACTCTTATATTATTACATATATAATAAAAATGCACCTTGTAACGTGGCGACAGCGCGGCTCGTTACAATACAAAAATAATATAACATCAAACGTCACTATGATACCGAGCATAAAGAAAAGTTTGCGTGCCTCGTTGGTGATTCCCGGAAAAACAAAATCAACTCAATAAAATCTTCATTCAAGAACCAACAAAGTGTTTTTAAGGAGCAAATTCAAAGTAACGAGTCAAATATACGTGCGAGTTTAAAGGTGGCGGAAATATTTGTCAAGTCTGGGCGACTGTTTACCGACAGCGAATTAATAAAACAATGTGCCTTAGCTAGGGATAAAGAGGTATACCCATATCAAAAAAAAAAAATTGAAAATATAAGCTTATTTGCCAGAACTTGTACCCGGCTCACTGAAGATTTGGGCGCTAATTTATGCGAAAAACTTCGAGAAAAAGCACAAAAATTTGAATGGTTCTCATTAGTTACCGATGAAAGTAATGATGTGTCAGATACTGCCCAGCTTCTAATACTTGTTCGTGGAATTGATAAGTACTTCAGCGTGTTTGAGGAACTTTTACAGTTATGTAGTTTGAAGGGAACGACTACGAGGGAAGATTTGTTTTGCACTTAGAACAGGCAATGACGTCAGTGCAATTAGTGTGGGAAAAATTGATAAGTATAACAACTGACGGAGGTAGAAACATGAGTGGGTAAAACAGGTGCCTGGTGGGTAGAATTAAAACAAAATTGGCAGAGATAGGATGCATTATCCACCAAGAAGCGTTAAGTTCCAAAGCCGTTTCATGGGGAAAAGTAATGGACATCTTGATATCCACTGTAAACTAATCAGAAATAATGGTTTGACACATCGTCAATTCCGAGAGTTTCTATCCGAAATGGAAGCAGATCTTCAAGTTGTCCTTTATTATTCAGAAGTTAGATGGTTAAGTGGAGGTGCAGTACTGAAAAGATTTTTCGATCTCAGAAAATAAATCAATACTTTTATCAATTAGAAAGGTAAATCTGTTCCAGAACTAACAGCTAACCCTCAATGGTTAATAGATCTTGGATTTTTGACAGATTTAACTCATGAATTAAATACGCTGAATGTCAAGCTTCAAGGGAAAAACAAACTCATATCTGATATGCATACAGACGTAAAGGCGTTCCAAACTAAAAACCGGCTCTTCATAAAACATATGGATGAAAAAAATTAGATCACTTCCCGAATTGTCTAAAGGCTGTCCAGGAAGCTGGCATTGATTTTAATTGGGATAGTGAGAAAATGAAAGACATTTTAAGTTATAAGGTCAATTCAGTGACAGATTTGGTGATTTCGAAAAGGTATCGAACAAACTGAAGATTTTTGCTAATACTTTTTCATGAGATTTTGAGGATGTACCCAGTAATTTACAAATGAATGGGATTGAACTTCAATCGAATGAGAGTCTAAAAAAACGCCTTTTACGAGATGAATGATTTGGTCAAATTTTATGGTAGCTTGCCGTCTGATTTTGTCGAACCGAAAAAGTTTGCTCAGCAGTTTATTTCAATTTTTGGAAGCACTTATTTATGCGAGAAAACTTTTTAAATTGTCAACTATCGAAAAAATAAATATGCTTCTCTTCTCACAGAAGAGAATTTGAGAGATATATTACGTATTTCAACTTCTAACATGAAAGCTGAAATACAAAAAATAGCCGGTCAAATGCAACCTCAAACGCCACACTGAATTTAGTATGCAAGATCAATTTTATAACTTTTCTTCATTTGTATCCTCATTTGTACTAATAAAATTTGAAAACTGAGTTTCGCATTTTTGCTATGTGTGTGTGCGGCCCGCCTTTACTTTGTTTTGCCACCATGTGGCCCTTGCCTGCTAAAAGGTTGCCGACCGCTGATCTAATGTAATAGAGCTTAGAGGCCTGGATTATTCCTTGGTCCATAGGTTGAAGTAAAGG
>JARYHS010008075.1:161752732-161952337 GCA_031002005.1 Vandiemenella viatica
TTACTTTCAACAAGGCAGTAATCAGGAAATATATTTTAGTTTACATTTCAAGTAGAATATTAACAAATTTTAGTTGAAATCTTTAAATGTAATATAATTACATAATTTCTCAGTTTTGGAGGCTTTTGGTAATTTCATAATAACTGAGAAATATAGTAGCATAGTTATTTAAATTGCAGCTTATTGGTATCAGTTTAGTTTCAAGAGGGAAGTAGTTCTGAAAGTGAATGAATATTAAAAAATAGACACAAGCAGTGAAACAAAGAAGAAAGGAGCTGACTTGTTAGTTCAAAGTTTATAGTCCCACGCTTATGAGCAAAATAAGGAATTATTAACATTGTAGGAGAGCATAGTAAGCTTGACAACTTAAAGTTTCAGAAGCTTGTTAGAGAAGATTTTGACATATTCATCATGATACATTGACACTTGTTGCCACAAGGCCAGTGAAGCATTTATAAACCACCCATCTGCAATTATGCCAAGTTATTTCAGAAATAACTCTGTGCTCATTCAGTTCTCAATGTGGAACAAAACTTGCTTGAAGTGTAGGGAAAGTTGCTAAAAGTATTTTCAAACAATAGGAAAAGATTTTTCATGAATTTCAAGGAGTATCAGTAATGTTTCCAGTAGCATTTTGCAACAGAAATTTAATTTGCAAATATATTGAGTTACATGTATAGTTCTGAATGTGATCCATGTTGAAGTAGCTAGTTTGAGTAAGTTTGTGTGTTCTAAGAACATGTAATTTTTTGGAGGACAAGTACCGTTATATTTTGAATTTATGGCCAGTTTTATATAGGAAATTCAAACTTTTTATGTTCTTTACATATCTCTCTTTGTAATGAATTATATTTTATTTTTTAAAAAAAGAAGTCAACAAAATTTTGAAATTTTAATTAAAAATACTTGTGACCATATTTTGACAAGCAACCTGGCAGAATTGTATTCTGCTATTACCCATGAATATTGCATTTCAATCAAATAGCAGATGGGTGTAGAAATCGTGTAGCTGGCTGGATCTTAGGCTATTAGTTTTTAAAGTAAACGTTTTTATTATTACCTTAAAAGGAAGGACAAACAGAAATACTTTTTTTATTTGGTGATGAACTGCATTTCGTATTTAGAACATTTTCATGTAATAATAGAAAGGGTTCCAGATTAACACTAGCATCATAATAGTGGACATAAAAAGGACACCTAATCCTTCTGTTTTGCTACAAACTTGTTATAAAACTTAAACAACTTTGGTTTAATTTCTGTGGTCATAAATGATTTAAAAAGAAGTATTTACATGGAAAAGAAAGGGAAAATACACCCAACACTCACCAAAGTTGAAGGGAGGAGGGCAGCAGCAACACAGCACAACACACAAACAAAGAAAAAACAATATTTCGGGTGAAAATCCCCTTTTTCAAGTTAACAGAGAGGTGGCTGGTCTTGCGCAAGACTTGCGTAGGACAAAGAAGTATTTTTGTGTTGGCATTGTAAGGGAAAACCCTTATACCGGGGTGGAGTATAGGCTTAGTACCTTATCTGAAAGTTCACTTGAAATGAAAGTTCTATTGAATTTGACTGAATAATTTTAAATTGACCATGTTACCTGCCTGGAATCCTACACTGAGATGCTTAAAGGTCACCACTAAATTTGTTTAAACCACAAACTTAGAAAAGGTTTAAGTTTACCACAAAATCACAAAAAGTTCACTTGAATAAGATTTTGAAGTTTATTCACATATTTACAAATTTGCATTCTACAGTTGAGTGGGCGATCGAACAAACATTTCCAGAATAATTGCAGATTGTGGAGAGAAAAGAATCAACCAACAGAAAAAACCCTTTTTGAAAATTTAAAAGTTCATAATAAATGTTAACATAAAGAAAATCATCATGGCCGACACATGCTTCCAGTCTGGTTCAACCATTTCCGGCTCCTACTCGACCCGCACCGAGACAACTTGCGCAGATTCAACTTACATCGCGTTCCCGGAGTAAAGATTAAAGTCGAAGACAAAAGACCTAACCATAAAGAGACAAAAGACCTCTACGAGGTACCCGCTTATATAGCACCATCCGCATGCCACATGTATTCACCTACTTTCCCAAAATAGTGTAAAATGATTGATTATAGAAAGTGTTCAAACTTTAACTGTATATAGTCTCGTCCTCAAGGTACATAAAAAGTGCTTAGTGAGAATTCTTGAATGATTAGTTTGCTTAAAATTGAATTTAGTTTAAATGGCGTATTGATAGAGAGTCTCCGACAGTAATGGGGATTTCCCTATTTCTAAGTTTGAATTTAAGCCAATTTTTAGTAATCCTGCTGGATTGCAAATTATCGCAATAAAATTTGTGCCAAAGTGTTCCACGTTAATTCCTGATTCCAGTGATGTAAATTTTGTCAATATGTGTGGTTAGATAGCAAAGTTATGAATCTATGAAGATTAGGTTTGAAATGTTTCAGAAGTCAACTCGGTTTATAGTTAATAATTATTCTTGTGTTGTTTATATCGAAAAAGTAAAGTATCAGAATTTTCTTTTACTTTAGTTACATGTTTTGACAGTATTTTTATTTACGAAAGTGGTTTGGTTTAATTGCAAATAAATCTCAAGTGAAACCACGTGTGTTTAATCACGAAATAATTTTAAAAATGTGTATAAAATCTGTTCTACTGCATAGAATGTTCTGAAATTTAAATATGTTAAACTAGATTTTTGGTTCTTTTAGAAAATCTACTTTTTAGCTCGAGAAATTACTGGATACCTATGATAAAAAATGTTAAAAGTTCCAGTGTGTTCCACGAGGTGTTTAAAGTTTTATTTAAGCAATTTACACGACCTGAAACTACGGAATTTTAGTGAATTTACCTTTCTTTTGAATAATTATTATTTTAAAATTATTTTATTTCATTTAAAAGTGTTCAGAAATAGTGAAATGGTCACGTAGCAGAAATCTATTGTTTGCAAGTTGGATAATAATGGATTACCCTATTCCAGGTTAGTTTAAAGTTTCTTTATTATTATAAAAAGTTTATTTAGCTTTATTAAATGTTGTGGGTCTTTACTGCTTTTAAAATGGTTTATTTAATGAATTAGGTTGCAGTATCAGCTTCTATAAGAAACATTCCTCCCATCACCTGTACTTGTAATGAAACCTTACATTTATAGGAAAGCTTACTTCCTCCCTTATACCTGAAGCTAAGAAAACTAGAATTTAGCAAAACTGTAAGGTGCTTACAGCATGATACTCCAGTTAATCCATTTCAATGAGACATATACAGTATGTCTACTTTAAGCCTTGGATACACTAGGGGGCAAGTGGAGCAACACCCTGGAACGCTGCCACGGAACATTTAGCAGACACACTAGTCAGTTGCAGAAATGTTGCCCGAGGAGGTTGTGTTGGTTAGTGCTGCATACATACTTATCAAGTAGTTCAGTTACGTAGGACACGTGTTCGTTACGCATATAAGAATTATTAACATTAAAAAATCAAATATGTCAAGACGTAGAAAACAGAGACTCAAATGAGAAATTTTGTATCTGATTAAAAACAAATTAAATAAATATATATTTTAAATATTTAAAGATTGTGTCTTAATATAAATGTGCCTGTTTTTCTTTTCTTTTTCCAACAAACTAAAAACAAGGATTTTGATGATAGTTCTTGAGGTTTAAATATTAAAATGCCCTGATTTTATTTAATTTCTTTAATTGTATTCAATATTTTTTATGACAAAACTTTGCGAGCCACTACAAAGCCGTGCTTTTAACTAGTTTTAAATTGCCAGTCGCCTACTGTCCGCCCCTCGCGAGGGGGTCCCGGCCTCTCACCCTGTCACACCTAGGCGTTACTTCCTGCCAGCTCACAGCGCGATCCTAGACAGCCGACAGGTGTCCAAAAAATCAATATATATTCTTAGACAATATACTGTTGCGCAGAGCAAGGAAACTTAAAATTTTATGTTTCCTTACAAACTATTATATTAATAATTATTTATGCTGTTTCAAGTTCCAGCACTGCAAATGAATGAAGGAAAAGGCTTGTGATTATGAAATATTTTGGAAATTCCACACATTGCCTTCGATCTATTGATGGCAAACATTTTGATTCAGGCTCCTTCCAATTGCGACAGCGACTATTATAACTACAACGAACAATTTAGTATTGTCCTATTGGCTATGTGGATGCGGTTATAATTATATTTATTCAAATTGTAGTGCAAAAGAAAAATCTTATGACAGTGGAGTGTTCCAAAAGACTGCTTTTTAATATAGCTCTGGCTGCTAATCAACTTAAGTGGCCAGATCCAGAGCCAATACGATAAGGTGAACCAAATCAGGGCCAGATTAAGAAAGAAGCGCGAGGCCGTAGCAAATGTGAAGAAGAGGCCCTAGATTGTTGCCGTCCGGGGGGAAATTGTAGAGCTAAAAAAAAAAAAAAAGGCTAGCCTAAGTGCGGTGCCCCACTAGGAGGTGCGAGGCCCATAGCATTTGCTACCTCATGCTACGTGAGTACTGGACCAAATATGCCTTTCTTATTGGTAGGAGACAGTGCTTTTGCATTGACCGAACATATGATGATGTAATCACGATGTGGGTACTACAAAGCGCATTTTCATCTACAGACTATCAAGAGCAAGAAGAGTTGTGGAAAATGTGATTGGAATCTTATGTGTCGTATTTCGTATATTCCGTACACCAATAGCCCTCCAGCTGCAAATGGCATGTGTAAACCTACATAATTTTTTAAGGCGAAATAGTCAGTCCAGATCACTGTACACCCCACATGGAACCTTTGATTCTGAAAAGATGGATCACGAAATTGTGGAAGGATCATGGTGCAGAGAAATTGGATGTCATAATATGTTGACTCTAGAGGAAGACATTATTCTGAATTGCTATGGAAATAAGAAACAATTTTTCTGAATATTTTGAAAGTGAACAAGGAAGGGTTTCGTGGCAGAATAATTTTTAAACATAATTATGAGATAGAAAAAAAAGATCATCCACCCTAGCATATAACAACAATTTAGCACTGTACCAGTAGAATCAGATAATCACAGTTTGAAGTGTTCCATAAAACTAGCACAGGTCAATTAGTTGAAGCACCATTTCGTTTGCCCACAGCACTGATGTGACACGCTGCCCACACGACTGCACTGGGTACAAATGACGCTCGATGTTTTCGCTCTGGAAGTGGCAACACACAACATGCCGCGGCACGTAGAGTCACGCAAATTGTTGCACACAACATTGTGGGACAGCGGGAAACGTTGCAGCGCCACCCAGACTCAGTGTTGCGCATCAGATTTGTCTCCTAGTGTATCTGGGCCTTTAAGAAGCCATATAAATAAAACTTATTTGCTAATGTTGTTATAACTTGGCATTTGTTATTGGAGCACATTTAACAACATTACACAAAACAGACATTGAAGACAATGGAATCTGTGTACCAAATTTCTTGATCTATTGGAAAGATAATGACGAAGTTTACCATGGAAGTAAGGAAATGGGTTTACAAACCATTGCCAGGCTGTTGTTTGGGCATAATAGGGTATCAAATATAAGAACTGTAGGCTGTACAAACAAGGGCTACCAATTTTGTTTACTGAATCACCAATGAACTTGCACTTATCAAATGCTAAGATCATAATTAATTGGGATGGTTGGCATTAGAAGACAGGATAGTGCAGAGAGTGGTAGTTGTGCAGAAGGCATGGCAGTGAACATAAATTACCACTTGAGTTCAGACAAAGGGAGTTGGGAAATTGCCATGGATAGGAGCATATTTCTGGAAAATTTGTAGAACAATTTATCGAAAACAGAGAGTGGATTTAAAGAATATTTAGTGTCATTTAAAAAGTAAATTTGTCTGGAAATTGGTAAGGGAATATGAGTTCTATTGCAAGTAATAATAATAACTGTCTTCTTCAAATTCCTAACACGTCTTAAATATGTACATGAGTAAGAAGATTAAACTCAAGATAGATTAAAGCAATAATCAGTTGACAACTCCCTTATTCAAAGGTCTTAAAAATATTTTTATTTATGTATTAAATAATGGCTGTATAATGCAGATATCCAATAGTGTGATTAATTATTTGTTTCATAGTGTCTTAGTATTTTTTGGTGTCTGCACCTATCTGCTGATGTCAATATTTTTATGTTGTCTCTCTATCACATTCAACTGATTCCATTTCTTACTCTTTGATCTATGGAAAGTAACGGCATGGTATTATAGTCTCTAGTTTGCATAAACAAGTGTACTTGTTGTAGGGGACCACATTTTGAGTATCAAATAAAAGGGGAAGAGGTGGGTTTGCAAAGGAGGACAGCTAGATTAGTTTGTGGAAATTACACAATTTGTTATTTATATGATAAAGGAGCTGGATTGGAAATAATTGGAAGACAGGAGGAAGGTGAAGAAAGTGCCAATAATGTACAAGGTGATGAGGCCTGGAAGAATGTTGGTAGAAAAATTATGAGTAGTGCGTGGAAGAGATATTCGTGACTACAAGCTAGCTCTTCATTTCAGGCATAAGGGAGTGAAAAATTTTTCTTTTGTTTGTCAGCAATTTGGATAGAGTACCCAGGAAATACTGAAAACTTCACCCACAAAAATTTTAATATTAAAATTTATAAACAGCAAAATAAGATGGGTGGGGAAGTTTATAATATAACCTAAATTTCGTCAACATATCACCAAAATTCCTTTAAAGAGTGTCATACTAACTTCAATTCTACTGCAAAATATGTTTAAAACCATCTTCTTACAATTTGCAAGGGATGAGTTGTAGATAGTGGAATTCAAAATGCCTGTAAACATTACTGCTATATAGAGTTTAGACTATTTTCTAATAGAAAATGCTACATTCATTTACAGAGGTACAGTAAACCATAATGATTACAACAAACACTTGACAGGCATAAAACTGCACTGAGGAGATATTTGGATTTCAAATTTTAATTTACCATGCGGCAACGATAAAAAATAAACAGTTAAATAATTCCTGAACTCTTAGTTTTCAAGCTATGAAGACTATTTATAGCTTAGAAGATGCATTGAATTATTTAGCACATTCTGTGAAAATTTGAAATTGATAGGTTAAAGTGAAGTAATGTTTTTGGAAGGTTTTGTACAAAAAGTCATGGTTTCACAAAAATATTTATTTTCAGGTAGTATATTTTGGCTAAATTCAGAGAGGGGAGTATATTTAAAAGAAAGTAGAAGTTTTCCTGAGTACAACCCACTAATTTTTGTAAAAATCCACACAGTACTTTGGCCATAATGGAAATAAGTAAATAAATGACAAATTCGTTAAAATGAATTCTTCTGGTTGCCAGGCTCAGCGGAATTAGCTCAGAAGAAGAATTACTAAGATTTTTGAAACAATAGGAATACGACTAAAAGGTATTTATAGCAGTTGGATAGCATCACTATCAGACAGGAAATTGAACGTAGAATCATTTAAAACATATTTCAACCCAGTAGCTTTAATATTTTCAGGGATAGTTAATTTTGAAGTTTTGCATTATGAATTGTACCTAGATAAAAGATTGTAGACAAGTCAGTTTATATACCAAAAGATAGGGCAGGAGGAGCAGATCATTTTAAACCAAGAATCAATGCCGTAGCTAAAGTACTTTGAAAGAGAGAGTGAATTTAAGATCCAATTAAATATTTTTTTACGACCAAACCATTAAAGATAGATTTTTTTAATAAGGATTAGTTTTAACATTTACACATTGGGCGAACTTGTTTAAAAATTTCAGGATAATCTGAAGATAAATATGGCTTCATGAGAGGAAAACTCCCCAGAGTTATGACGTCATCAGCCCGGCCTCTATAATTAGGATCCTGGGAACAGTGCTTAGTCTTGAGGTAGAAGGTTGCTGCTCAGTGTGTCCTGTTAGACGTGAAACTTGAGGAAGATACTAGGCGGAAGTGGCATGGTTAGGCATCCATCTTAAAATTCTCAATGGACAATGCTGGGGTAGACTCGCTCTCAGTATAGCTGACTTTTCATCAGATAGGGGTTTTGGGAGTTGACTGCAGCTCGTATCAAACCTGCGGTCAATTATTTTGGAAAAGAAGTACCGATGTTGTAGTTTTTCATTGAGTGATGTAACTATTATGAAGAATATACAGTTTGAAATTTAATTGGAAGTGCTCCAGAGAACATTATTTCAGTCCTACCTTCTTTAGTTGAGGTTATCAGCTTGATGGTGACTGAATGACAAACTATCCTTTAGGCCACGCTAATAGTCAAAATTCATGAGAAGTTGGTATAAACCCTGGTGTCAGCTTACTGTCTGAAAAGCTACACTTCGAGAATTTAAGACAATAGGTATGTAGCATGCATCCGATCGCAGTCTAATTAAATTAAAAAGTACGTTTGCACTAAGTGACTTTCTTTAAACTATTTATAACTAATTTATTCAATTTTAACCAAATTAAACATTATTTTTGTTATATTTTTCTCTAAATGAGTTTTCCTTATTTCTATAGCTGTAACTTCAATTTTTATTTACCTTTGACATGTTTTAGTATTTAATTTAATGTTGGCTGATGCTAAAAATTCTCGCTCATTGTAAGCATGTGAAAGAGACATGTTGGAAAGATTCTTTAATTTTGTAATATCTAACTTGCTGTCTTCTAGTTATAAAATATAGAAGAAAGTGTTGGCCGTGACAATAAAGGTAGTAAAGTTGCATTCCAAGCCCTCATGCATAATGTACTCTTCTTGCCTTTCATTCCTAATGTTAGAAGAATTATTCGATTGGTAAATGACTGCTAATTTCAGTGAAAGTAAAAAAAAAAAAAAAAGCTTTTTGTTTAAATGAAATGTAATAATTACTCTTCATTAATTAAACAGATATTGCTGAAAAATTTGGTGATCCAATCTAATGTTCATGGACCACAATGTTTTAGAAATTCTGGGTATAGTTCATCTATCCCTGCAGCATTACCAGATTTGGTTTCTTTCAGTGCCATCCAAATCTTTGAGACTGTGAAATCCACTGAAAATCGAGAGTTCCTATAAGCTTGAAGTAATCTGAGTTTCCGTTCAGTTCAGATTTCTTTAGCCTTGCTGCTTAAAGCATTAATTGATTTTCTAGTTAGGTGAACAATTCTATGTGCTACTTGATCTGCTTTTATCTTTGAGGTCTTACTAGTGGTATCTATAGCATTACTTCCTAGTTTCTGCAGAAGTGACCACGCTTTTCTGCTTGAATTATGGAAATTGACATTTTGTGTTAATTCTGCCCATTTCTCTTTCCTCGCTGAGTCTATAGGGCGTAGGAATGCATCTGCAATCTCCGGGTCATTACTGATTTCCCCCCCCCCTCCCTGTACAGCTCATTACATTTCAGGCTCTAGCCAGGGATGTATTCCCTTCTATATCCTCTAGGTATGTGCTTTTTAGTTATAGCACAAAGCAGTCTTGAGAAGCACTGATAATTTTTCATATTTGGTGGATTCCATTGTATGTTTGTTCTATTTCGCTGGTGAATTTTCTCCAGTTTGCTTTGGTAAAGTTCCATTGTGGAGCTGGATTAAATCTTACAGTTGGAAACTCAGGACCAACTCGTACAGGTCTATGCTGACTTGGGGAAAGTTATTCAAGACTTTTCCTATACAGTGCAGAGGTCTTCCAAAAAGGTCTTCAGTAACAAAACAGAGGTCAGGGTTATAGTCCTAATTCCATCTAACACAATGGAACATACCTTTTTCTTTAGCATCATGTACGAGAAACAGGTCTTCAGCATCGGCCCTGTCATAACTTCATCCTCTCTCTTCCTTCAACCATGATTCATTCAGAATGCCACAAGCTGGCCATCAGTGTCAATGTTTGTGTAGCCCCAAGTAGTATGTCGGCTGTTGAAATCACCTAGAATAATTGTTGGATGTTGCATGTGCTTAATTGATTTGTTTGAAGTCCAAGGTTGGTTGGGTGGTTTATAAATATTGAGAATTTCAATGTTTGAGGTGTTAACTCTAGTGATGTAGATATTACCATCCGTGTTTGTGTCAATTATTTAGCCTCCTTAATGTTATTCTTGACAAATGTCGCAGTGCCATATATTTTATGATATATGGAACTGTAAAATCTACACCTACTGTGATATATCCTCAATTTTGTCAATATATTGACAAAATTCAGTTAAAAGGCTGCAAGCATATAGCAAATGAACAGCAGAACATTTTCAAAGTAATTTTCTAGTGGTTTCAAATATTTAAGACACATTTCGAAGTATAGTTAGATCAGAGTTACAAGGGGTATGAAAGAATGATAGTAAATGAATTAAGATACTGGGATGAAAGTATCGAGCCTTAGTTTAGAAGTAGAAAACATGGTCTCAAACGAAATTTAGAGGAAATATGACGAGTTTTAAGGTACTTATTTAATAAAGGAAAAAATAGTAAGTCAAGAATAAAATAAGTAGTAAAAAGAAAATTATGTCAGATTAAAGGTCTTCTTGAGGAAAGATGATAATAGCAGTTTGAGATCGTTGAGTTGAGTGGAAGTATTTTAAAAGCAATTTCAAAGCGAAAGCTGTTAACACATCGTAGCCAAATATACAGTCTGGAGTGGGCAGAAATAAATGTCAAGAAAAACTAGACAAAATATCTGGGAGGCACCCTATTTTTATGAAAGAGCAATTTTTTTAAAGTAAGTTTGGCAGAAAGTTTTATCAAAACAATGCACTCTCAATATAAGATATTTAATTTCAAAGTAATTATTCTGCATTCCATAATGGCCGCTAGAAGGGGTGAAAACTTTGGGAGGCGATATCTTTTTAATGAAAGGTTTTTAGAAGGTAGTGAGATACACCAAATTAATCGTCAAAATATGTAGAATTCCTGAAGATTAGAATTAACACGCTAGAACAAATAGTTGGGACACTAGATCTAGAAAATAGGTTTATTGAACTTTGGAAATTAATAACAAAAATAGGAGAGCAGATACGAAAAATTTTATAAGGATAGAAAATGATTAGAATGATGAACTCTACGTTACTACAAAATTTCATGAAAATCGGAAAAACTTAGGGGGAAGCCTTTGTAACCCAACGCCAGTGTGAGAGACAGCAGCCAGGATTAGACAGAGAGGGTGGGAAATCCCACTGCTTGGTGTCACAAAAAACGCCCAGCCTATTTAAGAGGGTGGCCTGCCAGAGGCGTTCTTCAGTCTTGGCTTCAGTCTTTCAGCAGATTTGTTAGCGAGGAGAGAACGCGGGTGGTGTAAGTCGCACCATGTGCCGGGCTGGAACGAAGTGATCGGGGCAGTATCGAAATGTAGAGTATTCCTCCACAAATAACTAACATCAACACCGGGTTGAAGTGATGTCGCGCTTTCAATGTTTATAAACTTTTGATCAATATGGGGTTCATCGGAAGCTGCTTACGTTGTGTGTAAATGTTTTAACCTGCAATCATTTTATTTTGGAAAGAAGTCTGATGCCTTTTTATTACGCTGGTACCGAGATTGTAAAAGAACTTTTGCACAATATATCAATATTTTAATTTATCAGAAAGTCTACTGAGTTTTAATTATGAACATACCTTTATCTCTTGTGGTATCCTATTTTATTATTTAAACAAGCGATTGGCGACCAAGGAACAGAACCACTCGGTACCACGACCACGGTTATAGCTCAAAGTACTACTGTATGCACACCCCAGCAAACAGCACGTCTTTGACACTACAAACTGGCTGCCTGTACTCTCTAACAGCCCCCCAACAGGTGTGCTGAGTGTACCAATTTCAACCCTGACAAACATGCACTAATCCAAGACCCTACGTGACAGCCTCCTGGATTCAACCTTCCAAGGAAAACCTGGACGTCACTGAACCGAGTGAGAACAGGGCATGGTAGATGCAACTACTGGATGAGCAAGTGGAGAATGATAGAGAATCCTTCTTGTGACTGCGGTAACGATTAGCAAACCATTCATCACATCAACTTGGAAAGCCCTCTTAGGAGATTCAGTGGTACAGTGCATCAGATTCATGAAGCAACAACAGTAGCAATTGAATGGCTGCAATCATTCGACATCAGTCTGTAGTAACATCCATGTTTAATTCTATCTGTTGTGATTCAATGTAGTTACTGTTTTGTATTCTTATGCCATACAAAATAGTAGTAATTAATTAAACGTAGAAGGGCGCCCCTTTGACTCTGCTGGTTGCTGCAGCAATATTGTGTCTGGCACCTGACACAGTGTTAGAAAGTGGTAGTTCTGGTGGTGGAAGAAATGTTCCTGATCAGAACTTGGTTGGAAGGTAGGAGAGATGGTGTTGCGAAATTCCTAATCACCAGATTCTGTACCAAAGTCTTGTGTTAGGTCCCAAACCATTCTGTAGTGCAAATGCAGTAAGTGCATTTTATACCGTTGATGATTATTTATGTATCGGATGGGGTTGTTAAGCATGGTGGTATAATTGGTGTCTTTTGGAAGAGTAGTCCTTAATGGACCAAACCATAGCTTCATCCTTTCTCTTCCTTCAATTATGATTCATTCATAATACTAACAAATCAGTATGCTGAACACCAACACATCACCCATTAGTACAACTTCCATCACCGGAAAAGTGAGGGAAAACCACCTCATTTACATTTCCCAAGACACTGCCAAGTGATGTTTGCGTAGAGTCGACTTTTATGTGTAAAGGAAATTGGGTGCCAGCCTGATAAATGTATTTTTTCATTTGTGAATAGTTGTAATATATTTGTGCATAGGAAATGAAGTTCAATGGGCTGGAAGAAAGTAATAGTAGATTGGATTGATTCATTCAGCCTTTCATTTGTATAGGCATTAAGATTTTCCACAAATTCAAATTTTGGTTTGGTGAACCCTCCCTTATTCCAAGCGTCCCCCTTGAATTTTGGTAGGAGACCACTCTTCCTCAAGAACTGGGAAATTCTAATTTTGGTTGAGCATTATAATCCTCTACTAAGCTAACAGAATGTTTGAGCAATATGAGGGCATCTTATTTGAATGTTTCAGGCTCTACAGCAGTTTTGACAAGTCAATCACAGTCAGACAGAGTGGCAGGGCTGTGATGTCACAGAATTACCCCCCCCCCCCCCCCCACCACCAATACAGATATGTTAAATGTAACAGACCTTTTCCCCCGACACACATCCTGAGTTTTGCTGCTGGTATTATAATGGCTAGTCATGTGCTTTTGTTTTCATGTTTATACAAGTTAAATAAAAGTGATACCAAGTATATAATTGTTGTATTATCTTCTAAATAAGACTTGTGGTTAAAAAGTTAAATTTAACCAGATCACTTTAATGTATAAAAATTGCAATAAGCTGCTCAGTGTTATGGGCTCAATATTAGACTTGCAACGAATAATATATTCGGCCATACGCCGAATACCGAATATTCGGCAGATTCCTGGCCGAATAGCCGAATATTCGGCCGGAGTGAGTCAAAAATTGCTGTGCTTTTCTCTCTCCTGCCTGTTAAAGCAGAGGTAACTCCCACCACTCTGTGCCTGTTTTAACAAGCTTGAAGTATGGCCTCAAGTATCTACGTTTGATTATTTATGACATTACTTTTTTTTTCTTAATCCAATGAGGTGTGATGATGGAAAAGCTTTCTTACGATAGATAATACGGGATAAGCAATTGGTATAACCTTCTTAAGACCACATTGCTGATAGATAGATAGATATGTTCACTTTGATCCCATGTGAGAATAATCTCGGGGATGTGGAACAGTACATACACTTCTGAACTTCCCCCTGCATAGTTCGATAGTAATTACTTCGATCAATAATCTTCTTTTAGTATGATATGCCATTCCTCACTATATGTATCGATAACAGCGTGCAGTATTTCCATAGTCACAACATCCTCATAACTCGTTTTTAAGTCTGTGAGAAGGGCATTAGACTAAATGTTGAATATAGGCCGAAACGTCATCATCCTCAACGTTTATCAGTTACAAGTTGGAGAACTGGGAAGATTCGTGGCTTCTGTTTTGTTTGTGTATATTAATTCTGACAAGAAAACCTAAAGTTATGGCCTTAGTTTTATTAAATTCAGACTATCACTTTGTAACTGCAAGTCAACACAATTAAAATTAGCAAATACATCTTTTAAATAAGCCGTGTATGGTTTTCATTTCATCTGTACTAAATACAGTTACATAATAATCCATCACCAGATTGCGGCGTTACGTTTATCCTAGAGTCCCCTTGAGGTTTTTGTATATATACCCTGTGTCTGTATGGGTACGGCCTGGCACCCCCCACTCATCCTCCGCCCGGCGTCACTTCAATGTGTGGTGAAGGTCTCTTGCGTCGTCTCCTTTCTTTCCTCAATACCAAATAGGCACTATTACCCTGTTATCGGAAGAAATGAATCAGAGGAATGTCTCCCTAAAACTATCAACAAGGAAACTACAAAATTTGAAATAGATTCTCAGAACATTACAAAGGAACTTGGAAAGTAAAAAAAAAAAAAAAAAAAAAAAACTTAAAGGGGCCATTGTAGATCATATTACTACAGATTTATTAAAGATTGTGGGATACGATATTGTAACTTACCTTCAAATTTTATTTAAAATGAATGTGGATTCTGAAACACGTTTCGCGGTTAACTTCTTTGTTCGTGCTTCTTTCAGAACCAGAAATAATAAATACATACTTTTAATGAAAAAGGCTCAGTTTCCAATAATTCCATTTTAATAACAACTATAAATAAAACCAACACCCAGGGGCGTAGCTACTATGGGGTTAGGCGGTGCAGTGCACCGGGGCCCCTACGCTCAGGGGGCCCCAAGCGCACCTCTGGCGGCCTCCCAAAGCGCAGTTTATAGAGCCCCACGGGGAGCCCTTCACTAAGGGTCCTCACTTTTAGGGGGGCCCCAACTTCTGCCAGAGGCCCCCAGCCTCAGCTCAGGGGGCCCCTACAACATGATGCAAAAAAGGGTAGCCCATCTGGCCTGTGGGCCCAAAATAATTTTTTTTTGCAACCGGGGCCCTTGTTGACCTAGCTACGCCACTGCCAACACCCGTTATACATTTTATATGGGTTGGGTTGTGACTTGATCCTTCATTTCCTAAAGATTGCAGGTTTTAGTATTGGCAATTTGATCATATCACGAAGAGGACGTCTACTCTTTGTGATGTTTCGAATTCATCTGTTCTCAAGAATGACCTGCGAATTGTAACGGGAATTCAAAGCACATATATTTAACATTCTCCATGGGAAGTTTAATCTGTAATTAAACATTATTGACTGGGACAAAAAAATGTACTTTATTAAATGATAAATAATTACATAAAGTTATTACCTTTCTGTGTCAGTCAGTTCCTTTACAATACTTGCTGCTTTCCAAAGGATTGGAAAAGAGCGATAGTAGTATCGGTTCATAACGGAGGGGTTACAAATAGGGTTGAAAATTACAGGCCAATTAGTTTGATATCAATGGTAGGCAAAATGATTGAGAGATTGATATGCAACTATATCAGAAATTTCTGTAAGGAAATAAACTGGTTTTCATATCAAAAACATGGCTTCGGGTAAGGATATTCATATGAATCTCAGATGGTTGGCTATATGCAAAATATTTCAGATGAAATGGATAAGGGAGATCAAGTTGGTAGTGTGGCACTGATCTTTCTAAACCGAGCGTGGTGGGTGAATGGTTAACAATCTGGCGTCGCATTTGGGAGAATGTGGGTTCGAATCCCCTCTGGGCACCCAGATTTCTGTTTTCCATGGTTTCCCCAAATCACTCCGTGCGAATACCAGGATGCTTTCTTCAAAAGGCCTTGGCAGAATTCCTTCCCGTTCCTTGTCCACAATCCCGTGCAGCCTCTAAAGACCTCGACATCGACGAGGCTTAAGCCATAAATAAAAAAAATATCTCGCTACGGCATTTGACAGACTGAGCCACAATGTAGTTTTAAATAAACTGAAATCTATTGGATTAGATGAAAAAGTTGCTTGCTGGGTAGAAGAATTTTTAAATGCCAGAAAGCAAATGTTTTTACGAAATACATTACCAAAAGAGGTGCAAATAAATATGGGAGTGCCACAGGATTATGTATTGGGAGTTGCTGATCATTATTCTAATGAATGACTGTGTTGATGGGTTGTGGTCAAAATTTAAGTTTTTTTGTTGGTGATATAATTGTGTACAATATAATCAAAACCGCTGAAGACTGTGAACAGCTGCAGGATGATCTGGATAGAATATCTAAATGGGTAGGGCAGCATGGAATGAAGGTAAATGCCAAGAAATCTTATTAGGTTCACAGATAAAAAACTAAAGGATAATTATGACTACAGGGTAGGGTCAGAATTGCTTGTTGACAGGCCCGCCGCTAGCTGTTTGAGCGCCCGCGTGCAATACCGATTACGCCGCCCCCTATCTAACTACAGCCAGTGGTGGATCTAGGAATTTTCCGAACCGGGTCAAAAGAATGTGAGATTGCCGCCCCCATTGTTGCCACACCGAGTGTTGCCGGCCGCCTGAAGCAGCTGTTGAGCTAAAAAAAAGGTCGCCCGCTCCATAATAGGCTGCAAATTTCGTAATTTTCGTCGCGGCGACAATGGAATGACAACTATCTCGGGGCGGCGACTGTCGATAACTCGATTTGCCGCCCGTGTGCGGTGCACGCCTTGCACGCCCGCTTACGGCGGCCCTGCATTTTGAAGGCTTGATGTGTAAATATCTTGGTATAACATTTGATAGTAAAATCAACTGGACAGAGCACATTGGGCAAGCGGTAGGAAAAGGTTACAAAATTCTTCACCTGCTGAAGAGGTCGATGAGAAGATGTACCAGAGAAGTTTGGGAATTGGGTTACAAAACTTTGGTACAATATGGTGGTGTAGTTTGGAATCCACTTTTTGGCTATGAAATACAGGAGTTGGAGGTTGTGCGAAGAAGAGCAGCTAGATTCGTTTGTGCAAATTATCAGAGCACCCAGTCAGTAACTCATGATAAGGGAGTTGGGTTGGAGGCAAGAAGGAAGGTGAAGGGAGTGCTGAGAATGTACAGGGCTAGGAGGGATATTGGTCAAAGAATTAGGAATGGTGCATGGAAGGGGAAAGGCGATCATGATCACAAACTGGGGCTCGATTTCATGCATAAGTAAAGTGTATATAGTTATCTACTGTACCTCTATGGAGAGGATATGCCTAACAGCGTTAGACATCTGAAGAAGCTGCGCCGGAAGAAGGCCAAACTAGCCTTCCTGTTACGGGGTAGAGATAACGAAACAGTGCCACGATTTGCTATTGTAAATCATCCGGCAAATTCTATTTCCACCAAGAAGATTTTCCGCCGCACCAGCCTGTTGATTGTGAGGGAGAGGATTCGTCAAACTCGCTGTGATCTCGATAAAAATGCTAGGGAGATGCCATTTGCTATTAGCAGTAACCCTTCTCGCCAATGGTTTGGGAATGGGTCGACAGGATCACCGCAGGACAGCAAAATTCTACATAACCAAAACTACATAAAGAGCATATTCCGATGCGGCCGATAGTTCGCCGACGTACAGGTTGGCCAAACATCTCACACTGTTAAGTCTATTTGTTGGTCAATGTGCACACCATGTCAAGAATTCTGCTGCGTTTGTGGAAGTGGTTAAAGCAATGTGATTAGAGCATGGCGATATTATGGTCGTTTACTCGAGTGCCTTAAAGGGAAATCGTTGAATTTCTTAGTGAACATTTTGATCGGATACTTGTGTAGTTATTTAGACACACCCTCACGTACCAGATTAAATACTACGAGCAAACGGATGGCGTAGCCATGGGGTCCCCATTATCTCCATCAGTAACTAATTCCTGTATGGAACATTTTGAACATATAACTCTTAATACACCTCCTTTAAAGCCTAAATTTTGTTACAGATACGTCGACGATATATTCATCGTGTGACCTCATGGGATACCGGTCCTAAATGATTTTGTGAACCATATTAACGGAATTCACTCCAATATCAAATTCACTCTAGAAATAAAAAAGGATGGAACACTTCCTTTTCTAAATGAGTTAGTGCGACTGAAGATTAGGGCATAGTATTTATAGAAAACCTACGCACACTGATCGCTACCTTAATGCCCTAAGCTTCCACCATCATCAGAAGCGCGTAGTCCATTGATGAAAAGGCAGTGTCTGACAATGAACATCTACAGGAAGAAGTGCGCATTATAGCTCTAAGGAAATCTGATACGTAATCATTGGAAGAAAAAAACAAAACAGATGACACAGATCGAGACAAACCGCTTGCCTTTCTGTGGTGCAGTGACATCTAAAATAGCCAGGCTGCTCAACAAATAAGGCATCCGCTCTATCTTTCGGCCTCCACCCAAGATTGGGCAGCTATTATGAACCCTGATGGATGGTCTCAGTCTCCGGTCACGTGGAGTCTACAAAATTCCTTGTGGGTACGGTACTTCTTATATAGGAAAAACTTTAAGGACGATCGGTGAAAGACGCAAAGAACATATCAGATATTTTAAACTGGGACAGAAAGAAGAATTTGCTATAGTTGAACACGCCATTGATAATGGCCAAAACGACACTCCTTTGCCATGCAAATAACTTTTGGGCGAGTGTGCTGAGGGAGGCGATTGAAATTAGGCTTAATAATAATGCTATAAATTGGGATCAGTGACTCAGCTCAGGGACCGAACCATATTAGAGCATAATAACTATCGAAACATAACATCACCAAGTATGTCCTACCCAGCTAGACTACCACTCCACGCGAACCCCCATATACGATAGAATACCGTGCAGCAGGCTTCAGTAAGTTATGCGGGGCTTAACAATGGGAGCAGTGCCTTCTCTTGAAACGTCACCAATCGACTTTACCTTGTCATTGTGGTATAAGTTATTTAACAGTTTTAATTTCTTATATACTGTAACTAATTCATATCATTAGTTAGAACTTCGATTGTTAAGGTTATTGCATTGTCCCATATTTAGGCTCTGTTCAGTTTAAAATACAAGTTTTTTTATTTAATTAGTTTGGGAACATTAATATAACAACTGGTAATAACAAAAAATAATTATTCATAAATGCATCCATTCGTTCACAGTAGGTTTATACAGTATAGTTATTCGAAGTTCCAGTTACCTGATTAATATGTGGTATTTTCTTACTTTGTATTTGGCATACCATAATATCAATACTGGCCCATTTTATTCTATTTGAAAATTACTTTTCCTTCCAGTCCCAAACCTATAACCATGGGCACTCGCATAGCACACTACAATTCCAGCCTTCCCTTTTTAGACTGAAAAATAAAACAATGTTTCAAAATGTTACTTTAAAACAACTGCATAATTTAGATCTGTAGTATACCCCCGTGATATGTACCCATGATTACTTCATAAACTATCTCAATAACGTACAAGGTCACAGAAGGTGATGAAGTGCAACAGGCTGTCATTTATATTAATATTTTAGTACCAGAACTAGCTGGTACCCACGACTTCGTTCGTGTTTATAAAGAATTTGGATTGACAGCTACCGACATCTAACCACCATAGTGCACGATGGGACACGCGATGCTATTACCACACAGCAATGCCAGTCATCTGCGCTATGTAGTTCAGGCAGCAAAGTAAAATTTACGGACACACATGTCTGGATGAAATACGAAAATATCCTTAATCTACCACTTTCAACCACCATATCTCCCACAGTTACCGAAATTCGGCCGATGTTGTATTCGAAAGGGTACTCTGTGTTACTGCGATAGATAGTTTTCGCTGAAAAGTGATACACCATGACACATGCGTCTTTGGCAGAAATATGAAATTGTCGCAGGTCGACCACTTTCAACCCCCGCACCTCCATAACTATCGACATCTAACAACCATAGTGGACGACAGGAGACACGATTATGCTACCACACACAAACACCAATGGTCTATGCTATGTAGTTGTGACAGGAAAGAGAAGTCACAATTTTTTGGTCGAAATATGAAAACGCCCTGCATTGGCCAACTTTAATCATCATATCTCCCACATCCCCACAGCTTTCGACATTCGGCCAACGTTGTGCACGACAGGAAACTCCATGCTACTTCCACACGCAAAGACCAGAGATCTGTGCTTGGTAGTGGTGGCTGAAAAGTGAAATATATGAAAACACACGTCTATTATATATATATAAATATTATACAATTTTGTTAGGTTTTACAGCGATGCAAGACTTGTTTGTTCAACATAGAATCTGCTGATCGACAGTTCAAAGTAAAAGTCACCCGTTTGGGGCTGACACCCGCATTTCGAAAATAGTAATCGAAATTAGGGTGATACAAAAAAAAAAAAAAAAAAAAAAAAAAAAAAAAAAAAAAAAATAGACTTCTTTTATCCTTTGGTGTCGAAACACGTCTATCTTGAATGTTCTGAATATTTGTTTTTAAGTTGATCTATCGCTTTTTCAAATACGATCCAGGGAGCTATGCTCTTTCATTACAATACAGTATAATTTTTGGAAACACCGCGCGCTTAAACAAAGAGAGCATCGCTCTGTAGCTCCAACAATCACAGGAACTCGTTGTGCTTGCCGTCCGTCACTGTTGTTTGGTTTGATAGAGCGGTCGTGGATACAATTTAAGTTTTCTTGTATAAAGAGAGGAAATTTTAAAATTAAATGATATATTATATGTATCTAAAATTGTTAAAAATCATGGTAACTAGTCAGTTAAATTGTAAATCCTCGAAATTATTTCAGGAAAAATGTTAGATATTCCTTTGGGGGAGGGGGGGGGGGACGCAACCAAGCGTATGTCGGAATACGCGTAGTCTAAGCTTCAAAATTGTTTTGCTTGCTTAGAATGCCATTAGCTTTCAAGCTAAGATTCACAAGTTCCTTTAAGTATTTTGTAGTAATTTTTTAATTTATCCTCTCACAGATTCGTGATGTATAAATTGAGTACATTTCGCGTTATCCGATTTACACTCTGCGTACCTACCTATTGTCGACAGTGCACATGAAATCGTATCATGTTCGAATTTATACAAATGCAATGATTCGAACTGCATTAAACTAGCAATACTGTCAGGTTTCAAGTCAATACGAATGAGTCCAAGTGTTCGTTGATGGTATCGTATGTCGTTGGTAAACAGTTTTTGTAGGGCATGTGTTTAAAACAGTCGGAACCGCGTATCTTGCTAGCGAAATCGTAACATTTTAACTCTAAGTTCATGTAAGTTTGCTATGCTTTCTACTGATCGAGAATATGCAAATATGATCGCGATGAAATAATTAAGCGTATTGTAACAGCCCTCATACCTGAATTTTGAATAGTATTGTACTGTATGAAGTATTTGTAGTGAGCTAAAGTTTGCTTGAATATGATCTGGTACGTTTGTTTTGTAATTTCTTGTAAATCAGTGTATATAGACTTTGTTTTATGTAAGAAAATTATTTAAAGTCCATTTAATATGTTTAAGAACCGAATGGTGCAAGATAATTTCTTAAATATTTGTAATTCCATGTATTAATGCAAGTTAAAATGTCTACAGGACAATTTTCTACAGTGTGAGATGATTTCTGCAAATAATTTTGTATTTAAGTATCTCTAATTACCATTTCTGATCATGTTGTTAATTAATTTTGTATTAATTCCGATTGTTTTTAATATGTTTGAGTGATTGTTAATGATCGAGAAATATCGGGCGGATGCCTTTGAAGAATTCTCGTAATTTCGATAGAGACTATACACAGATCGCCTGAACAGAGCAGTAGTTAGTTGTCATCATTCATTCAGTTTTCAGTGTTACAGAGAGTTTCATCCAGTTAGTTTTCCCAGAGATTATCTTTGCGACTGTTCAGAACAATTGCGATGTTCCCAGTATATCCCGAAAACTAAGCAAGATATCGAAATTTTTTTTTTTTTATTTTCGATTTGTCTCGTCGTGTTACATAAGAATCGATCATTAAATTTGACTTTTGCGAAATTTTTCTTCTCCATTTCAACTCAAGACACCTCACTTTTGATACAGTATATCTCTAGAACTAGGTGAGATAACGAAAATTTTTATTCTTTATTTTTCATTTGTCTCGTCTTTTTAAATAAGAATCCATCATCAAATTTGACTTTTACCAATTTTTTCTTCTGAATTTCAACCAAAACCATTTCACATTTGGGACGGAATATCTCGAAAACTAAGCAGGATTTCAAACCAAAAAAAATCCACATTTTTGATTTGTCATATCGAGTTACATAATAATCCATCACCAGATTGCGGCGTCATCTTTATCCCAGAGTCCCCTTGAGGTTTTTGTACATATTCCCCGTGTCTTTATGGAAGCGGCCATGCCCCCTCCACTCCGGCCATGCCCCCCCACTCCTCCTCCGCCCTGCTTCACTTCAATGCGTGGTGAAGGTCTCTTGCGTCGTCTCCATATATTTCCTTCCTCCATGGTTCAGAAGTGCATATCTGTATTGTATCTATGCATGTGAATATCGCTGACTTTGTTTTGAAAGCAATAAACAACTCTTAAACATAACCTTTTTGGTGGATTTTTTAATTAATCAATACAGTAATTAAACCACCGAAGACTGAAGATTCTCTAAGAATTTTCCATAATAAATTTACAGAAGAAGATTTCTACACAGACGGAAAAAAAAAATCCCAACACCAAGAAAGACTTGTGTTAGATAAACGAAATTTGGTAGGCGTGTTTATACATCTGAAAGATGACATCGATTCAAATTTCGCGCCTCGCGCATAAGTGTGGCGCTAGTAGCGCTACTCAGAGTTTGCAAATCAGGTTTGCTTTAAATACGCGCTGTAAAGTTTGTGAACGTTATTTACCGCTGAGATTTGACATAGTGAGTTGATGTTAGCCAAGAATGCCTTTAAGAAGACGAAGAAGCCATTATCAACAGCTCACCGAGTTTGAACGAGGTCGTGTAATAGGGCTACGAGAAGGTGGATTTTCTTTTCGCGATATTGCAGAAAGACTTGGCCGGAATGTATCCACTGTGCATGATTGTTGGGTGCAGTGGTCAAGGGATGGTACTGCCTCAAGAAGACCGGGTTCCGGGAGGCCACGTGGCACTACTGAGAGGGAAGACCGCCGTATTCGGCGTACAGCTGTGGCGCATCGTACTGCGTCTGCGGCAGAAATTCGAGCTGCAGTTGGTACCACAGTGACACAACGAACTGTTAGAAATCGGTTACTTCAAGGACAGCTCCGAGCCAGGCGCCCTGTAGCGTGCATTCCACTGACTACAAGCCATCGCCGTTTGCGACTCCAGTGGTGTCAAGCCAGAGCTCATTGGAGGACGGAGTGGAGATCTGTTGTGTTTTCTGATGAAAGCAGGTTCTGCCTTGGTGCCAGTGATGGCCGAGTGTTGGTCAGAAGGAGGCCAGGGGAACGCCTGCAACCAAACTGTCTGCGGCCTAGACACACTGGACCTACACCTGGAGTCATGGTCTGGGGAGCAATTTCCTATGACAGCAGGAGCACTCTTGTGGTTATACCAAACACACTGACTGCAAATTTGTACGTCAGTCTGGTAATTCAACCTGTAGTGCTGCCATTCATGAACAGCATTCAAGGGGGAGTTTTTCAACAGGATAACGCTCGCCCTCATACCGCTGTTGTCTCGCAACGTGCTCTACAGAGTGTCGACATGTTACCTTGGCCTGCGAGATCACCAGATCTGTCTCCAATTGAACACGTATGGGATATCATTGGACGACAACTCCAGCATCATCCACAGCCAGCACTGACCGTCCCAGTATTGACAGCACAAGTACAACAAGCATGGAACTCCATACCACAAAGTGACATTCGAAACCTGTATGACACAATGCATTCACGTTTGCAGGCTTGCATTCAAAATTCTGGAGGTTACACCGGCTATTAATTTAACAGTATTTCACATTTGAAATGCATTTTCTTGAGCTTAAATTAACCTGTGATCTTGAAAATTTAATCAATTAAACATGTTAACTTGACAAATGCATTGTCCAAATTTCATTACTCTACAATAATTTTTTCTTGGTGTTGGGATTTTTTTTTCCGTCTGTGTATTATGGGTAACCTCTCTGTCGAATACAGGTACCTAAATTCTTACGGGTTCCTTAAATCGACAGGGATGTCGAACTTCTCTTCCTGAACAAAAATTGAGCTTTAATCATAAACTGAACGAACATTAGATCCGTTTATGTCATTATTTATACGCTACAGAGCGGCGCTAGACATCTAAAATTTACACGTGGAGACGGTCTTCAGTACATACAATGTCTGTAGTTATGTACCCGTATTTCTTAGGTGGGTAGTAAAATACTTCACTTGTTAAGTACTTCATGTAAAGACGGCAGATATCGCAATGGCATGTTCTTTTATACCTGACCCATTGTTTTTTTAATTATGTATTTAATTACGTTTAATCATGTTGTTTTTATATTTTATTTATTCTTCTATTTTTATGGAGGAACTTATTGTAGACTTGCTTCTCTGACTATACAGTATCCCCCAAGGTCTCACAACTTGTGTGACTCAGATCCTTGGTTTGCACTGATAGGACCCAATCTGGGAATGGAATTGCTTCTACTTGGATCATGCCACTTCTTTTAACTTTCCTCTCGATATCCGTTAGTCCTGCAAATACCAAGATGCGAAGTCATTTAAATACAGCCTATGTTATTAACGTTTCAATAACAAATGATTGGGGAGCTTTCTACTTTTTTAAATTTATAGCGGAATCTTATGGTTGTCCTAAAGTTACACCGGCGGAAATTAAAGTCACAACACGCATGCATGAATGGTAGAATTTTAGGAAACTTTGAAGATATATTCAGGGCCATGCCTACAAGAAATGATAACAAACGGAAATGAATCAGGCTAAGTTATTACCTTTAGATACAGTTGTCAGTGAGAAATACGCCCAACTTGATCACCAATATATTCGTGGATCCTTGCCGGCATTGCCTCAACAAGTGTTCGGATGTCTTCTTGGTGTATGTCTCACTACGTGTGCATGTCTTTTGCAGTCAGGGTGACCATGTGATCTAATGTGTCTACCCCTGGTATCCCAGACATGTTCTATTGGGAACAATCTTGGGACCATGCTGCCCAAATTGTGATCGAAACTCTTTGCAAGGTTTGTGTGACGATGGCCGCAGTATGAGGACGGGCATTATCTTGGAAAATGCGATTTGGATGGTGAACATGAAGGGTATCACAATAAGATGCAGTACCTCGTCCACATAGTGATGGGCTGTCATTGTCATGCTGTCTAAACTGATTGCCGCCAAAACATGCCGTCAAAACATGACACCAGTGGCTGCACTTGCATGACGTTCTGAAATCACAGCAAGTAACGCGTTTCTCCCCTACGCCAGCGAACATGTCGTCGATTATCACTTTGTCACAGACAGAATCGAGACTCGTCTTTAGACACAAATGTCCATTTGTGGTTTGCATTACACAAGGTTAGATGATGCTGGCAATGAAATTAGATTAATGGGACACATTGCATAGTGGCCAGACAATGTAACCCAGCTTTAAGTAATTAGTTAACAATCGTCCGGGGAGGGGGGGGGGGGTTAACTATCTGTAACCATTGCTTGGGTCTGACCTGCAGTCAACCATCTGCCAGCAACAGCCACTCACACCATTTGGCGGTCTTCACGTGCTGTTATCCATCTGTATGGACCCATGCCTGCTCTAGGAGTATTAGAGCCTTCTTTCGTCCACTGTGTAACAAGTCTGTATACTGACATTGCACTACGGCCAATCCTTCGGGAGATTTCACGATATGATGCACCCTTTAAAAACACGTCAATTCTCTGACCTCTCTCGCAGTTAGACATTTGGGTGTAGAGATTTGTCAATCTTCGCCTTGGCATACTTAGCCAACAAAAACTTGTGAACAACAAAGTGTGATGTTACACCACACTCTTCGCCACTTATACGCTAAAAAAATGCAATTTATATAATAAATAGCCCCGCAATACTCATATAAAACTTTCAATTTTTAATCATTTAATACTCTTCATGTGGGCATACTTGGGACCAAATTTCATTCATTTATCAAAACACCGACTGTGTGTTGGGATTTTAATTTGCACCAGTTTGTGTATCAGTTGCTAAGTGTAAAGGTCGAGCTGCACTTTGCCAATACTGGCCTGTACCGTCATCGCAACAACAGTCGGCCGAGTGACGGCTCGCCCCCTCGCGTCCATACTTTTCCATAAGCTCGCCCGTGTTCCTACCCGGTCTTTAGTCTCCTTTAAAGCGGCCCCTACACGGTCAATATTATTGCACAATGGTTACGGTTGCACAATAATATTGAACGTCTGTAAGTTAGATTGAGATATTGTGGAATATTATTGAGTGAATCTAAACAGTTTGAAATATTTTGTGCAACCTGAAATACATTGTGCCGTCTGTGGGTGATTTTGCGCAATATTCCCTCAGTTAGTCTCGAGACACGGGCACTATCATTAGTCTCCACTTGTATTTTGATACTGTAATATTTTTTCTTCTTCTGAAAATGAATGCAAAAGTGAGCACAGGGCGTTTATTATTGAGTGCAAGATTTACCAGCATTATGAAATGTCAAAACGTCTGCGTATAAAAACAGACAGGAAAAAATAAGGTTAAGGAAATTCTGCTGCACAAATATAAAGAGAAACATGCAATTGCTACGAGGGAAGATGTTACAAAGAGGATTGATTCTTTGAGGACCAACTACAGAAAAGAAATAAAACGAATTAGAGATACAAAAAAAAGACGAGTTGTGGGTGGAGATGAAGTGGTGGAGCCTCCGTTTTGGTACTTCGACCAGCTGAGTTTTCTTGGAGACCAGGATGTGGTGAGCTCAAAACATACAATGGGACCACTGGAAGAGCAGAGAAAATTACTGAATGATTTAAGTATTAATTATTTCAGTTTTATTATTAGCCACAATAATGACAACAAACCTTGAGTTAGTATACATGTGACCTTAAAAGGAGTTATTAGGTACGAATACAACGCAAAATTTACTCAAACAATGCTAACAAAACTGACCTTCCAACGAAATTTTCGCTTGCTGTTAAAACAGTCACGCATCGTCGCAGAAAAAAACAAATGGTGCATGCTTATTACTGTTTGGTAAAAGTTCTTATGAGGTGATTAATAAGCAAATCTCCAAATTTGGAAGCCACCTTCATATTCACGAAGACACATACTTTCGATCCGACGTCTACCATTTAAAACGTGTAATTCGCGTTTACTATACCCAACAGAGCAATACTGAAAAAGTGTTTAAACTTATAAAAAGGAATTCAGAACCAGGAGGTATCTTGATAATGTAGTGAGTGTGCTTTAGGGGGGAGGGATTTTATAAATTTTAATTATTTATAATAATCAATTATTGGGTTGGCAAGAATCTTAACCTTGCCAGATCTCAATGAAACTGACATTGATAATTTATTATATTCAATTGGCTTCTACACCGCTAGGCATATTTAAGTCTACCATTAATACAATAATCACTAGGATATCAAGCAAGCCTAGACGTTACAAATCGGCCGATTTTACTCAAGCAAACAATTGTATGAATTTACTTCAATCGGGAATCGTCTGACGAAGTTAAAGTTATTGAACGATAACAAATGTTCACAATATGCAACAATAAGAACAGCCAGCAATTAAAACATGAATACATGAAAATGAACATGCATCTCGGGCGCCGTTAAATAAAAGAAATACATGGAACTTGCGATTTGCAAGGCTTCCACAATGTTTAATAAAATTCCAGCTAGCTCAGGGTCAGATTTGCTTAAAGAGCACAAGTTTCTTTCTCAAGTCGTTTACGGGGCATTCGCAGTCTCATAAGAACACAATAATTCAAGACCTGGCGTTAACACATTACCCTTTCATAGGCAGCAGCACTGGTGTTAGTCGCACAATCAGTCCCAGTGCGATAGAAGATCACCGGCCTGTGACCATAGCTGGGTCACTGTACTTCACCAAGCCCAACCGTCTTGGCGCGCAGCCCAGCCAGAAGTAGTCTCTCCTTCCTCTTCGGAAAAGATGGCCTCTCCTCTCCGCCAAGGAACATGCCGGGCAGAAAAGATAAACCATGATTTTACTTATGAAGACCCCTGTCGATGATTTTTATTGGCAGGTTGGAAATCACGTGCTATCGTCGCACATTCAGATTTGCTGCATTTTGCCAGCGTCCTCTGTGCGTCCATCTTTGGTGGGGCGGGGGAGAGCTGACCTTCACAGCTTCGCTGTGCAAGCCGAGGGACGACCAGCTGGCCTTGACCGGCGACAGTGAGGTGATCCATTGTCCATCCACTGTGAGCTAACGGTACTCCTTCCGTCCCTTGTTCGAGGTGTGCGACCCCTCGCTTAAACAGAAATCTTACACTCGCACATTTTTTTCTGAGTCCTCTCAAATAAAATACTCTTGCATTTCATTTAAAAATATACAATTTTGGCTACCCGAGATCAATTTAATTTTTAAACTGAATAAAAAAATTAAAATTAAAAACAACTTTAAAAAATCCAAATTGTAGCGTGGCGTGATAACGTCCCGTTACAATAACTAGATATCTCCTGCGTAAAGCGCCAAGATAGTTCGAAGACAATTCCATCATGTGTGAATATTTCCGCTTCACATACCAATTCTTTATCAGACTTGCTTTTTTTTTTTTTTTCACGCAACACAGTAAAGCAATAGCAACAGCTGCTACGTCCTGCTCGTCCGTCATTTAGATGTTAACTAAACTATTGCGCAACAATTATTGAGCAGTCTAGGGAGAACATCAATATTATTGCATAATAATATTGATCATGTAGGGGTTGCTTAACGTTTGCAAGTGATTGTTTCAGGGAATCAGTGTTGCGTATGACAGGAAGGGTTGACACCCTACTTTATTGTAGAGTGCTGTGCTTTATTTTGTACAGTTTTGGTACGAAAGAACATTAAAATACTTTTTTATCTGACTTATGTAATCACCTAACTGGTTAATCGTTTTTGTACAGAAATAGTATCCCAGCGCAGTATTAACAAATCATCACCACACTGTACCGGAATGAAAGATTCTCTCTTGTTTCAACGCAATTTCAGTGAAATGTCATCACTTCGTACATGACGTGTTTGTTTTCTCTGAGGATCTTTTTGAATCACTCAGTACTTTTTGTCAGCGAAGAACGAAATTGTAACATATTTTCATTTAAATATAGGTCGTAAAGATTTTGTATAGTAAAAACAATAATTTCATTTTATCTCAAAGTTCTAATCACAGAGTCTCTTATTGGGAAACTTACCTAACTTGAAAAGAAGACCTACAAATTAACATGAAATTCGAACCACCGAGCGTCCTTCGCATTAACAGATAAAAGCTTTGCCAGATGTAAATGTCAATTTTAAGGCCCGCAAAAAAATTATATTTGAGATCACGATTTGAACCGGGACCATCAGTTTCCAAATCGCATGAGTCACCAGTCCGAATATAGGTTAATGAAAAATAAGTTTTCAAACATGATAAAATAAACATACTCTTTTTCTATACCATCTATGTTTGCTATCAAAAGACACGAATCCACTTTTATATGTTTGAATACATATTTTTCAGTACTTCTATATTAGTCTTGCGTCTGGTTACGGCGTGCGATTCGGGTGTGGAAGGTTCGGTTACAAAAGCGGATCTCGGTTGCAATTTTTGTGGGCCTTAAAATTGATCTTCAACTCTGGCAATACTTTGATTTCTTAATGTGAAGATGCTAGGACTCTTCCAACATATTACGAACATCTGGTGAACATGAAGGCAAACAACATTTAGTCGTATGGGAAGGGAAATTTCCGAATTCTCGCTATGCGCTCCTCCACATCCAGCAGGTCGACACTGGTCCGCACCGTCAAAACATAAACCAATCCAATGACGGCCGAGTGTCGTACGACACACCGTGTCATTTGGACAAACTTTGATCGTGTGAGCGCCAATACTAACAAACTTGCCGGTGCGGTGACGGTGCGGAAAGTATCGGGAAAGTGAGGCCCGTTCTTCAGAGGAGTTAAAATTAATCTAAAACAACTTTCGATCACCGGTGAGCAACACGTGGCTAAAATCTTGCCATAGTGACTATTGAACTCAAGTTGATAATTTTGAAGATGTAATTTTGAGTTTGCAGCTGTTAAAGCTAAAAAGAGGAGATTGTGAAAGCAATTGTTTTTTTGTTTATTTGTGTATCTTTTAAATGATGTTAATATTACAACTTTATTAACTACGTTTTTAATAACAACAAATGTTTATTTAATTATGGTTCATTAATATCATAATTTACACTTTGAATTTAAGTTTTCAAGGGGTGACACCATCAATAACTGCCCCGGATGTCACCCACGCTAGCTACGCCACTGACCAGAGAGCGAGAATACGTGGATTGGAATCATTTCTGTGCACCATTCATCAATTGTGTGAATCCTAAGTCCCAGATTATCTTTAACCGAGACTAGAAGTGCTTTACTCTTGGCTGAGGGGTGGTAAACCCAACTTGATGTTGTGTCGATTCTGCCAATCTTGCTCGTTACATTGCCAGTGCATGGGATGAAAGCTTTTGCCTTTGGTTTGTCCTCGTCAGTTGGTTTTCGCCTGAAGACGCGCCTAATTTGGCAGTTGTCGTAGCCATTACTCTGGAACACGTTCCTGAGGTGTGTTAGTTCTGCAGACAGACTGTCTTTGTCATAAATCATACAGGCTCTGTGGACCAGTGTATTTAACACTCCTTCCATCTGTTATGGGTGGTGGCAGCAGGAGGCATGTAAATATTGGTTTGTGTGAGTAGCCTTTCGGTAAACACTGTATCCTAATGTGCCATCCGGTCTTCTCTTTACCAGCACATCCAAGAAGGGTAGTTGGCCGTTCTGGTCCACTTCCATGGTGAATTGTATCTGGCTGTGGATGGAGTTCAGGTTTTGCAGAAAATATTGAGATTCTTCTTTACCGAGGGGCCAAATGACGAATATATCATCCACATATCTGTATAAAACCGTTGTTTATAATTCTGCCGATTCCAGTGCTTCATGCTCCAGCACTGGAATAGCAATATCTCACGTAGTCTCGACAGAGAGTAAGGAGAGGAGTCTGGATTTACAAAAAAAAAAAAAAAAAAAAAAAAAAAAACCAACAACAACCTTGTGTAATTAATGGATGCCCTCTTACAAGTTTCAAATTGGATGTGAAGTAAAGTGGTCCATTCCCGGTCAAACTTGTAGGACCCGTTCAGAACTACCATAGGATCTCACCCATCCGCGCTACTAGAAAGGATCCAACAAGATGTTTCAAGCAATGATTTCCACTCGTACTTTCTCGCGGCACACCATTGTCTTTATCGCACACTTGTAGGATATTCCCTCCAATCACGATCCAACACCATAGCTAGTTAGACGACAGGGACCACTTTTTTTTTTTTTTTTTTGTCTCGCATTATGAATGAACTTTTTATATAAAATTAATTACAAGTTTGAAAATTACAGAGTGTTAAACCATTTCAGGAACACTGTTTTTTGTTTGTAAAATTACAAGTAAAAAAGTTTCGTTTTTCACCAGAATAAAAATATAAAAAGAACAATTAAAACAGGCCTTTAAAAATAAGAGAGACCAAAAATTCAACATTGATCAAAAATGAATATTGATGAATGTAATCTTTCTCGGCGTTGTTTATTTATAAACGTTTCTCGGTAAACAAACCGAGTGATGTTGTTATTAATGCACAATATTTCGGCGACCTTATACTCCGTCGCCATCTTCAGGTGCAGTTGCAAGTCTTGAAGTCTGCCTTGAAGTCAGCCTTGAGCGTGTTGTTTGTAAACTGGCATGGCAACGACAGATGTTGTTATGTTGCCTAGCAGCATCTCAGATGTCATTAGACGCCCGCGGAACACAAAAAGCAGAGCGTTGGTTATGAGCAGCCTCAATTACAGGAATCCAAGCATCACTTATCTGGAATCCACAATCCCTGTTTACCAAAACAGACGCGAGGCGAATTTCAAATGCTTCTTTAATGACGCTGTCCCAGAAGCCTCTCGCATGTGTCAACACCTTAGTCGCTTCGAAATCGAAACCATGTGCTTCTGTCAAACTATGTTCCGCCACTGCTGATTTGTCTTTTTGCCCCAGGCGAACATGTCGGGCGTGTTCCAAACAACGTTGTTGTACGCACCGTATGGTCTGACCGATGTATTTCTTTCCACATTCACACGGGATGCAGTAAACTCCGGGTGTACGCAGGGCAAGGTCATCTTTTGGAGAGCGCAAAATGTTTCTCAATTTTGGTGGTGGTAGAAAAATGGTCTTCATGCCATTTCTTGCCAGGACTCTTCCGACCCTAGATGTTGTGGCGCCAGAGTACGGCAAGAAGGCTAATTTATCGTGTGGACCATTATCGTGTTTATTAGGCCTACGATTCATTTCCCGGAATGCCAACTGTATCTGATGTTCGTTGTATCCATTCTTTCTGAAGGTATCACGGAGATGTTTCAACTCACTAGGAAGGCTGTCTTTATCACATATTGCCCGCGCTCTGTGGACAAGAGTAGTTAGTACTGTATTGCGCTGTGCAGGGTGATGATGACTGTGCGCGTTTAGGTAAAGGTCTGTATGCGTTGGCTTCCTATACACCGTGTGTCCCAAAGTTCCATCAGATTTCTTTGTAATCAGAATGTCCAAAAAGGGCAAGCGGCCTTCCTTTTCAACCTCCATCGTGAATTGGATGTTTTTGTTGACACTGTTCAAGTGAAGGAGAAACTTATCTAGATTGTCTCTGCCGTGAGGCCAAACAACAAATGTGTCATCCACATAGCGAAAGAAGGCACTGGGCTTCATGGGGGCACTTTCCAACACTTTCTCCTCAAAATGTTCCATATAGAAATCAGCTATAACAGGTGACAGGGACTGCCCATTGCAACTCCCTCGACCTGTTCATAGTAGTGCCCGTCATACAAGAAGTACGATGATTGTAATGTGTTAGTTGAGCTGTTCCGCCACACGGTGTATAGGAAGCCAACGCATACAGACCTTTACCTAAACGCGCACAGTCATCATCACCCTGCACAGCGCAATACAGTACTAACTACTCTTGTCCACAGAGCGCGGGCAATATGTGATAAAGACAGCCTTCCTAGTGAGTTGAAACATCTCCGTGATACCTTCAGAAAGAATGGATACAACGAACATCAGATACAGTTGGCATTCCGGGAAATGAATCGTAGGCCTAATAAACACGATAATGGTCCACACGATAAATTAGCCTTCTTGCCGTACTCTGGCGCCACAACATCTAGGGTCGGAAGAGTCCTGGCAAGAAATGGCATTAAGACCATTTTTCTACCACCACCAAAATTGAGAAACGTGTGCGTGGAGACTTTCCCGGCGTACTGAAGCAATGTAGTCTTCACGGGTGTGCAGCCGGATGGTGTTTTGAAAACACAACGTTTCGACAACCAGCTCGGTTGTCTTCATCAGGTTTCCGGTGTCTACAGGCTAACGAAAGCTGGTGTTAATCAATTGCACGAAAGCAAAGCCAATGCCTAAAAATGTAATGATAATTACAATCAATTTGTAAAAGCAGGGGAAGATGTCATCAACAGAATGACAGGCACCCCTACACTAGTCCCGTCAACTCCAGTGGAGTTGACAGTAATTTCGTGTGCTGCGAGGCTAAGCCAGTCTACGCGGTGACTGCCAGCTTTCGTCTGCCTGTAGACACCGGAAACCTGATGAAGACAACCGAGCTGGTTGTCGAAACGTTGTGTTTTCAAAACACCATCCGGCTGCACACCCGTGAAGACTACATTGAAAATCGAGAAACATTTTGCGCTCTCCAAAAGATGACCTTGCCCTGCGTACACCCGGAGTTTACTGCATCCCGTGTGAATGTGGAAAGAAATACATCGGTCAGACCATACGGTGCGTACAACAACGTTGTTTGGAACACGCCCGACATGTTCGCCTGGGGCAAAAAGACAAATCAGCAGTGGCGGAACATAGTTTGACAGAAGCACATGGTTTCGATTTCGAAGCGACTAAGGTGTTGACACATGCGAGAGGCTTCTGGGACAGCGTCATTAAAGAAGCATTTGAAATTCGCCTCGCGTCTGTTTTGGTAAACAGGGATTGTGGATTCCAGATAAGTGATGCATGGATTCCTGTAATTGAGGCTGCTCATAACCAACGCTCTGCTTTTTGTGTTCCGCGGGCGTCTAATGACATCTGAGATGCTGCTAGGCAACATAACAACATCTGTCGTTGCCATGCCAGTTTACAAACAACACGCTCAAGGCTGACTTCAAGGCAGACTTCAAGACTTGCAACTGCACCTGAAGATGGCGACGGAGAATAAAGTCGCCGAAATATTGTGCATTAATAACAACATCACTCGGTTTGTTTCCCGAGAAACGTTTATAAATGAATATTGATATTAAAAATCATCAAACTGCTCCATATCATCACACAGCTCTGAAATTAACTCCATCAGCAATATAAATTCATCATACGAGGTTTTGTATGTCTTCTGATAAGCTTCAATGACCTCTTTGATGCAAGTGGAAATCCTTTGAAGTAATTCCTGTGGCAATGTGTACCTCAACAATGCAACACATTGGTCCTCAAGTTTTTCTGCTGCAAGTAGTTGGATGACAAACTGTGAGAAGTGAGTCCAGGTAGAATCAGGATCCGCAGATGCTTCTAGTATAATACGAGGGCTGAACAACCGATCGAGGCAACTCTCAGTTTGTGCTTGTGTTAGCTCTGACAACGACCACAGAGCTATGACACGCTCCAGCAGTGTTGGAGTCACCTCTTGTGGCCTGTAGGCAGCTAGCAGAACTATAAGGTCAAGAGTAATAGAATGCACATCCTTATTTCAGAGCTTATAACATCCTCATGGTGGCAAAGCATTTGCTCTGTTTTATTGAAAAGTTCCAAGATATTTGTTGAGGTTACAGTTTCTGCTTTTCCAGATAGCAAACGCCACCTAAGTTCCCGAATTAGATTTATCACAACCGTAGGTGAAGTTGTAGAGTCGTCGTGGCCAGCGTTACAACTGTCTGGTTGTGCTATGTGAGGGACTTCGCTCATGTCAGCTTTCTTATTCCCTCAAAAAGCTTTGTTCACATTGATCTGATAATCTTTCAGATTTAAATCTGGTGTAATATGGGGGCGGACCCAACTGATGACCCGTTCCCTGCAAAGGCGCAAAGCAATCCCAGAACATGCTTCCACAACTTGTCCCACGACATCTTCAGCAAGCAAACACTTCAGAGAAGTGGTAATCCATTCAGTACAAAATGAATCAAGGCTCTGGACACAGTTTTGTCAGAGAGATTTGCAGCCATTCTTGCAACTTGCTCCACTGCATCAGTTGCCTTTTCCTTTGTTGTTTGACCATTCCCTCTCACAGATGTATCAATATCTTCACTTTTTGCTATTAACTCTCTTATCTCTAATGCATCTTTTGTCATCTGATCTGGCAAAATAATATTGCAAATGTGCTTTACAAATGCAGAAGCCACTCTTTCTGCTACAAATTCAACTGTTTTTCTCATTGATGCAGGATGGCCATGAAAGAAACTTTCTTCCAATTGAGGCTCAAGTTGTTTTGTAGAAGTGGGTGGATTGCGAACACTGACTTCAGCGGCGACTGGTGTGATATGGCGCAATGTGCCACTTGACCTGGATCGTCGATCTTGTGCCAATGTGGTTCGCAGTACACTCCAGTAGGGGCAGCATGTGTAAACACATCGCTCATCAACCTAACCCAATGAGTCCAGTGCAGTACATTTACTCACAGCAAGAGTATCAGTTTTGTCTTCTGATTGATGTTCCGAAATCCAGGAAAAGTAGGCCCCTTCAGGAAAGTGTGGTAAGTCAAACAGCCTGTGTGGGGGCCAACAACATCCAACACGCCCTGCATGTATTCCTGCAGCTCCTTTCACAATCCAACAAGAGTCCTAGATCGGAAAATCATAAGTTCTATAAGCTGGCCTATGAATGAACCATTAGAACGGTGACGTGGCTACATTTTCTGTTGTTGAATGATGAGGAAAAAATTAAGTCAGTATGGTGGTATTATATGGAAATAGACCATGCGGTTGCAAAACGTAGAATTTGTGATAAAAATATACTTATTTTGATTTTAAGTTTATTTTTGATAATTCATTAAAATATAAGTAATTATTAATTTATTTTTCCGTATCCGTTACTGCAAAACATCCGCATCCGCGGAGGTCAAGCACTGAAACTCCGGATCCGCCAAGATGACGTCCGTTTCACTCCTATCCTAAAACAACCAATATCCCCTCTTCCTCGATTTGGTCTCCAACAGTTGGATTCTCTGGATCAAATCCTTTGTGTGGCTATGACTTTCTCTAACCTTTCGCAGAATATCCTTACCACAACAACATACATCACTTTCAGCAGACCACCCAACTTGAACGATATATTTTTCCACAAAATATCAATCCTCTAACTCTCAAACCACCCACGGCTCTTTCCCTTGTTGCAAAACATGAAAAATGCATCAATCCTTCACAATCATACCAACCTCAACAGAGATAATATAGGCCATTCCACCAGTAAAACAACTCCTCTCATATACCAGCCACCGAGCGTGGTGGTGTAACGGATAGCGTTCTGGCCTCGCATTCCGGAGGACGGTGGTTCGAATCCCCGTCCGGACATACAGATTTGGGTTTTCCATGGTTTCCCAAATCACTCCAGGCAAATGCCGGGATGCTTCCTTCAAAAGGCCATGGCCGAATTCCTTCCCATTCCTTGCCCCCCATCCTTTCACGTCTCTAAATACCTCGCTGTTGAGAGACGTAAAGCAGTTAAAAAAAAAAAAAAAAAAATTATATACCAGCTCACTTGCACCCATTGCCCAACATCTTATGTAGGTCTTATCATAAACCAGGTTGCCCATCATTTTGAATGATTGACAAACACTTTACTCCCAAACTCCAGACCTCGAGATTGAGCTCATGCCTGCTACCCCAACTCACATGACCTCTTATACGTTCAGAGCAATCAGAGTACTCTCTCAAACTTTATCCCTATCTGAAGTTCATAGATAAGAATTGACTTGCCAACAAATTCTGGATACCAGACACCCTGTTCCCAAGGTTTCCAAGGGTTTTCTTAACATGCTCCCCTTCCGTCAATAAGAAAGTTGTGAAGCCCCCTCCCCCCCTTCTAGTCCTGACACAATTTTATTGTTGAAAATGTAAATGCTTCATTACTAATATTAACATCTCAGAGGAAACTAACTACATATATGAGGTTAGAATAAGGTTTTCATCTCTAACAACGGGACCTTACAGTCTCAGAAAAACAGTTTGGGATAAGACTTCGCCCATTAGTAGTATACCTTAAGGGTGTCCTTCCAGTAAAGTAGTTAAGCGCACTAGTGAGATGATTTCGAGAAAAGGGGCTCTCAAGTTTTACACGCAGCTCATATGCTGATCGATTTTTACACCATGCCAGCACAGCGAAGTGGCTGAGTCCGTAGTGACCTCGCTTGTCACGCGGACAATCCAGGTTCGATGCTACCTCGGGTAACCTTTTTAAAAAATTGTTTTTAAAATTATAAAAACTTTTAAATAAAGTTAATGATCTAAAATATTAGCAGTTAAATAATAATTATTTTTTATTCATGAAATGACTGTTACAGCTAATTAAAATGTGAATTAAAGATAATATTTCATTCTTCACTTTCGCAGCGATTCAAGCGTTCTGTACTGTGAAATACTATCCGATTTTATTTTTTATTTTTTTAATGTGAATTTAAAACATCTGTTAATGAAGAAATCGGTAAAGTATCAGAGTCTGCAGATAAAATCAGTGAAGATTCATTATACAGTGAATTGTCAAACTTGTTGTTTATTATGAAAGCTTAATTGCTAAAATTAATTTGATTACATCAGAATCTTCAATTTCTCATGCCAAGCAATGTTGATGGTTGAAGAAATTTACAAATGTAGTATGGACATGCTGGATGAAAAAATACTTATGACTGATGAATAGTGCTCATGGGAATGAAAACCGTCACGAGGAACATTTGAAAAAGTTAATGGCCATAGCTCATCAGATTATGGACCAGAATATAGATAGACAATCTTTCTCTGGATTAGAAAATTAAAGTTGTTAATATCGCAAAGGCTCACCGCTTGTGGAATCAAAAAGGACGCAGCTGGTTAAAAAAGAAGGAATATTTATCCCAATGGAAGGAAAAAAGAAATCAGTTTAATAAGTATGCAATAAACAACTCCTGGACACATTATCGTTGTCTTGAATCCCGAGGGAACTAAAAGTTACCCGAGGTAGCATCGAACGCCGATCGTCTGCATGGTAAGCAAGTTCTCTATAGACCCAGCCACTCTCGATGTACCAGTGTATGAGGTGCGCGTTAAATTTTAGAGCCCTTTTTCTCGGAATCTTCTGGCTAGTGCGCTTAACTACACTACTTTACTAAGTGGACACCCTTAAGGTATACCTCCTACTAACCTGCAAAGTATCATCATGAACTTAATTTCCGATATCGTATCGTCCCCTTGTAAGAGTAGCTGAAGAGGACATAAATACTTCTCCGGGGAGGTGGGGGGGGGGGGGATCTGCGTCCCCAGATTAGGAGCCTCTACTGTAACCGAACGTAATGGAAGTCTTCTACCACTTGGGAGAATATAGTAAATGAGGTTTATAGAATTTCAGTTAAATAGTATAAAGTTAAGGTTGGTATCAAATTAGTTTTTGAGCTAAAATCAGATTCGTATCGCTGATGCAAATATACCAAAGTTTAATCCCAAGCGTCCCAAACATTGACATGAATTCTAAATACCAATCATTTTGATATAAGGATTCTATGGACAGAAAATTGATTTAAAGCTGTAATTTGGTTTTCAAAGATCTGAAAGCTTGAGCAATGATAGTGGAGTGATGCAATCAAACCATGCTGAGGCAAGTTACACAATATCCTTTACTTAAATAAATAAGAGAAGTTTAACTAATCGAAGGTGTTTTCAACACATAAATAGATCTTAATACAAAATTTCAAGTAAAAAAAAAAAGCCAATTTAAAAAATGGATATTATGATCTGAAAATACGGTTAAAGATCTTTATTCGTGGTTTCAGTATTCGCGGATAAAATAATTGTGACAACTTTCTGTATTCACCACTTGAAATTTTTATCATTCGCATATCCATTCGGTACATTCAGCGGATTCAGTATTTTTTACTAAAGTGCCGGCAGTGAGTTTTGCTGGCATGTGCGGAGAGTCAATCTATCTAAACGAAATGACTAAAAAAAGCAAATCTTATTGCCAATAAAACTCATTGTAAAAAGCCGTCGCTGCCGCTGTGTTATACGTTCTGCCATGACCTTTGATAAAAGCCACTCCACCACGACCGGCTCTGTATCAAATGTTACTGCAACTTGTCAGTAGTTGCAATAATATTGAGTGAATAACACTTGTCTCCTCTGCTTTGTTAGCAATTTATACATGGAGGAAGGAAATACATGGAGGAGAAGTGACGTTAAATCTGTGAAGCAGGCTCTTAACTCTCGCGCATGCGCAGTGGCGGCAGCGGCGATATTGCGATCCCAAACAAATGCGATGTTCACATTGTGTTAGATACTGTGATTATTTCATTTTTTAATGTGAATAAGTGTTTTATAATGCCATCTTGTGTGGCATACGGTTACACAAATAGGCAAGAGAGGAAAGAACCTGGAAAATCATTTCATAAGTAAGTTGAATTCTAATTATCGTTGTTGAAGTGGGCGGTAGGAATTGCAAACTTCGGCACCTGTCTATAAATATTTAGTCATAGCTCTCAATGGGATGACTTTGTTCTCAAATTTTTGTTGGTGTAGTGTAGAAAATCAGCATACCTTGCTATTTTGCACATAATAGACTAGCATTACTTTTTAACGAGTGTTGAAAATGAGATTTAAAGGGGTGTGTTTTACATCGCGATTCAGTGAATTTAGTATTGCGCTTTCTTTCGTCACGTTGCAGTTTATACTGACAGTGTATGATGAAATTAAATGTGTTAAATTATGCTATGTAATCTAGGAATCTTGATGAAGCAAACGATGTTATTACCGCAAATACAGTTTGCGATTCAAATACGCGTGTGTGGGTATGTCTACATACTTTGATTCTGTAGCGGCAATTTAATGGAGATTGTGGTTAGTTCTAAATGCAGTCTGTACCAGAATGGTTTTGTTGTTCCATAAGGGAGAAAGAATTTATCTATTACTGTTAGTAATTTCATGAGAACCAAGTTAGTGACAAAACGTGTATCGCGATATAAACTGTTCCAGCTATTCCCAATTAAGATTACGATGTATGGTAACAAGATAACTATTTTTATTCTGGTCTAGGCCGCATTTCAATCTAACCACAAGTGGTAGTAAAAAACTGAAATTTCCATTCTGCATGTCCACCATGTAATTCATTGTGGCTTTGGCAGAATTAATTTTTAGTCCAGGCCGCTTAACAACCCTACCCAGTATATCCCGAAAACTAAGCAAGATATCGAAAATTTTATTCTTTATTTTCGATTTGTCTCGTCGTGTTACATAAGAATCGATCATTAAATTTGACTTTTGCGAAATTTTGCTTCTGTATTTCAACTCAAGACACCTCACTTTTGATACAGTATATCTCGAGAACTATGCGAGATATCCAAAATTTTTATTCTTTATTTTTTATTTGTCTCGTCTTTTTAAATAATAATCCGTCATCAAATTTGACTTTGATCAATGTTTTCTACTGAATTTCAACCAAAACCTTTTCACGTTTGAGACAGAATATCTCGAAAACTAAGAATGATATCAAAAAAAAAAAAGTATTCTTCATTTTTTATTTATCTCATCGAGTTCCATAATAATCCATCACCAGATTGCGGCGTTACGTTTATCCTAGAGTCCCCTTGAGGTTTTTGTGCATATACCCCGTGTCTGAATGGGATCGGCCTAGCCCCCGCCCCCTCCCCACTCCTCCTCCGCCCGGCTTCACTTCAATGCGTTGTGAAGGTCTCTTGCGTCGTCTCCGTATATTTCCTTCCTCCATGAATTTATACTGTCTACAAAAAGCAAAGAAAAATCAGTTCCTACGCAGAAAAAAGTTCTGTTGCTGCTTAGAGTAAAAATAGAAATGCTTGACCGTTTACGCCTTGGCGAGTAGTTTGCATCCATATCACGTTCTTTCAACGTTAACGAATCAACTGTACGTTTCATCAAGAAATCCAAAGACAAAATACGGAATTCTATAGCTTCAATATCGGTATAAATTGTTCGTGATCCAGCGATTGAAAAAATGGAAGCTGCGTTATCATTATAAATTGAAGAACATAAATTAGGTAGAAAAGAGTGCCCTTAAATGATCGGCGAGAAGCCTAAGCGACTCTTCGCACATTTTAAAGAACCTCGTGAAGAACGTACAAGTGGATAATTTCCAGCATCGGAAGGTTGGTTCAATAAATTCAAGGTGCGACAATCATTGCATAGCATCAGAATTGTTGGAGAAGCTGCATCTGCAGACACTGCCGCAGCGGAAAGATATCCAGAAGTTTTAAACATAATTGCTGATGGTAGAGAAAAACCTGAACAAGTGTATAATTCAGACGAAACTGCCCTGTTTTGGAAAATAATGACAAATAAAAGTTTCATATCCAAAAGTGAAAAGTGGGCCTCTGGTTTCAAGGCAGCAAAAGATAGTGTTACACTGCTGCTGTAAACTGTGTTATAACGCATTAGGTGATTGTGTTACTAAGCAACTAATGCTTTATAGATTTTTAAATCCCCGTGCTTTGAAAAATCAAAAAAAGGACAATCTGCCGCGGTTTTGGAGTGCAGATAAGAAAGCGTGGGTTACAAGTGTTATTTTCTGTGACTGATTCCGGAATTGTTTTGTTCATGAAGTTGAAACTTATTTTTTTAAAAATAATTTAGACTTTAAGGCCATTTTAGTTTTGTACAATGCACTAGGTCACCCTCGTGAGCTTGAAATTATGCATTAAAATATAAAGCTGATATTCTTGGCTCCTAACACGACACCTTTACTTCAACCTATGGACCAAGGAATAATCCAGGCCTCTAAGCTCTATTACATTAGATAAACAAAAATGATACTGGAAACCATGGAATGCAAACCTGATATGAATGTTAAGCAATGCTGGAAAAATTTTGACATAGCAAAATGCATTGTTAAAATAAAAGAATCGATGCAGGAACCGAAGCCGTACACTTCGAAATCGTGCTGGGAAAAAAACTGTGGCCTGATATCACTGTTAGAAATTTAATTTAATTTTTTTAAATTGCAATGGAGCACACGCTCCGGTGCCAATTTCCCTACACACCCAACTTCCCGCTATCCTTCACTCACCTACATTTGCCTTCTACAAATTTTAACTTTAAATTCTTTTAACGTTTTCGCATGGTGAATCAGTCCAAATACAAATTTTAACCGTAAACATTGCTCAAGTTGCGAATGGAATAGGACGAGATGGTTTTGAATAGGTAGAATCAAGTGATATTCAAGAATTGCTAGAATCGCAAGACGAGGATTTGACTAAATCGAAGGATGAAATGTTAAACTCCCAGCCCATTGAAAAAGAGGCTTCAACGAGCACTGAAATGCTGACATTTAGTTTAAAAAACGTATATGGATGGCAAATGAGCTTTGTGATATCTTCATGAAAATTGATCCGTCTATGGAAGGAAGTCTTGTTTTTAAAAGATAAACTGTTAATGCCACAGCTGATTATCAATCTGAATCGAAAAACCTTTAAAAGTGGCAAAACAAGAATAAATTACTAAATTATTTAAAACGTTGCCTAAGCCTGACGATAATAATTAAAACATGTTGCTTAAAACCTTTTATTAATTTTTTTTGAACCTAAGATCTTATTCCCTGTAATCCCATACAAATTACCATTCCATATTCGTGGCATGTTTACAGAACGTAACCCTGCGAATAAAGAGCTTTTACTGTATACAATTCTTTAATAATGATTTAAATAAGATAAATTTAGACTCTAAAGAATGAGAAAATTTGGAGAAGTAAACATACTTTTCATTTAAGCAATTTCTAAATGTTTTGATGTCTAAAACATGAATTTAAATACAGTAATGGAGACCAGAGGAAGACTTGGTTTTGAACCAGGGCTGATATTTCGAAAGGGGCTTAAATTAAAAGGGTATAAAATTTGAGTAAGAGTATTAAAAAACCAATTTAAATTCATGAATAAATTATATAGAAATGGAATAAAAGTAGTGGAATAAAAAATGTCTGAGCAAAATTTATGATCCAATCAGAAAGTAAATTAAATATCTCCCAAATAAGAATGATTACAGATTAAGGATATTAAACTAAACTAATCTTCTGAAACTGTAAGCATTACGAGGCATAAAATATGTTTGTAACAAAGGAAGATGAGATAAATTTGTAGTGCCCCACCTGGACACCGGTAAACCTGTAGAGACCTCTGACGAACCTGGCAGGCCAAGTGGAGACTTGGCCAGGTTCGATGAGAGGACTGAGCTAGCGGATAAGAATCGAGCATAGAAGTCGATCTGGGATGAGATTTTCGTGGTAGGATCATTATGATCATAACGTCGTAAACGTCGTATGAACACAATTTACTATCATAATACGGTGATGTACAAAATATACAAGTGGTATACATTAGGATTACAGACGAAGACGGATTATAATGTAAGGTGATATTGTGCTACCTACCAACAATACTGCTATGATGTATACTGGCAAATAGTTGATGATATTATAGCTGCGTTAGTATGAAATTTCCTTTGAGAATGGCAAGAGCGTCTGCGACTGTGAGCGATTATCTAGCCCAGTTATCCCCACCTATGGGCAATGTGGAGGACCCTAGCTCCGTATTTATGATTCAATGATGTCCTTCCACGTCCAACCATATTCTACAGCAGAGCCAAACTGTTAGGCGCTGTCCATCTTCTCGGTGTGTGGCGCCACTTCACGGCCACCGGAGGGTGACTCGACGTCTGCTGTCACTCTGCTCTGACTGTTGATGGATCCGACTGAATGATGAAGACAAGACCTGACAAGACAAGACACCCTTCGATGCCCGTGCAGAGGTTTTTAACCCAACCTCCCACTAAGGTCCTAAAGTGGATGGGCAAATGGTAGACCAATGATGAGGCCGAACAGTGCCGCTATTTGTCCAACTTTGCCCGGCCATTACACACTTTAGATAACTGTCAGCGCTCCAAATCACTGGTCGATGCCTCTGTCTGGTTTCTTAACATGCAACTTGCCGTGCTCATTTTATACTTAAGAAATATTTAGCTTGTACCCAAGTGCACAACTGCGTTCACTACACCTCCCTGCCCTCAAATCGTTTTGGCTCCACTCCAAAACACCAAAACATCTCTTAAGCCTAATTTACGTGTTCACCTGAACTTACAAATTTCATTAAAATCTAATTACAAATTTTTCTTACGAATAAATACAATTTTTTTTCATATTGAACACATTTCGTTAGTATATGTTCTGTCTGTTCTGGTTTCGATTAAGATGCTTCGTGTGTATTTTACATGCTGTGAATCTTCGTGTTATAGGAATATAATTTTTTTTCGTGTTCTTCTGTGTATCAAAAATTACTATTTTCTCTGGGGTACGACATGTAGCTAACCTCCTCGCGGTTTACCCTGAACATCGGCCTGCTGATGTAAGACGGTTGATAATCTACACAATAGGCGACCGAACTAGATCCCATATCTCTCATGGTCACACAAAGCAACATTAGAAGATATAATATCTGGAGATGAAACTGAACAATGGCACTAGTCAGAGCCAACTGACCAGAACTTTTGAACCCAGCGCTCATATTCTTCAAATAAATGCAGAAGGATTAACAATTCCTAAATGTGAATATCTTATTATACTAGCTACTGACCTCAAAATCGACATCTTAGCTGGTCAAGAAACCAACATGACTGAAAAGATTTGGAAAGCAGGAGCAAGATTGCAGGGTACAGGAATGATGGCGAGACTTCCCTCTCCTATGAAAGGGAAGTATACACGGATCAACCATGTATGCCAAAAGTAACATTTTGCAATATCTCAGAAGAGAGCTGTCAAAAAGTCAGTGAAATAGAATAATTTAACTGTTGCATCAGTTTACAAATTAAATCTTTCCAAATGACCAACTTCATCACTGCCCTCACTACCGAAACCTTGCAAGTATTTAGGAGACTTTAACAGCCGACATACAACCTGTGGTTACCCAAATACTGATGAAAACGGAGAGAAATTTACTGTGTGGTTTGAAAGTCAAGACCTGTATCTCAGCTATGATGCAAAAGAAAAGAAAATATTCCATTCTCCTAGATGGCAATCTGACACCAATCCTGATCTGGTTTTTCTTTCCACAGGTGAAAGAAAACCTTTAGACCACACAAGGAAAGTCCTTAAGCATTTTCCGAGAAGCCAATACAGACCCACACTAATCAGTGTTGGTATCACAATACCTGTTATCAGATCGATTCATAAACTAAGGTGGAATTTAAAGAGTGCAAACTAGGACCATTATAGCTTCAAGGTAGATGGATACCCCCAAAAGCGAAAAGCTACAAGAGGTATTGTTATTGTTGCAGCTACTGTAGACGAAACATCCCTCGAGGGTACAGGAAACAATACATTCCATGCTGGGACAAATCTATGCAAACTTTGTATGAAAATTATCAAAAAACTGGTGACTCTGAAACAGGAAAAAGAATATTAGAAAAACTGAGTGAAGGGAGGAAACAGAAATGGAAAGAGCTAACTTCTCAAATGAGCTTTACTCACTCCAGTAGAAATGCATGGACTCTCCTTAGAAAACTGGGTGCAGCCTCAAAAACTTGCAAAGAGGAGCCAGGAATTACACCAACTGAAATGACATCAAAACAAGATCTGACAAATAGATCCTGCCATGAAGAAGAAGATGGAGAGAGTGATGATTGATAAGGATGAAAACCTTAGAAATAACCCTACCGTTTCTAATCAATTCAGTCACGAAGAAGTTGAGAAAGCCATCAAAAAGTTAAAAATGAGGAAGGCTGCAGGATTAGACGGCATTTTCCCATAATTCATAAGATATCTCGGCAAGCAGGGAAGAACTTGGCTCAAGAAATTCTTCAGCGATATCTGGACACCGGGATTCTACCCCCAGAATTCAAGATGGCTCACACCTTGACGATCCTCAAACCAGGCAAACCAGCAGATGATACTTCAAGCTATCGACCCATTGCTCAACTAACTGTTTGCTATAAGCTTCTAGAACGCCTCATCTTTCTCCGTATTCAAGGAATAATAAATAACATAACACCAACATACCAGGCAGGTTTCAGACTAAAACGGAGCTGTTGTGAGCAAGTATTAGCACTGAGAACATGTATTGAGGCTGGATTTCAGAAAAGTTAAAGACATAAGTAGCCTTTGTCGATCTAACAGCGGCATATGATACAGTTTGGGTGGATGGACAGCTACTTAAACTTAAAAATACACATACCCTGCAGGAAACTAAAATCACTCCTGAAGAATATGCTGACCAACCGATATTTTAAGGTCACCGTTGGGCATAAGACAAGCAAGTCATTTATAATAAAAAAATGGATTACTAGCGCCATTGCTCTTCAACTTGTATACCAGTGAGATGCCTGAAACAACCGGCAATAAATTCTGCTACGATGACGACTTAGCTATCGCTGTCAAAACTGTCACATTAGAGAAAGGTGAAAGCACTCTCTCTAAAGACTTTGAAACCATGAATGCATATTATAGGAAGTGGAGACTTTGTCCGAACTCGATGAAAACAGAAGTATGCGCATTCCACTTGAGCAATAGAATAGCACACCAGCAGCTCAAAGTGAACTTTTGCCATCAGAGAGTGAAACATAATTTCTATCCTAAATATCTTGGCATCACCTTAGACCATTGCTTAACATTAAAAATACCTGGAAAACACAAATTAGAAACTTAAAACACGAAACAACATCATGAAGAAGCTAGCTGGTACTTCGTGGGGAGCTGATGCCGACACACTACGAACAACCACTTTCATCAAGGTTTACCCTGTCGCTGAGTACTGTGCTCTAGTGTGGCAACGTATTGCTCTCACTAGAGAAATCAACGTCCATTTGAATGAGTGTATGAGAGTAATAACTGGTACCCTAAAATCCACCCCAGTCCCCTGGTTACACCTAATCAGCAAAATATCACCTTCAGAGGTAAGACGCCAAGAAGTAACGGCACGTGAGTGGATAAAACTACACCATCCTGACCATCCACAGGATCTCTCAATCCACGACGTCCTAAATGACTTAGCCCCTACTCGTCTTAAAACCAGAAATCCAGTATGGCAAGATGTATTTGACTTTGATGTCAAGGAAACATCTGTGAAACATCCAGCTATTGAAGATCCCACAACTGGACTTCCGGGATTCCACCTAAATAGACCAGTGGGTCAAACTAAATCGCCTAAGAACAGGCCATGCGAAATGCAACGTCATGCTGTATAAGTGGGGTCTTCAGGATTCTCCTGCATGTGACTGCGGTTCCTTCCCAGAGTGTGGAGCATATAATCAAAGAATACCTTCTAAGGAAGTATGATGGACCATTTGAAGATGTTTTCGGAGCGCCGGCTTTTGGAAAACCTCGGGTGCTCATGCTCCTTTGATGACTCCTTTTTATTTTTAAAAAAACCTTTACGAAGTGTGTAAAAAAATACTTGACAAACACGAAGTCGCGGGAACCAGCAAGTGGTGCATCATCTAAATCCGTCTAGTAGATTTCAAGTTATAAGCGAACAAGTAGGCAGAGCAGGGCAAAGATTTTACATTTTCTAAATTTATTCCATATCAAAAACCTACTAAATTTCATTGTAATTGGTTCAGTCTTTCTCACGTGATTAAGGAACAAACTTACAGATTTTCAAATTATAATATCAGTTGATTGTACTAAGGATTTTTGTACTGCTAGAAGAATTCACAATTTTGCTATTGCATTTGATTTCTTTTTGCAACGATTGCTATCGAGAATGCAGTGGCGGGTGCAGCTAGTAGTTAATATGGAGGTACGGAGAAGAAGAGGAAAATAAAGAGGGTACAAAATGCTGGGTTGAACAATAATGACTGGATACCTACTATAATCATAAAAACATAAAAATGAAACAATTATGTGTAACACAATTTTTATTAACAGGAGATATTTATTAGTATCTACTTAATGTACAAAATAGACTACGAATTGTAAGACCAACAAATCAAAATTATAATTCTAAGAAGGAAAATTTTATTAATTTGTTGATTGAAGATCCGCCGGGAAAACTTACGATTACAAATAATTTGTTGCCAATTCAAACGTATATTGTCTAACAACAGCTGTATTTATAAATATATCAGCAATTTCTTGAAGGTCCAAATTTCCGCTATTTCTTGATTTACCTGCACTACCATGCGATCATTCAGTCTTTGCTTAGTACTCCTTAAATACGTGTTTATTCTTCGCAATGCTGCTGGAGCCAAGAGTTTAATTCGGGAAAATCCTGTGATCACGGTTCCAAAACTCGAATGTATTTTGATTGTTCTCCTCGTGGCCCCTTTTGGTTAGGCCTCCGGATATTAAAAAACGAAGAATGGAAATAATTTTTACAAAGGTGATTCTAGCTGTTTTTACACCTTCAAGTTTTTTTTTATTTATAAGATGCAACAACAAAGTTCTGCAACACCAAAGTTCTCCAGTGTGAAAGTGACTTTTTAACCTTTCTAAAGCACTTTGAGTGAATGCCTTAATAGACTCGTCATCTCTTGATGATTTTTATCAACGCTACGAGACATAGTTACTTTACCGATGGCAAAACACTTTATCTCTATCTCCATCATATAATAGCCACCGAAAAATTGTTTGCCACTTACTTTGAAAATTTCATCTTCTCTTCAATTGAATTTTCAGAAATAACATTTTGCTGGTGGATTTGTTGAACTGTACTACATAGCTGAGAAGAATTAGTAGTAATGTTTGGTAATTTACGATTTCGAACGACGAATTTATCCATCGAAACTAATAATTTTCCGAAATAAACTCGATAACAAAACCACGCGGTGACCTCTGAAAGAAGTGCTTTATTAGCAGCTCGAAAGCTTGGTTGTGTGCGTGCTCTTCACAAATCACCTCACACTATAGTTTTAAGTATGGCCTAACTTAGTACTTACTTTCTCCTTGGGCATGATGAGAATGCTCGCATGGGAAGCAAGCGCGATCTCGTTCAGACGTTTTGCATTGTAAGTGGCGGGAGATAGGTAAAACAGATCAAAGCCGATTACTGGTTAGTTTTGTTGTCTATGTTCATGGGTGCTCCGCACCCACTATTGCCCTCTCATGGGTGCTAGAGCCCCCGAGCACCCACAGAGTCGGCGCCCCCTGGCTACAACTTCCTTCATAGAATGGCTGGAAGAACTGGACATCAATTTGCGAACTGCCAACGTTCTTGTCATTGTACTTATATTTATATGTATTATATTAGTTGCTTAGTCATACGACAAATAAATAAATAAATACTCTTTTCTCTCTTATTGTTAATTGCGATTTAGGCGTGTACATCCTGTAATGATTCTATTTGTTTACGTGGAAGAGATCGCAACAGACGAAGGCTTCCCTCATACGAGCGACCATTATTTACTTCCGCCGACAGGTGACGTCTGGCCTAGCGCCGAGTGGGCACTCGACTCGTGTGTCAGCAGGGCTCTCGCTCCTGCTCGTAATATCCATAACACTCGTCACGTAGAATTAGCACAACATAGTTTAACAACAACAGGGATTTTACAAACTTTTTTAAAAAAAATTCTTCCACAACCGTAAATTTCCCTATTAAGGCGAACACTCAGTGTTTGGTTGGTATTTATTTTATCGCTATCCAACAACTAATAGTATCAACATTCATTGTTACAGACACCTTCAATAATATTTATTCACGATTAAGCTTAACAACAATATACCTCAGGCATTCAACTTATAATGCATCTCGTATCCGCTACACCTTCAATGCAAATTACCTATTTTACTCTCATTATAATGTAAGGTAATGACTGTTATGGACTCATCTTCATTTAGTTTTTGTGTGTGTGTGAACCAGTTCATGATATTACTCTCTCTCTCTTATAATTATATTCCCATTAATGTTTTAACTAAACCTTCGCACCACTTCGCTGTTACTCTGGATTACAGTTTATAGATTATTACTTTGATCTCATATTGTCAATTTAACATCCATTAAAATTCTTACAATATTACAGTTTCACTAGGATTACTACCTATTAATCCCTGGTCTACATATTTAATGACGGTTAACATTTTTTCATTCGTATTTATATCTTGATTATTAAAGACTTATTTATTATTATTTGGATATTTCCTCTAACAATTCTACTTTTGATATTCTTGTCCTTGTTACTATTATATGATATTTATTATGTTACAGGTGATTTAACAAATATATACATCTTTACACGGTGTACTTCTGCAATATTCCCGTGTTAATTCATTAGTTTCTCTTCCACCTCTGCTTACAACTAACATCAAATATTGCTGCGCCTGCCGGTTTGCAACCCACCATAGCGCTTGACCTTTTTAAACATTCTTAGGAGTGATGATTTCGCTGACCCCGCTTGCAGGCGAACCTTCTCCTAGAATCGCTGCCTCCTTCTCTGAAGAGTTGTACTCGCGTATCCTACTTATTATGGACTTATTAGCACTTCCCTCGTGTACGAATTGATAATTGCGGTATCCCCAACCCTCACTGGAGGTTGGTTCCCGGTCACTTACCACCTCAGACTCGCACTTACTTTTCGGTCTCCTCCTTAACGCCGGGATCACTACATTCTTTTTTTATCTCCTATGCGGCTCTTCTCTGTCACCACTTCGTCCAAATCCACTACGCCCTGTATTCTACAGTCTCATATTTGAGTGAACACACTGCAAAATCCGGGCTTCAATCAGGAACCTCTAATATTCCTGTTATGGAAGACATCGCTTCTACCTGTCCTGTCTACTTGCGACCTCCATACTTTTGCTTCGATAAAACATTGCCACGTCAGCATAGGGACACCGACGGCCAATAACGCAATGCTTTGTCATGTGGTGACGCCCAGTCACCTTCCACTGATTACCAAGAATACCTCTTCTTGATAATAAACTACAAACATTCACTGCATTTCGAAGAACTCACGTCTTTTCAATTTCCTTTTGACGACCTTCATTCACCATCCACCAATCAGCTCGTAATGTCTCTCTGACTGTCACTATACGCTGATCCAAAAATCCCCCCGTTTACATAGTGCACTCGTTCCACCTTTGGCCAAACTCCTTTTTATTCAACACAGAATATTTCAATCGGAAAATTATAGTGGAACACCCTCCAGTGAACAGCACTCCTCCATAACTTCTCATGACGAGCCCTTCGTCACCTCCTTCATATCCTACCACCTTAAATTATTGCGTCTTTCCTCGACACAATTTCATCTACCACTTGTTCTTTATGTACTTATTTCTCTCTCGTAGCACTCACGATCGTCCACTTAACCTGCCACCTTCTCTTTGTATTATGATTATATTTGTGCGTCGCTTACTGCTGCTCTCGATAGTTTATTTTAATTTCTTTTACTGCCCTTTGCTTGCATTATGGCATGTTAAACCCCCATCTAATTTGTTAATAATTCCTTCAATATGTATGTGTTGACTCATGTCCCCCATATTCACATTTCTTAATCTTTTAATACTGAGCCGTGCTCGGCTCGCAATGTTTATTTTCCCCGCCCGCGATTGTCTTCTGATGCTGGTTCCTGCAGAGCCCGCTTGCTAGTTTCGCCCGTGAGAGCGCGCTGTGGTTCTGGTGGTGCCCTCTACCGACTGATGGAGTTGATTTTCGGGGACATGAAACTGGGAAGTCAGTCGATCGGCAGCAGCGGATTGGTTCGTTGGGTCTAATATTTTCTCTAATTGACTGCGACGTTAGAGGTCTGCTGGTATAAGCGAGGACTTGTAATTTGACCCGGCGGCCTGGAAGTACCGCATGATGTGGATTTGTGACCCGACCGAGACCGTTCCTCGCTCGCATTAATCGAGGGAATTCCTCCGCTGCGCTCTATATTCGCGAGCGGTTTTCCGCCGATTGGGGAGCACGGCAGCGCGCGGGGCTGGCGGTGGCTTCGAGGTGATAAGTTGCCCTTTTCTAGCACTGTAGGGTATTTGAGGTAGTATACCTGATGATCCCAACTATAAAGTGCGTCGCTTACTGCATTCTTGTTAATTGTGCTTAATAATTTTGTTAAGGGAATGGACAAAATTCCCCGATATGTGGTGCTAATCGTTCCCGCTACCTTATCAGTGTGTGTGGGTGGTAATGACTTATGCGCCGGCGTGTACACACTATAGTGTGTTAGAACCTTTTGGTAAGAACTTGATTCTTAAGGTTAAATTGAAGGACGCTATGGTAAACTGATTCCTGTTTGTTTAAAATAATTGCTGTATTTTGCCTCCTGTGTACAAATTTGTGTTTGGTACTAGCTGTAAATTTGTTATATGATGGTAAATTGGTAAGAGCCTGCCCTGTTATATTACGTTTCCAAGCACGTAAGGATTTTCTGTTTGCATGTTTAATACAAGTGGAGATATTGTGATTAGAGATATTCTCATGGCTTAACAAGGTCGTCATCGCATTTCATATATTTGTATTGGTACAGGATTTATTAAGATCATAATTTGCAAGATCGAAGCTTTCTTATGTATTATATTATTTGTGATATTCTGTATAAGTTTAATCGTTGACCATGATTATTGTAATAAAATGTTTGAACAAGGTTTGCACTTTATAACCATGCTGCCACTGAGTCCTTAGTTGCAACCAAGCGTTCTCGCCTCGCATTTGGGAGGACGGCGGTTCGAATCCCCGTCCGGGCATCCAGATTTGGGTTTTCCATGGTTTCCCCAAATCACTCCAGGCAAATGCCGGGATGCTTCCTTCAAAAGGCCATGGCCGAATTCCTTCCCATTCCTTGCCCCCATCCTTTCCCGTCTCTAAAGACCTCGATGTTAAAAAGAGACGTAAAGCAGTTACAAAAAAAAAAAGTTGCAACCACACATATCAAATACGTTTTACCATCTTGTATTAAAGTTTCGCCTTTATAACAATATTTTTTTCATCTACTTTGGTTCTAATATCTTCACGTCTAAGCCTTCATCATGGCAACTGATCTATGTAAATCGTGCACGATACTCTTTACGATAGTTGAACACTCTTATAGTAGTATTTTAGTTAAAAACACGATACTTCGTCTTACTACAAATTTCTTAATTTATGGATTTTACTTTTTTGTAATTGCATCCACTGTAAATTTCAATGTTTTGAAATGACCGGCTCTCCTGCAGAATAAGTGCGAAAACTGCAGACAGTATATATGGCTGTAGGATCGTAATTTTTCACGGCGTTGAATATTAATATATTTTTCTCGGGCTTCCAGCCGTGTTAATATATCATATTTGCGGGACGTTTCGAAGGCGTCCATCTCTGCCTCCATTCTCAACCAAATGTCAGTGTATAACTGTTTGTTTATTCAGCCGCTGCTACGGAAACGGTGGAAAACAAAAAACCAACACAACGCGATTACGTCATCCGCTCTTCTGCTCGTTACCGGCGCGAAACTGTTTCAGCATTTTAATCGCCGGGTTCCAGGCCGCACTGAGTTGATAACCAGTGTCCCTGTTGACTAATAAATCAGTTAATTTGTTTCTACAGCCTCTGTAATAACGCTGGCCCAAAAATCTTTGACCCGGGCTAAAATGGTTGTTTTTTCAAATTCAAAAGTGTGACCTTCTTGCACACTATGTTCGGCCACCGCAGATTTTTCTTCTTGGCCAAGACGAACATTTCTGGCGTGCTCTACACATCGCTGCACAATGCATCGCTGCGTCTGTCCAATGTAGCCGCGGCCACATTCACATGGTAATAATATACACCAGGGGTTCGTAAACCTAGGTCATCTTTAACGCTGCCGACCAAGTTACTAATTTTAGTGGGTGGTCTATAAATTGTCTTGACTCCGTGTTGTGATAGCAGTCTACCTATTTTGAAACTTAGGGCACCCACAAACGGCAGAAACGCAAGGCCCTTGGTATCACTCTGATCTCTCCGTCGATTTTCCTTCTGTTTAAACGCACGAGTAATCTGTCCCTGATTATAACCATTATTTAAAAACGTTTTCCGGAGATAGTCCAATTCACCAGCCAGGCTATGTTTGTCACAAATCCTTTGTGCTCTGTGTACCAAGGTAGTTAATACAGAGTTTCGTTGTGCCGGATGATGACAGCTGTTGGCATTTAAATATAAGTCGGGTGGGTAGGCTTCCGATACACAGTGTGTCCCAGCGAACCATCAGCACGTTTAATAACAAGCACATCAAGAAACGGCAGGCAACCGTCCTCCTCCAAATCCATTGTGAACTGAATATTTTCATGAATTGAATTGAGGTGCGCAAGGAATTTTTTGAAGAAGAGGCACTAAACCACGCACCACTCCAGCCGAAGTGTTTTTATAGGTATGTCGATGATACCTTTGTGATTTGGGCCCATGGCAGAAACAGTCTTGACCAATTCCTTGTGCATCTCAATTCAATCCATGAAAATATTCAGTTCACAATGGATTGGAGGAGGACTGTTGCCTGCCGTTTCTTGATGTGCTTGTTATTAAACGTGCTGATGGTTCGCTGGGACACACTGTGTATCGGAAGCCTACCCACCACCGACTTATATTTAAATGCCAACAGCTGTCACCATCCGGCACAACGAAACTCTGTATTAACTACCTTGGTACACAGAGCACAAAGGATTTGTGACAAACATAGCCTGGCTGGTGAATTGGACTATCTCTGGAAAACGTTTTTAAATAATGGTTATAATCAGGGACAGATTACTCGTGCGTTTTAAACAGAAGGAAAATCGACGGAGAGATCAGAGTGATACCAAGGGCCTTGCGTTTCTGCCGTTTGTGGGTGCCCTAAGTTTCAAAATAGGTAGACTGCTATCACAACACGGAGTCAAGACAATTTATAGACCACCCACTAAAATTAGTAACTTGGTCGGCAGCGTTAAAGATGACCTAGTTTACGAACCCCTGGTGTATATTATATACCATGTGAATGTGGCCGCGGCTACATTGGACAGACGCAGCGATGCATTGTGCAGCGATGTGTAGAGCACGCCAGAAATGTTCGTCTTGGCCAAGAAGAAAAATCTGCGGTGGCCGAACATAGTGTGCAAGAAGGTCTCACTTTTGAATTTGAAAAAACAACCATTTTAGCCCGGGTCAAAGATTTTTGGGCCAGCGTTATTACAGAGGCTGTAGAAACAAGATTAACTGATTTATTAGTCAACAGGGACACTGGTTATCAACTCAGTGCGGCCTGGAACCCGGAGATTAAAATGCTGAAACAGTTTCGCGCCGGTAACGAGCAGAAGAGCGGATGACGTAATCGCGTTGTGTTGGTTTCTTGTTTTCCACCGTTTCCGTAGCAGCGGCTGAATAAACAAACAGTTATACACTGACATTTGGTTGAGAATGGAGGCAGAGATGGACGCCTTCGAAACGTCCCGCAAATATGATATATTAACACGGCTGGAAGCCCGAGAAAAATATATTAGTATATATGGCTGTTTAAATTTACTGAAATACATCGTGTATCATTAATGTACACTTGTCATACGAATAAAACATGGTTCCACGTGGGAATTTAGAATTTGGTGATTTTATTGGTCGAGTATGAGATGCGTCTGGATGGCTCTCCTACAGAATACGTTCGAAAGTTACAGATGGTCTATTTGGAAGTTTAGTTTTACTGAAATACAACGTGTATCATTAATGGCCACTTGTGACAGGAATCAAGCAAGGTTCCAAATGGGAATTTAGAAAGTAATGATATATCTGGCTGTTCTTTCTTATTGAGATACAACGTGGGCAAGTGTTATTTGATTCTGTATTTCAAATGCGCGGGCTACTAGGCCTACCTCTTACTTTTCCTCTGTGCGCTGGTGGCACTGCCTAATGGCGGCAGGTACCATCCATGGAGGAAGGAAATATTCCTCCATGGTACGATCCATGGAGGACTTCCTCCATGGTACGAACCACGGAACAAAGAACCTCAATGGTAGGAACTATACCCTGTGAAACAACAGCCTTCTAATCAAACCTATTCTCCATGTATACCAAAATTTCTGTTAATTTACGATACTGATTTTAATTAAGTTTTTCTTTCCTCACGTGTTTTATTCCCCCCCAATCTCCCTAAGGAACTGTTTATTATTATTAAATCAAATCATATGCTATTACTCACTTTCAAATGGACGAAGTCGCGGGTAACTGCATCTATGCATTAATTCTACAATAGTCATTATAACCCCCGATTACAATTTCTTTGTATACCGTACTTTGTTTTAATCACTAATATGGATTTGAAATATTATTTTATAAAGAATACTGTTCTTAATAGCTCTTCTTTAATAATTATAATATTAACTAACAGAAAATGCTTAAATGCATTTAATCACAGCTGAATTTTTTTACACTTCTACTGAAATCATAAAATTGTTACAATAACGGAACATTCTTTTACGTCGTAACTTGTTTAATTAATTTGAGCATTCACGTTCTAATCAATTTTAGAATCGTAACATTATGAAACATTTTATTCTAATCAACAATTTTACTCACTTCTTCGCCAGTCATTCATTCGTTATTGTGGAAAGCTTCTTCCAGGCATTGCTACTTGGATCTTGCGATATTTTTCCCGTGCCTACTGCTTCCGTCACTTACGTCAGTATTGTGGCCTCGTTAGGATTTACTTACCACACGGCTCGCTTGGCGATTCCCGCTAATGCTGCGTCGACTTGTTGCCGATCATCTGCTTGCCGACTGTTGTTTATAGACGACTGCACAATCCGCTGCTTGGCTGCACCGCGCCCTCGGAACCTCTACTATTACACCAACTCTTCTGTGGCTCTACCATTTGGTTGCAAAATAGCCTAATTCTACCCACAGCTGGACAACGGTAAACCTGTAGGGACCTATGAAGAATCTGGCAGGCCGAGCAGAGACTTGGCCAGATTCGATGAGAGGACTGAGCAAGTGAATAAGGATCGAGCATAGAAGTCTACCTGGGATTGGAATGAGATATTCGTGGTAGGATCATCAAGGTGATACATACACTACTTACTACCATGACACGGTGCTGTACACACGGCCGGCGGATAATGTGGGTATGGTGGGTAGCAAGCAATACCCACCCGGGAAATTCCAGGTGGGTAAAATACCCACCCGGAATTTAAGAGTGCATAGAGGAAAGAATTGAGAGAAAGAGAGAGCAGACCAGCTAAGCATGTTAGTTTCGTCCTTCAAAATGCGTGTATAATAGCCTGTGTACCCACAACACCACCATTAACGACGCACTAAATCCCTTTGATGTTTCAATAGAGACCGCCACCCTAGCTGTCGCCAACTGAGCAAACAATCGTTGTGAGTGAAACCAAGAAGGGTACGGTAACATAGTGTACTTCCAAAACAGTCATGTGTGAAATCTGCATTAGTGTATTTCGGCTGACTCTCAACATAAAAAATTCAAATGGATAAATTCGTAGTGAATTTGAAAGGAGAAACGAATTGAGTGTAGATAATGCTAGAAGACAGCAGAAACGTGGAGGATAAATTTGCATCGCCCTTAGACGAAGGATCCACTGGAATCTTAAAAGATGCCTTCTTAAGTCAGCTGACAGTCAAAATCCAGAAAGTAAGTAAAATTCTTATTCGTGTTCTTCACTATATAGGCCTACATAAATAGGTGCGTATATAATGATTATTCTCGTGTATGTACTAGAGATGTAATGGAAGCGACGTTAATGGAAGCGGAAACAGAAGCCGAAGTTATATGAAAAATGTGATTTAGTGTACAGAATCTTCATTTAGTGTCTAGTTACTTTTGTTTGATAAAAATTACAAATAATGTTTATTTTAATAATCAAATCAAACAGTAATAGTAACTGACTTTGAAGTAGTAGTTTTCTAATTACTATGATTAATATTCGAAAGTTAAAAGTGGCAAGTTATATTTTAAAAACAAACGCTTAGCAACCTTTTCCCCCTTTTTTAATTTTTTCTCCCCCCCCCCCCTTCTTACAAATTAAAACCTTCTTTCGCTGAACAATTTTTCGTTAGTAATAGGCCTACTTCAAGGCGGGGCTTACAAAAACCAATTGGAGACAACATAGAATATTTGCCATCACCTAAAGACGATCTACTTTTAATAGAAGTCTTTTTTGCTTTTACTACTTGACTAGACTGATATTGATTTTTTTCCCTTCATGTAACTAAGATTTACATTAATTTTTCAGACGTTTTAAATTCTTGTGGATGGATGGATTTCAAATTGCTTTATAAACAATGGTGGTACCAGTATGTTCATTCAGAGAATACCTAATGTACGTAAATTTTGCCACAGATTCAGTTTTTTGTACACAACTATCTAAATAGTTCTTAGTTTTGGTTTCATTTTGAGACACGCTACTATCATACAATAAAATACATACCTAAGGGGCCCACAGACGACCAACTTGAATTGGCAACTTTGTTGTGAACTTTATTGGCAACCAAGTTGTACCGCTGTCCCAGTACTTGTCATCAGGTTTTTTTGCCGGATGTTTTCTCCTGCTACTTTCTATTATTTTTTTATTGCAGTTTTAAGCATTTTGGGTACAGTAGAGCGTAGTTTGTGACAAATCAGTGACTGAGAATTGCAGTTTTTAGTTTTAAGAGAGTTGTGTGAAGATGAGATGCATCCTGCTGGTCTCAAAGGAATGGCATCAAAACTGCACACATTTCTCCGTTCAATTTTTAGTGACGGAGATACGCGTCACTAAAGCTGACTATTTTCATAAATTTTGTAAGACCTGGAAAATAAAACCTAGGTATGAATTGTAGGACAAATTGCGAAACTTTATTTAAAAGGACACCAGCATGAGGATTTTATTGCTGTGAACGAATGGTCGTTCGTAACCCCGATACTTTTAGTTAGTGGTCAGAAGCGTCGAGGATTTAAAATTTTTCAACGCTATATCGCCACAAATTCTTGGAAGAAACTGACTTGTAGTGTTATGAACTAAAGTTTTTTTTTTTTATTAATTTTAACCTCCTGGTAATGGTCGAAGTAAACATGCTATGTACTCTCTTTGGCTCCGGCTCCAAACCTTTAACTCAGTTCTATGTTTTGAATTGCCTCCGGTAGCCAGTTCTAATATTTCTGAGTTTTTCCTTAAAACTGTGAATATTCATATTTAGCCCAATTTTTTGGAAAAGAACAATGAATTTTTTCACGCATTCTTCTTTTTGTTGCGATCCTTAAAAATTTCAGATTTCCACAACTAGGGTAGCGTCTCAAAAACTTGGTAGGTATACTTGCCATATTCGAAAAGCAATTTTGATCTCAAACAGTAGTAAGTAGTCCAAATAACATCTGGTCAAACGAAAACGTACAGTAATCGAAAACAATAACATTGACAGAACAGTTGAAAGTTAACAACTGATACTGAAAACTGTGCTGTTAACTTCCACCCAGACGCCACAAAAAGTTCGCCCACCAAATATGAAAGTTTTTCATCTCAACTCTAATCGGATCTAAACATGTCAACCATGAACCTACTGTACTTGCAGACGTTCAACATGGACTTCAACACGGCACCAAAGTTGGCAGCCAAGTTGATCGTCAGGGGACTCTACACAATGCATGTAATAATTACAAAAAAGGAACCCTCACCGATACGTTACCACTCCGCCCTATTGTCGGCGCTCACTCAACTGAAGTTATCTCAAACAGCACCGCAGTACCCAGTGTCATCAGTTCCATTTAATCTGATTTACTTTTTGGTTTCGCAACAAAAGATGCAGAATCGGAAACAGAAGCTGAAGTCCCAAATCTTATGGAACATCGGGACTTGCGGAAGAAAAACAGAACTCCGTTACATTCCCAGTAAGAAAGTACGTGGCATACACACGCGTGCGAGCGCGCACACACACGCGTGTATATATTATATTACACTGCTTACAGTTGTTTGTGTATTTATGCGTAAGGGCCAATAGACCCATTATACGCAAAAGTTTCAGCCACACTTACAGCTGGTAACACTGGGTAGTATATCTATATATACGAGTTTGTATCACCAGAAGATGGCGACAATGAGTTTAGTTGCTGAAATATCGTGTGGCAACGCATTCTTGACTCGGCTAGTCATCCGAGAGCATTTCATACACCTCAAGATTTTTTCCACAGATCTTATTTTGAAGTTTATGAAAAAGTACTAATGTCGTTAAAGAGTCGATTCGACAACGATTCCACCCAGTTCTTCAAATCATTAGAACGATTCGCTATGGGACAGCCCACAAATGTAGAAAAAAATTATAAATTTCAATAATCATGATTTTGACCAAGAAGCATTGCTCAGTGATAGAGACATGTTTTTGCAACTTTTGAAAAGGCAAGATGAGGAGGCAAAAAAATTAAGAGGGGTGTAGATTTTTTACAGAAGTACCAATGGACTAGAGGACTCATACCAGAGTATACACTTCTTCCGACTACTCATTACAATTCCTGGGTCGTCCTGTTCAAATGAACGAAGTACACTCCTGGAAATTGAAATAAGAACACCGTGAATTCATTGTCCCAGGAATGGAAAACTTTATATACACATTCCTGGGGTCAGATACAACACATGATCACACAGACAGAACCATAGGCACATAGACACAGGCAACAGAGCATGCACAATGTCGACACTAGTACCATGTATATCCTCCATTCGCAGCAATGCAAGCTGCAATTCTCCCATGGAGATGATCTTAGAGGTGCTGGATGTAGTCCTGTGGAACGGCATGCCAAGCCATTTCCACCTGGCGCCTCAGCTGGACCAGCGTTCGTGCTGGACGTGCAGACCGCGTGAGACGACGTTTCATCCAGTCCCAAACATGCTCAATGGGGGACAGATCCGGAGATCTCGCTGGCCAGGGTAGTTGACTTACACCTTCTAGAGCACGTTGGGTGGCACGGGATACATGTGGACGTGCATTGTCCTGTTGGAACAGCATGTTCCCTTGGCGGTCTAGGAATGGTAGAACGATGGGCTCGATGACGGTTTGAATGTACCGTGCACTGTTCAGTGTCCCCTCGACGATCACCAGAGGTGTACGGCCAGTGTAGGAGATCGCTCTCCACACCATGATGCTGGGTGTTGGCCCTGTGTGCCTCAGTCGTATGCAGTCCTGATTGTGGCACTCACCTGCGCGGCACCAAACACGCATGCGACCATCAATGGCACCAAGGCAGAAGCGACTCTCATCACTGAAGACGACACGTCTCCATTCGTCCCTCCATACGCGCCCTACATGTTGAACAATTCGGCGGTACGTCCACCCGGCCTCCCGCATGCCCACTATACGCCCTCGCTCAAAGTCAGTCAACTGCACATACGGTTCACGTACACGCTGTCGCGGCATGCTACCAGTGTTAAAGACTGAGATGGAGCTTCGTATGCCACGGCAAACTGGCTGACACTGACTGCGGCGGTGCCCAACCGCTGCGTAGCTAGCGCCCTTCGACAGAGAACACTGCTGTTCCTGGTGTGTCCGCTGTGCCGTGCGTTTGATCATTGCTTGTACAGCCCTCTTGTAGTGTCCGGAGCAAGTATGGTGGATGTTACACACCGGCGTCAATGTATTCTTATTTCAATTTCCAGGAGTGTATTTTGGTCTTACGCCGACTCAAGAGTTACGTAAGATCGACAATGTTGCAAGATCGATTAAATAACATTGCAATATTACATGTACATAGCAACCTTACTAACGAACTTGATTTGGAAAAATTATTGAATCGTTTCATTTCCAAACAAGCAAAGCGCAGTACAGTTTTTGCATTGCGCAGTTATAACTGATTAATAATAAATTTAAAAAATAATAATAAATCTTTTGTACACAGCTAAAATATATTTAATAAATATTATGATGAATTTTTAAATTCGTTTTCTAGTTTTTACTCCTATGAATTTCCTTTAAGAATTTGATTCCATAGTTATCACTATCATTGTTTTAAGTAAGATATTTCAGGGACCTGCCCCCCCCCCCCACCTTTTTCTTGCCTGACTACCCACCTGGACCTAACACGAAACGCCGGCCCTGGCTGTACAAAATATACAAGTAGTACACATTAAGATTACTGATGAAGACGGATTGCAATGTAAGGTCAAAGGTGCTACTTACCAACAATACTGCTATGGCGTATACTGGCAAATAGTTGATGATATAGCAACTGCACGAGTATGACATTTACTTTGAAAACGGCAAGAGCGTCTGAAACTGTAAGCGATTATCTAGCCCAGTTATCCCCACCTATAGGCAATTTGGAGGACCCTAGCTCCCTATCTATGATTCAATGGTGGCTTTCCACGTCCAACCATATCCTACAATGAGCCAACCTGTTAGGCACTGTCCATCTTCTTCATGTGTGGCGCCACTCCACGGCCACAGCTGCCAGAGGGCGACTCGACGTCTGCATTCCCTCTGCTATGTTTGTTGCCGGCTATAACTGAATGATGAAGACAAGACCCGTCAAGGCAAGACACCCTTCGAAGCCCATGCAGAGATTTTTTAACCCACCTCCCATTATGGTCCTAAAGTGGAGGGGCAAATAATAGACCAATGATGATGCCGATCCATCTGTCCTACTTTGCCCAGCCATTACACACTTTTTATTAACTGTCAGCACTCCAAATCCCTGGTCGATGCCTCTGTCTGGTTTCTTAACATGCAACCTGCCGTCTTCATTTTTATAGCCAAGAGAGCAACTCTGTTCACTACCAATTAACAGCACCCCTGCAAGGTGTCCCAGTTTCTCAAAAATAAAGTTCGACAGAAGAATGCAACGCACGGTATTTTTGTTGTGAAAGCATGGTAATCAAAATAAATACATGCCTAAAAATAATGCTTCGAAGCTCGGAGCAATCAGCTCAGTTGACTGAAGCAGCAAAGGACGTTACCAAAACCACCCAACCACGCAGGAAGAGCTTGATCTGTATGGCTACTGAATCAATTTCCATTGAGACATTGCTGGATGTATGAAAAATTTCATTCTGATTTTGTGTCACCTCTATGAGTGGCAGAGATTTTGAAAACATTGATTTGATTTAATTTCAATGGAGCACAGGCTCTGGTCGCAATTTCCCTGTACCCCCATCTTCCCCCTATCCTGCACTCACCTACATTTGCCTTCAACAAATTTTTCTTTAAATTCTTTCAATGTTTTCTGTAAATTATTCATCATTTCTCTTGGTAACACATTCCAATCCCTAACAATCTTACCTAAAAAAGAGAATCTTCCCACACCCTTGTGCCTGAAATCGAGTGCCAGCTTGTGGCCATGGTCCTCTTTTCCCTTCCATGCACTAATTTTCATACCTACTCCAATATCTTTCCAAGCCTCATTGCCAGTATACACCCTGTACACTCCCATGACCCTCCTCATCCTCCTCCTGTCTTGCATTGAATCCCATTCCAGCTCCTTTATCATATCCATCACTGATTTCATTCTGCGATAATTTCCAGAAACAAATCTAGCAGCCCTTTTTTCACCCTCTCCAACTCCTGTATTTAATACGTAAAATGCAGGTCTCATACTAAACTCATTGATTACAAAGACTGCTTGTAGAGGACGAGTTTATTTGTGCATTCTGATATGAGCCGTACATCATACAGCACCATCCATTAACAGCTTTAATAACTTTTTGTTGAAACAGCTGTATGTCAACTAAAAATGCCTAGAAATAATTCAGTCTACAAGATGTAAAAATTTGGAATATATGTATAGATTTTTGGTAACTTGGGAACAAGGGATTTAAGTATTTCACAGTAGAAAGGTGATTCGGTGTGGGGAAGCACCATTGGTCTGGAAGCTTTTGAGATGAGACTAAATTGTTGAAACAAATGATCTATGCTTTATATTTATTTGCTTAGAGTGGTCTCTATAGCCAAATATGATAAAGTCATTACTATGTAGGGTAATTAATGAAAGACTGAAGTAATGGTAACCTGAATGGGCTATTTTTTGAAAAGGCACAGTAGGTTTATTCTACTAGCTTCAAAACATTATTAGATTTTTATTTTAAATTGAATATCCAACTGATTCAAGTTACAGAATTGCTATTTTATGATCATTTTTATTTTATTTTAAAAATACATCATCCCACACTGATTAATGGAAATGTGTTATCCAATTTTAATGCTGGAGATACTCACACAACTCACTTGCCCTTGATATACATTCTGGGATATCAATAATAACTTCAGCAGACACAAGTCTCTGTTACATCACTGATTGGAAATTTATTAATATTGAATATATAATGTAACTATCTTTTATGACCAACAAAACCCAGGATTGACAAGAATATGTTTTATTTGAAGGTATTTCACAATGACATAAATACAAGGAAAGTTTAAATACTATACACAATTCTATTTTAAAATATTTTTCTTAGCAAGAATACAATGTGTATTAATAATTATAGTGCTATCTAATCAAAATACACAAACTGAAATAAAAAATTTTGTTCATAATTTTTTTTTAGAAAAATATTATTTTAGCATAGGTTGTAGCTATAATTACACAGAGTTAAAAATATCTAATACAGCACCATCACATACAGAGTACACACCCAGATATTCAAGACTTCTGTGAACCCTTCTGTGAACCCCAATACATTAATAGTATATATTCATGGTAAGGTTATAGGGATCTTGAGGCAACCTTAAGGAGTTGGGACTGCCTTAACTTATGAGCCTAGACACTGTAATTTCTTTTAATTATGTATACATCAGTAGGAAAAATAATGAATGCTTCTCAGAAAAAAACTAGCATACAAATCTATAAATGTAAAGAGCAATATAACATTATTTACACTGTAGCTTTACTAGCATTGAAATATCAATTTCTTGGAAAAATACTGTTCACTGCTCAAAATCCCAAATAAATCTATAAAATAAACACAAAGAAATAACGGCACAGAGTAGCTTGATGTCTGTTCAGTCTAAATTTCCAATGGCACATTTTCATCATCCCAACATCATTTTCATTACTCAGTGGTCCCTAGAACAAATTGCCTGGCAACCTTTTCTGTGAGGATACCAATGTCCTCTGTAACGAAGCATGAGATCCAAATTCCTCTCACGAATCTCGTGAAATAATTCTTCAGTATCCCTTTCATTAACACCTGTCCACATCTGAAGTTCACCAAGAAATCTCAGTTCAGGACATGAATTCATCAGCAGCTGAACTGCATGCACACTGAAGCCACATTCAGAGTTAACAAGAAATACCCGTAACTTTTCAGGTGATGGATTCTCTGCTAGTGCCTGTGCAATTACCATATCATCAAATATGTCTGGCACATCTCCAATACCATCTTCTTCCAATGTCAACTAAAACAAAAGACAAGAGTCTTGTTATAAATATTTGACGTTAATGGTTTATTCAAAAATATAGTACGACATCGATAATCCAAACACCTTTCTTATTTTTTTTTTTTTTTTTTTTTTACAAAATGTTCTCTGTTTTACAGAAATATAAACTTGTTATGTTCAAGAATTCCACTAATAAAGAACTAAGGACAATGATTTAATCCATTGCCTGATATGTACAGTTTTTAGTTTCTTATAAAAATCTGAAACCCCCATGCCTTTGTTACTGATTTAAAAGTTTTCAAAATTAATGTTTTTAAAACAAAACAAAGTGGGTTACACCAATAGTCAGTAGGAATATGCTTCCACATGTGACAATAGTAAATCAGTTCTGTTTTGTGGTGTGGGTGACTTTTAGTCTTTGACTGACTTCTCTTGTTAGGGTTATGTAAAATAGTCCATCCAAAAGTAAGTACTTTGTAACGTGAGTGTTAAGAGTGCAAACTTGGCAAGCTATTTTGGTATGGGGGTCAAGCCAGCAGAGGGTATGCTAGCCGGTTAAGGTAGGACAGTGAATTTCAGTGTTAAGCAAACAAAAAAGAGTGGTCAAGCTACACCAAAAAACAATCTCTGGTGGGCTAGGTGATAAAGAAACACACGATTGGTCAGTTAGACCATGTGACTATTCAAAAGAATTACGATTTGCTACAAGACGAACAAGAAGCAGAGCAGCCATGCTGTTAGTTAGTATATTACAAGTGGCTATTGTGATCTGACATGCCTATCAATCGGTGGTTGATATGGGCGGGAGCCACATGGAGTGTTTGCCGGGCCGCGTGTGCTTTCCACTATTCTGCATAGCCGTATTGTGAGATGTAAAGACTGCCGATTTCATTCAAAATCCCAGTCCGACAAGCGTGTGCAATTTAGGGTGTAGTTTTCTAATTACAAACCTACCTTCTTGAAGATGAAGTTCGATGTCTGAAATGTTCATTGCAATACGGAACTGGTACTGGCCTGGGTATTTGTGTTTTAAAATTAACTGTTTAAGTGTGATCTTTTGGATTCTAGTGAACATTCCTTTGAAGTAACATTTACATACAGACATTTAAATTAATAATCCTAATTTCCCAATTCCCGGGTGGTGGACATATCGACTTTCGAATCTGTAAAAAACCTAACTCAGGACCTTTCTGTATTATCAGCTAGTTCCATCCATGGTCTAAATTTTCCCTACCATCTCTTATGTCTTCAAGTAATTACAAGTTGCAGAAGAGTGTTTGCTGAAGACTTTGGCAGAGTAACGAGAGCTTGTATGGGTTAACAATCGGTCAAAGGGCTGGAAGCACACCCCACTATACAATACTATACATCCCACAAGGCAAATATTATTGTTAGAACTGTTCGGATATTAAAAAAGTAGCAAATTGTTCCATTTGTATTTTATTCCAGAAAATTCTACACATCTTAAACTACTCTGCGACATATTCACCACGCTAATTAAGACGTGTTGTATCTTGGCAATATTTGCAACATACCCACTTTATAGAACTTGGCCGCATACAACCTGAACCAGTTCTGGATGTTTGAACTGTTCTCGTCATCACTTGAAAAGTGCTGACTGGCAAGAAATTTCTTGTGACAAGAAATCAAATGGAAGTCGGATGGAAATAGGTCGGGACTATAAGGTGACTATATGACAGAATTTTTTTAGCAAAATGATTAAAACAGCATTGTCATTACGTGTGCTGTAAGCGATTGCACGTTGTTATGCAGGAACATGATACATGAAGTCAGCAGTCCACACCTTTTGTTCTGTACTGCACGCCGTAACATCTTCAATGTTTCAAACTGTAGTTTTGATTTTTGTGCGTCATTCCATCCAGTCCACTAGCAAAATTCCTTGAAAATCCCACAACAAGTTACATATAATTTTTCTTGAAGAAAGAGGTTTTTCTATATTGGATTTTGGAGAACTGGTATGCCACCATTCAGTGACTACTGTTTTGTTTCAGGGTCTCATAACAAATCCATAATTCATCACCTGTGACAATTCTTTTCAAAAAGAATTTCTTTTTGTCGCATAATTCTGGAAGAACTCCAAGTCTGCTATCATGTGTTTCCAATTTTGAATGCCTGTTAATGTTTTCGGTATCCATCGTGCACACAATTTTTTTCTAGTGTAATTGTTATGTCACAATCTCGTGTAATAGAGACCGTGAAATGTTTTGGCAAATCCATTGACAAATCAGATATTGATAATCGCCTATTAGGACGAACCCGGTTGCCGATGCAGTGCACCAATTCTTCGGTGATCAATGATGGGTGTCCACTGCGCTCCTCGTCGTGGACATTTTCTGCTTCTTCGGTAAACATCCTAACCCACTTTTGCACCATATGCTTTATCACCGTAAGTTTCACTTATCTGACAATAAATTTCATAAGGTCGAACATTTATTGCTTTCGAAAACGTGATAATGCCTCTCATTTCACATCTGGCGAGCCTATTGATTGCTTTAAACATCATTACCGACCAACAACTCCAAACGTTCATTTAATGAATCAAAATAGCTAAGCTGATTCGTTGAAGGATGTAAGTAAGCATCTGCCACCTTCGTGTTGTCAGATGTGTGGCACTGAGCATGGTGGTGTAACGGATAGCGTTCTGGCCTCGCATTTGGGAGGACGGCGGTTCGAATCCCCGTCCGGGCATCCAGATTTGGGTTTTCCATGGTTTCCCAAATCACTCCAGGCAAATACCGGGATGCTTCCTTAAAAAGGCCATGGCCGAATTCCTTCCCATTCCTTGCCCCCATCCTTTCCCATCTCTAAAGACTTCGCTGTTGAGAGACGTAAAGCAATTAAAAAATAAAAAGATGTGTGGCAGATATGTGTAAACAGAACTTACTTTCTGGATGAGCTTTGTAATAAGCAGATAATGTAATATTAAAGGAAAACTATTTTTTAATATATTACTATATCAAATCCTCAAAATTACAGTGTAGTATATTTTGTATCCGATTTAACCGAAAATTCGAACCAATAGATAATCTGAACCACCATTGGTCCCAATTAGTTCGGATTATAGATGCTCAAGTGTTTAGTTTTTAGATGACCCTGCCAATGTCTTATTTACCTTCCCATATGATTATGGTGTCCCTTAAAACATTCTTCTTCTTCAGGCTTTATGTCTAGTTGAAATCCTAGGTCAATATTATTGGGAAAGATTTGGAGCCTAAGGACAGGTAAGGAATTCAGTTAAGGCCTACTGAGTGAAGCATCCTGGCATTCTCTTGAAGCAATTTTAGGAAATCTATATATTGTTAATCAAATGGAGATATGATATCATGTTCTTATGAATGCCAGGTTCAAGCATTAACTGCTCACCCACCAGATTTGGTTTAAAACATTGGGTCTTATTCTGACATTCCATTTATAATGACTTCAGTTTTGCTAAGTGGTAACTTACTCCCTATTTCCTTGTTTGTATTCATATTGCCTTGTACAGTTATTTCTCATACATTAAATGTACCAAGTTCAGAGAGAGAAAAATCACCATGCTACCTCATATGTTAGAAGGAGAATACAGAGTAACAAAAACAGAGAAGCAGGGAACAAAGAAATTTTTAATGTAAACCTTGTCATTAAAAACGTGAACAGGAGAAAACAGCAATTTTAAGTATAACTCAGTACAACCATTTTACCTAAATAAAGCTCTGCAATGATATCTGACAAAGCTTACCATCAGAATGTTAGGCTGTCTATCACAGATACCAATCTTGCCCTATGTACAAGAAACAGCTCTGTGATGGATGGTGCACATCAATCATGACCAGGGGGGAGGGGGCTGGCTAGGGGCTAAAGCCCCCCCCCCCAAAAGCACCAAGGTCACCCCTGATGACATGGATTTTGGGGACTTTTTGTTTTTTTTTTGCTCTACAGTTTTGAATAAGGGTGGCAATCTGGAATAATGAGATTTCTGTCGGCGAACCCCTCCTCCCCAAACCAACTCCTAGCCCCCCCCAAAACAAAATCCTGGATCCGCCACTGATCATGACCATAAGGAGTAAAAATACTATCACAATACACTTGGATGGAAATAGAAAAAATTTAAAGGCAATCCTTTATAACCTAAACAAAAGGAAAGAATATGGACAAAGACTCCTTTGGTGTGTTTAACAGTTACAAATAATGCATTTCAACATTAATGTAAGAATTGAGGATTCCATTGTGTTTAGTTGCAATGAAGTATTCATGGCTGTACTGCTGGTCTTCATTGTGAAAAAATAGTATTTTTACTGCCGGCTCAACTTCTGGTGTTGTGCTCCTCGTTATACGGCTGGATCAAGTGCTGCACCCCGTTGGTCACCTAATACCATCATTGCACCCAGCCTGCAGGCCCATCTGAAATCCATGATCCAGCTTGCCAGTAGAGTCAGTCAAACCCTGCCACCAACGGGTTCACTTACATATATCACACTCTCTCCAAGTTTTGCCAGAGCCGGTTCCAATAAACAAAGATGGCTATGTTAATGGGGTTACAGAGTACAAACACTGTGAAATCCAATATTTTTACACTGCTGAAATCAAGTAATGGTCATAGCTGTGTTTGGTGATGGCTGATTTTTTGAACTGTTGTAGGACGAGGTGGCATTATGCCATTCACATTGGTTTTATATGGTTTGTCTAATTTAAGTACTAACACTTTCACATTGCAAGTTATAAACAAAAGGAATTCTAACACACCAGTATTTACTGAAGGAAGTCAATCAAATATTTTGGCCAGTGGAATGTATATACCATGCATAAATTCTGCCAATTTTTCCTGAAGTATTTCCAATCAATGACAGAAAAGCTAAAGCCTTATGTGTTTCTTTATGTTGTATGGGTGTTTCTTTATGTTGTATGGGATTTTTATATGCCAATTATGTCTTTGTCTTTCTATCTGCCACTCAGTATAACCATTTTGCCTAAATACTGCTCTGCATTGATATCTGACAAAACCTGCCATCAGCTTGTTAGGCTACCTTTGACAGATATCACTCTTGCTCTAAGTATAAGCAACAGCTCATTCCCAGATACTGATTTATGTGTACTGGTTTCCGGTACATGCCATGTACCAGCTTTACATATGGTTTCCTTTGAATAAGAATATCAAGAAAAAGTAGACAATCATCCTTTTACACTCCCATTGTATTACTTTAATTAATTTAAAGCCTGGTTGCAATTGGGCCAAATGACAAATATACTGTCAATTATATAAACATAGTAAGGGCTGTGAACCGCTCTGTCAAGGGCTTTACCTTAAAGATCCTCCATGCGTAAGTTAGTGATTGAGTGATTCTTAGCATTGTTTATAGCTCCATTAGTATTTTGCGGAAGAAATAAAAACAATGAAACCGCAAAAAGACCAAGAATGGGAATAAAGGAGAGTTAAACTGAGGATATAAGGGTAGAAAGAGTGAGACAAAATGTGAATGGAATGTATGAAAATAAAACAAAATAAATATAGTTAGAAAAGAAAAAAAACTGAAACCATATTCAATAATACCAAGTTACAATTAAAAATATGATATGTTAGTTAAAATAACCAATCACTTATCACAAATGAAGGCTGGAGGATCTCTCTCTCTCTCTCTCTCTCTCGCTCTCTCTCTCTCTCTCACACACACGCACACACACACACACACACACACACACACACACTCTCTCTCTCTCTTTACAATTTTTTAGCCATTTTACAATATTTCCATTAATAAGCTTACTCATGAAGGAGGCAAAGATATATGGCAGGGGGAAAGATGTGTACACATCAGACATACTACATGAAGTTACAGTTAAGGTAGATGGCAGTTGGAACCAAGATCAGAAATGCGATCAGTACGAACTGAAGTGCTAGGCATCACAAGGCATGGAGATCTAAGCCTTATGCCATGTAGTAGTTTTTGCAAATATTTACTCTCTGAATACATACAAAGAAACAAAAGAATGAATCCTGTTCTAAACAAAAAACAGTTATTTGTTCATCTAGTCTCAATCAAACAGCAACAGTGAACATCATCATAATGATTTAAAAAAAAAAAAACCAGAGCTTCACATCATCCAAGATAATCTGTATATTACATATCCATTCTTTTTTTTACTGTCCATCCCTTCATTTTTTCCTTCCAGCTATGAGCTCTGCTCTAAATCTCTTGCCTAAGGTTGAAAACATACTGGAACAGAGAGCAAAGAAGCAATGAGAGTGAAAAACAAAGAGTTGCATCCACATACTAAGGAGTCATGCAACAAGTTCAGTACTTCAAAAGCAGCTCCTTCAGCACTTTCACAAAATAAATTCAATATTATTAGAAAATTCTTCTTTAAAAATTTGGTATTTAATTAAAAATTGAAATGATTGAAAAAGAAGTGTTCACATTATAAATGAAAGTAGGCTTCTATGTGGTGAATTTAATCATTTATACAAACAACTACGTGAACATACTGGGAAGTTTCATTCTTATTTTAGCATGAGTATATCAACATTTGATCATATTTTGGACAAAATAGGGAACAGATTGATCAAAAATTTGACAAATTGCAATGTTAAGCCCATCAGTTGTACACAGTGCCTAGCAGTTACTTTTAAGGTACTTTCCATTGTTTCTGCTCTTTCATCTAATGAAAACAATTCGTTTAAACATTCATCCAGATACTGCTTTGCATTGAAGCCTATTTGATACTAAAGAGCCTGTTAAAACTACACAACAGAAGAAATCTGGATGCTGAAAAATAATATATTAATATGAGACTTTTGAGAGTAAGGAGGATCATTTAATTTTCATTTGGCATAATTAATGCCCTATTTTACATTCTTTCAAAACCTATATAAACATCCGAAGACCTTACAGACAGAATTATTAAGAGCTTATGTTTTTTGCACATCATTATTGACTTGGAAGGAAATTAATCTGATGTAGAACAACAATTATTATCATTTAATTTTGAAAACATTGAAGAAACAAAGCAAAATAATAGGTCAACTAATACAGCCAGATAATTATATGCAGCAATAGTATGTGACCTTTCAAATAAAAAATTTCTATGTACAATAATAAATAAATAAGCAAAGTAAATAAAAAAATAGTTTTGATATTTGTTGGCTTCATCCCATCATCCCATAGCTTAGCTAAGATAAAATGATAATGATGTTGAACACATTTCTTATCCCAAAGACAGTTTTTAGAACAAAAACAATTAATAAAATGGACTATCTTAATTTTTGACATCGAGGGACCAACAGTAAACCAGAAATTAGAGCGAAGAGGAAAGCGCATAATCAAACAAGTTTGAACGTTATGCTTTGTTCAATTAAGACCTTCTGCTTTGTGCGCCAGTATGTGTGTCACCGCAATAATCCATTCATTTGTTTTCACCACTTTGCTGTTATTGTTGTTTTGTTCTCTGCTCCATCCTATCACCCACCCCTTCATATTGTATGTTGCCTCACACTTCCATGTTTTGTTAAACCCAGCATCTGTTCTATTGACCCCGGAAGTCTGATTTGTGCGATTGCAGTAGTATATAATATTATTTCTTATTATGTCCATATTATCTGTCCACTCCCACATCCTTCCATATATCTACATTCCTTATGCTCTCTCTCCTTGTTACATACATTCTTAGAAATTGCATCTTACCTGCTTTCTCTCTACTCCAGTTCTTCTCTATCATGACCCAAGTCTCCACTGCATATGTTACTGACACATTATCAAAAATATTCTGTGACCTTCTGGTTATTTCATTCTTTCCTCAACTTTCAAGGGAACCCATCCATCCTAATTTCGGTCATTTTTATCCTTTTCATTCCAACAAACATCACTCCAATTTTCTCACTGCTAATGATCAAGCCATGTTTTATCAATTGCTTGTTAACTACCTCTCAACTTTCTTTCAATTTTTTCCACTTCTCCCTAGATCATACATCTGCAAATATCATGGTACTATTTTCAGCTTGGTGTATGGGTGTAATGTGCGAGAAAAATCAAATAGCATCAATAATAATAAGGTTGAGAAGACTTGGAACACCGAAGGCATTGCTCTTGACAGAAGCTAATTGAAAAATTATTGACTGACGTATTTCAGAATGACAGCAAACAAATATTGCTGCCAGCAACATTCAAATCGCAGAATGACTGAGAAAATAAGAGAAATCAGAGCCAGAACCGATTCATTTCTGTACTCATTTTTTTCACAAGCGATTAGTGAATGGAATAGAAAGGATTTACCAGGCGAATAAACTTAAAATCTGACAGGAGTAGCTTTTGATAAAGCACTCCGGCCATCCTGATCTGGGTTTTCCTAGGTTTTCCTGGATCACTCCAGGCGAATGCTGAGATGGTTCCTCACAATAGCCCATGGGCACCTCCTGCCATATCCCATATATCCCTTCCAAACCATTACCCTTTCGGATAGGTTATTGATATGGTCAATTCTATGAAGTATTTGGGAGTAACAGTACAAAGGAACATGAAATGGGACATACACATTAATTCGTTAGTATGTAGAGCAAATTCTAGGCTGCAATTCATAGGTCGAATCTTGAAAAATTGTAATGAACAAACAAAGGAGATAGCGTACAAATCTCTTGTGTGTCCACATTTGGATTATTGTTGTGCCATTTGGGACCCGTTTCATAAGGGGTTGATCGAAAGTATAGAGAAAGTACAGAGAAGAACCGCTCGATTCGTAACCGCTTGCTACAGTCCTTATGAAAGCGTAACAGAACTGATTAATAGACTAGGCTGGGAGTCTCTGGTAGATAGACGACACACGTTTCGTTTAAACTTATTGGTAAACATGCGTACTCCCACTTTCACTTTTGAGTGTAGTGAAATATTTCTTCCACCAACCTATTTGAGTCGGAAGGATAGGAAAGATAAAATTAGAGAAATAAGGTACCGGACTGATTCTTATATGAATTCTTTTTTCTCTCATACCATTAGGGATTGGAATGCACAGCAAAGAGATTAGCTTTGGTGCTGAGCACCCTCTGCCACCCACAATTTTGTGAATTGCAGATTATATATGTAGATATGTAGATGTAGATGTAGGTGCATTGCACCCTCCGCCACACACTTCTAGTGAATCGCTGAGTAATAATAGTAATAATAATAATAAAACATATGAGAGTGAATCAATTGGTAGTGCACAGCAATCTTTCCCTGCAATACTTGCAAACTTTTGGCATTTAGAGAATTGGTAACTGTTCAAAAGTACAGAAACAATGTGCCTTTTCTCCGTGCATATTCTCAATGTGTTACCTATTAAGCTTTATGTTGCATACATTGTTGTGCATTACTTATTTCTCTCCCTCCATATATGGAAAAGAGGTCTGAGTGTTTGATAAAGTACTAATTTTTTTAATTATAATGCACACACACATACAGACAATACTATTTACCTCAAGATTTGTCAAATTTTGTGCATGAATCAACAGCGACCGTAAGGTGGCAGTAGAACCAATGCGCACGCGGCAGGTCTTTAATTGTGGGAGCATTTTCCCACTGCGTCCGAACCAGTCACCTTCCAGTTTTGCTCCAAGTTCTTCTAATGAAGGACAGTTTTCTGCTAGCATCACTAGGCTAATGGGATGATTCTGTAAGATAGTGAAGACTATGAAAACACACAACATCAATAGAGAGAAGCCTATATAATAAACATGCTTTAAACACAAGATGGAAAAAAAGAACAAATCAAAACTTATAGCATATGGTACTGTAAAGTGGTCAGAAACTTACTTAAAGAATGTTGCCAGCTAATAATAATCATTTGTGGCAGAAACCATATAATGATTTAAGACTTTTTTTTTCTTATTAACATAAACTAGTTGGCCCAGCATGCGTTGCAATGCCTGTTTTTCTTTCTAACTGGGTAAACATATGTAAAGCAGACACATTTACATGTACAAAGTAAGTGAATATTGTGCATAAACCAAATTTAAAAAAGTTTATTCTAGTGTTTTGGGATATAAGATATTATTGGTATTTCCATCTTCTGCTAGGAGGCTGGATATGAAACTTCTGATGTTTTATCCCTTTTGGAAGGGATATAAGTAAACATTCTGGATCACCATCCACTTCGGCTGATTTCCCTACTGTTTTCCAGATATTTGCAAAAAGACTGAATGGTTCCAAGTGTAAATTTTGTATAAGTAGGGTGATGTGTGCATTTTTGTAAACTTAATGTAGAAGTTATTTTTTATATTTGTTTTAAAGTATAAAAGTGGGCAAAATTCCATCGAAATCAGATAAAAACTATAACTTTTCATAAAGAACATGTGCAAAAATTAAATAGGGTAAAGGGGGTGGAGGGGTTGTGTTCTTGTAAACAGAATTTAGACAATATTTCTCTCTCTTGTGTGCATTGTTGCATCGAAATCTGATAAAAACTGTGGCTTTCTATAAACATTGGAAATTAGGTAAGGTGGGGGGAAAGGGGAAGCGGGATTTGGCTTTTGCAAACCAAAAGCAGGCAATACTTTTCTGTTTGCTTTATACTACTGCAAAGTTACTTCAAAATTGGATAGAAACTGTAGCTTTGTACAAGAACATTGACAAAAATTAAGAGGGAAGAAAATACGAGGGGGCTGGGTTTCTGAAAACCAAATGTAGACAGTATTTTTCTGTTTGTTTTAAGGTTTATGTGGGCAAAGTTCCATCAGTATCAGATAAAAACTGGGTATGTGTAAAGCACATTGACAAAAATCAAGCAGGTGGAAAAGGGGAGAGGGGATGGGTTTTTGTAAACCAGATATTAACAGTATATATTCTACATTCTTTCAGTAATTTTCTATTTGTTTTAAAGGATATGTGTGCAAAGCTCTATTGAAATAGGATAAAATATGTGGGCATGTATAAAAATTAAGGAGTGTAAAGGGAGATTTTAATTTTTTTTAAACCTTTTTTTTTTTTGCCACCCACCACATTCTCCAACAAATTTCAAGTCAATCAACCAACTAATTTTCGAGTTTTGTGAGCATAAACAAAGAGGCTGAATTTTAATATATAAAGAAGACTAGGATTTGCCTGCTGCTATACACACTTGAAATTTGGCATGTTTACAAACGCTTTACCCTTTTTATTCTAGTACCAAATATTACCACTGGGAAGCAAAAAAATGTAAATTTCATTTAAAAACTTTCCCTTCTCTAAGTTATTACCTTAGATTCAGTTTTCATACTGATGTCTGAAACTTTTATTTGCTAGGATTATATTTTAATGCAATATAATATATAAGAAATTAAAGGTATGTGAAACACTGGCAGCACCGGTCCAAAAAGGGCGTACCAAGAAGCAACTGTCCTTTGGGTCAGAAATTTGGAACGGACTTCCCTGAAAACATTCCTTTTGATTAAAAATTTGTATTAAAGGAAAAAGAAATTTTTGCCCGAGACATAAGGCAACACAAAAGTTACCATTACAGTACAGTCGGCAGCCATTTCTAAATACATCTCTGCCGCCAATGATAGCACCTGCGGCAAGGAATATAAAATTGCTGCTAAGTTTTCATAACATCAACAAATACACTCCTATGTCGTGGCTAATAACATGTATTTTTTGTTTACTAACTTCTAAGAAACTACCCACAATGTGAGTTATTTTACTTTATCAGTATGTATTTTGTGGCTATTATATGAACATTTTGAAAATATTACTGCCTAAGGAACATTTGTACCAATTTTCAGATCAAATGGACAAATAATTCTTGGTTCGCCTTTATTAGACGACTGCCAAATTGTTCATATTAATATGTAGAGATGATTACAGTATATTAGAAAAATTATTTGCTGTTTGGATATTGGTTTAATTTTGATGATATATTGATTATTTCAATTATGCATAAGGCACGATGGATTTAGTTTTATAGTTTATGCAGTGTACCATAAGGTTTTAGGAATCCTAGTTAATTTTTAATTTCATCGGTACCATGTTACTGTTATCATAAACTCAATAGCACAAAAGAAGTTCCAACTTTATGGTTAAAAAACTAAAATTATTTTTTTTATATAAAATCAGGGCTTTGTGCATTACTTAATAATAACAATAAAACAGTTTATGCTACTGGCCTTAGTTTGACCGGCAGTCAAAGTTACTAATGTAGTGTAACAACGAATATGATGGTTGTTACTTAAATAGATTTTTATATACAGTATTAATATTGTATCTTTTGCAATTTATTTCCTTTTGTTTGCTCTGTCTAAAAATCCTCTCATACCAACAACCTTTGACCGTGTCTGTAATAATCTTGAATTAAGTTTGTTCCGAAAGGTTCTTTTCTATTCAAGATCTATTAAATTTTCGCTCTGCAAATATTATGTTCAAACTTCTTACTAAGCAACTATTATTATTTCCAAACTTCTGCTCGATTATCCTGTCTTGCTCATTCGCCTTTTCTACCAACAATTCCCCTAACTTTTTCTTTTTCCAGAGATCGTATATTATTAAACATATCGGAGCAAACAATCTTTATTAAACCTGCTATTCTTTTTATTAATTCTTTAAACTTTTAATTTACCAATACTACTACCTTTACCAATCTAAATATATAATTTTATTTATTTTTAATTAGCTAAGTTACAGTAGTTGTTCGAAATATGGGCAGTTCAGCACAAGTTATTTCACAAGAAATACATACTGTTATCTGTTAATGTTTATTGTAGGTGTGGCTCTTTTTCGGGCATTTTTCTTCGAGAAAAAGCTGAATTCTGTATCAATATGACATATCAGAAATTAACTATTTTAATGCACATTGTACCACATTGAGTGTCGACTGCAAGCATGTTGTATCAGAGACAAATTGTGTAACTGTCAAAGACGTTAATAATCTCAGTCATTGTGCTTACAGAAAATTATATATTACTCATGTTTATTATGTTTGATTCTTGCATGATGTTTATTTTAAAGTACTGCAGTGCAAAAAACTGAAGAGCCAAAGCAAAAAATAAAACAATCCTAGAATAAGTAGTGTGGTATTTTGTCAGTTTTTCTTGAAAAGAATTCTCACCTCATATAGGGAATGATGCATAGCCCATAATTGTATCACCTGTTAATGGTGTTAGTTAACTGTTCCATCCCTCAGTACATATAAATCACTAGCCACTTCTGCAGATTTTTATCCAAACCATTAGCTCTAAACATTTGAAAACACAATTCAAATTTCTGTGGTAGTTTTTTTTTTTTTTTGTGATACCGGTTCAAACCTTACAACACATGCAGATTGGTTAGAGATTTATAATAGTATAGATTTACTTCTACAGCTCTAACCCTCCAAGCATAATTCAGAATTGTGTCTTATTTCAATCTTTCACAAAGTAAATATGAAAATCCTATCAATTAAAAACAGTAACAATGGAGCAGGAATAAATGCTGCGAGGTGGTATTAATATGGAAAGGAATGATTTTTGCTTTTGGTATGCAGTTTATAGGTTACAAAGACTCTTACTTTCATCCTATAGAATATTGTCAGTAAATTAAATGAAGCTGTAAAGAAATAAAGAAAATAGGAATTTTTGTAATTTTCCCCAAAACTGGCATTTTTAAATGTATTGTAACATTGTGAGGATGGTTTAAACTTTTGAGCAAAGCCTAAATACTAACCACAAAATAAAAATCATTTGCATCTAATTATTTATGCGTTTGAGAAACAGAACTGGGTCAATGAGATAGCCTCTGTCATTTAATTTTGATGAAGCTTATGCCTCATGCTAGTGTCACCACTCATTCACTTTTGCCTTTTATGTATTTTGATTTTAAACTCTCTCAGTTGTTAAACTTATTGTTGTAGAAGATTGGTGCTAATTACTCAGTCCTATTAAAAAACTTGACATTTTAAATCTTTAAATTTAGTGCTTTTTACTGGTTCACAAAGATTTATGAGATAACCAAGATGCCAAGAGGTTTAAACTTCCTCAAAAGTTGGTTTCTAAATGTGTCTAACTTCTCAAATTTCATCACCCTCGATAAACATTTTTCCTGTACTTTTATTTAATAAAACAGACCTACCAGTGTGGCTTGTGTGTTAAAGTGCCATCATTCTCTATTGGAGAGGTGCAACAGGACCAGGTTTGAAATCTTCCAATTGCACTTTTTAGTCAGTTTTCCTTAACCTCCGCCTCATAAACTATACATTTCACACAAACACATGGAAACACATAAGCCTTCCTGCCCCTTCCATTGTTTCAAGAACTGAAAATCCTGGTTCTAACTGCCCAGATAAAACACTGGACAAATTCTTGATTACAAGCCATCAAGGCTTTGCATTATCTAACCAATAGGGTCAATTCGCAAATAATAATAATAATACAGCAAAACATACATAAATGAGACATCAGATTTTTTTCCAAAGATTTAAAGCACATTACAATAACAAACGTTGTAGCATTCCATCTTAATTTAATTTAATTTAATTGCAATGGAGCGAACGCTCTGGTGGCAATTTCCCTACACACCCAACTTCCCCCTATCCTACACTCACCTACATTTGCCCTCTACAAATTTTAACTTTAAATTCTTTTAACATTTTCGGTAGGTTATTCATCATTCCCCTTGGTAACTCATTCCAATCCCTGACACCCTTACCTAAAAAAGAAAATCTTCCCACACCCTTGTGCCTGAAATCGAGTGCCAGCTTGTGGTCATGGTCATCTTTTCCCTTCCATGAACTACTTTTCATACCTACTGCAATATCTTTCCATGCCTCATCGCCAGTATACGCCCTGTACACTCCCATGACCCTCCTCATCCTCCTCCTGTCTTGCAGTGAATCCCATTCCAGCTCCTTTATCATATCTGTCACTGATTGCATTCTGCAATAATTTCCAGAAACAAATCTAGCAGCCCTTCTTTGCACCTTCTCCAACTCCTGTATTTGATACTCAAAATGTGGGTCCCATACTACACTACCATATTCGAGCAATGGTCTGACCAAAGTTTTGTAACCCAATTCCTTTACTTCTCTCGTGCATCCTCTCATCACACTTTCCAACAAGTGCAGAGTTTTGAAACCTTTTCCTACCACCTGTCCAATGTGTCCTGCCCAGTTAAGCTTGTTATCAAAAGTAATGCACTGTTCTGGACAAGCTTGCCTGGCAGCGATAATCAGGAGCTTATTATGTAATTGTAGATTTCAGACACTGTATTGCTTTTAATACAATAACGACAGTAATTCAGTTCTCTTAAAATACTTTCACCTATCAAAACACCACTCATTCAGAAAATAATTACACATATTTACAATCTACCATTTTTCTGCTCTAAATTTAGCTAATTTAAAGGATTTTATTAGTAGGGACTAGGTTTAGTGACATAATAACCTCTCCTCAGGGTTCATAAAATTTTACTGGTAAAAAATTAGTGAAACCTTTATAAAGTTATAAAGGCATGTTGCACTACAGGTAAGTACAAATCTTAAATAAATTATCAGTTTCTTTGGCTCTTCAGTGCATATAGACGGTGCCAAACATTTAACACAAAATTTTTAGGAAGCCATAACTTCCAAAATCATGTTTCATTAATCCTTCTAAATAATACTCTCTCGCATGAAATGTAGTATTTCCGAAGCTTAATTTTATGATCTAAAAATGTTGTCTAAATATGAAGTTTTATCAAAATCATTGGAGCCGTTTTCGAGATAGCAAATATGTATAAGAATTGCTCGTTTAAAGATAAAGGTTCATTACAGTGATGAAAAAAAGCAGTGATAGTCACAAACCAGTTTTAATACCAGTCTCCAATTTAGAAACAGTTTTGACAATTGCCATAAAGCATTTTAAATCTTCTGATGAAATTTGTTGGTACCTTCGTTTGATTAGACATTCCCAAAGTTTAGCGCTATGTATGTTGTCATAGGCCTTTTAAATATATGAGAAGATAAAGATAATATCTCTTCCATTCTCCCAATGCTTTACCATGGTAATCTGAACATAAGAGATCTGTTATTCACCTGTTAGCTAAAACTCCATAATGCTCTTCTTCAAACCGGGATTCAGTGTCTGTTGTCAGCCTACCCTCAATAATTTTCCCCTGTAGTATAAGGCCATGAGATAGAAGTGTTATTCCTCTGCAGTCCTTACATTTTAAACTGCACTTTTTAGAGATTGGCACTATAATTCCCTTGGTCCAGTCAGAGGGGGCTTTTATTAATATGGGGAAAAATCAACTGTATATCAACAGGCATATTTTAAACGAAACATTTTGCTGTTGTGGCTGCTGATTTGTGCCACTGACATGATGTATGGGTGTTTGCAAATTTGTGAATGTCTTTGTAGTGTATAAGAGTCTCACCATGAAAGAACCTCAAATACCTTGCACATGAGTCAGTTCAAACAACTCGCAACAAAATTCAAACACAATATTTCTTGGAACACAACAGCCAGCTGTATTTAACTTTATTTATAATGGCACAGAATCTTTAGCAAAGTCATAATTGGAGATGATTACCAACAGTTTATAAAAATTTCCATTTTTTAAGATGAGGTCATATTAAAATCAACTTCTGAGCCAGTTAACCACATCATTACATGCATAAGCCTTACAGAGAACAATATGATATGGTGCAACTTTGCTCGCAGTTGAATCTAATGTGCTGGGCACCGATTTCAAAAATCAAAGTAAATATTAGATTTTTTAATCATATATTTTTCACATGACAAAATGAGGCAGGTAGACAGTGTGGGCTACATCCATGGGCACATGTAAGAAACATGCAAGTAACGCATCAACTGCCAAATTAAAATGTTTAGGCAGTTTTCTGTAATCATGTAGGCGAATATTGGAATGGTCCCTAATTTCTGCATCAGAAACGAAAAGTTCTATAAGCAACTAAATATAGCTCTTACAGTTCAGAGAAAGATGCATATATTTAACTTATAACTTAGGGATAAAATTCTTGTACCAAAATAGGAAGTTAGACAGGCATCCTACGCATGGCCAAAGAACCCCTAGCATTCTATATAACTGGGAGTTAAGGATCCCATTCAGCATAGGCTCCAAAAAATAATATCTAAAAACATATATAACAGGTGAGTGCAATGAATCTTCATCCTGAACTGTTTTCAGCAACTAGCTTGGTCTATTGGGAACACAGACCTCTTCAGCATTTTCTATCTTTCTGCCATTCCTCCTCTTCAACTACTGTCCAGGTTGCTTTTCTATCTTGCACAATCCTTTCTATTTTTTAACCAATCTAACACATACTCTTCCTGGAAGCCTCTGCCTTTAGATTTAAAATTATAGTTTTCTTCTAGAGCTTTTCATCACTTATCCTCTGCACTACATTCTTCTCCTATGTTTTTTTTTTTTTTTTTTTAATACATAAATTTCCATCAAGAAGGAAATTAAAATTCTTTCACCTTGTATCAAAACTGCCACTTTAAAGAAGTATATTTTAGCACATAATTTAATATGCAATACATAGAAGAATACTTATAATCATAGGTTTACACAGAAGGAAAAAAATACTGGACTATGACACCATATGTTGGGTAACATTCTTGAAAAAATTACCCACTCAACAGTGCATTAATTTGTGGATATGATTAAAATATACCACTTTGATTAATTAAAAATTGAAAGTTTCTTTACATTTAAGTGAACAAAATGGTATAAAATAATCTTGTTACTCATAAAATAAGAGGAAGTGTGATGCAGCTATTAAACATTGATCAAATTAAGGTAATTACTCACCTGGTCTACAAGAACCAGTTTCTTGATGCTATCTCCAGCTTGAATAAGATATTCCTCTAAAGAAAAAGAGAAGTCTACAAAATCAAAATCAACAGTTAGTGAGGTCAAGTGCTTGAAAGCTGTCAAGCTACACAGCCATGAGCCTCTTGTATAAAGACTGTTCAGTTGAGGTACAGAGCGACAAAGCAAGGCAGCTTTCTCTGGTGGCATACTTGTATCCCATAGATCTGTAAGTGACAATACGAGAGTGCGTTCCTGTGCTAGATTAACTATAGCATCACCAACATTCCTGTAAAAAAAATTAAATGCTAGTAAAATAGAAGCCTCGCTTCAGCAATTTGTTCTCAAGCTAATATACAATATCCTATATTGAATATACTATGAAACTCTAAAAAATAAAGAGAAATTTTCATTTTGCAGTTAATGATACATAGATATCCACAATATTAATCTCTTAACAAGCTAAGTAAATTTTCATTTTACTGTAATTTTTTTTTTTCTTAGGCCCAGAAGATATCATGTGCAAGGAATATAAAAGGAACCATTCCAGTATTTGTCTGAAATTATTTCAGGAAACCCAAGCAAACTGAAATCAGTATTCTGCAGAAATGTCTATAAATCACAGTAATGACATGCTTTGTTGTTTGAGAGGAACTTGAATTTACTGAATTTCAACCAATGGACCTAATTATTTCCCACTACATAATATTATCAATGTCCTAAGCTCTTTTCACTTTATCATTCCCACGAAGGAAATTAAAACTGTGAAATTTCTAGCATTTGCTATGGAAATATAATCCACTCATCCAATGATAGTAATAAAATTTCTGTACTGAGGAATAGAAATAACCTGTCCACAATTTACTTTAAAAAAAAAAAAAAAAATATGTGAAAATCCAGCTAACAAATATAAATAACAAATACAAATCATATTCCCCTATCACAGTAAAAGAAAATAACCAGATATGACAAACAGATATGGAAACAGAGGCTGTGCATTAGGATGGAAAGAAAGTGGGGGAACAGAAATCTGCAACAATTTTAAACACAAACATTTGCTTGGCAAGGAATTCAAACCCAGAAATAGAAACCAAATGAAACAGAATTAAATCCAAGCAAATGTTATAAAAAAGTAATACACATAAAGAATAATAATAATAATGAGTAAGCGTTAATGTTGTTGAGTACAACTGAAAAGAACTGATTATTGATGAAAAGACTTTTAGAAACTAGGTAGGGTAGATGACAGTGAGGATTGTGGTGATCCAGGTGGACTACCTCCCTCAAAACCTATATACTTCTCAAATCAGTATCCTGGGTAGCCAAGCATGAAATAGTTAAGCAATAGTAGAGGGATAAGACTGGCACAAGTAACACACTGCCAGGTTACCGAATGCTATTATGTTGCAAGCTGGTGAAATGAACTAATACAGTACGCTATTGTTGGGGCCTTCCCCTCTCCACACAGTGGCAATATGGAGGGAAAGATGGTACTTAATCTCTCAGAAAAGTCACAAGTAGGTCTCCCTTGACAAATCTTTCAATGTTTAATACTGACACAGATACTGAGGGCGCTGACACCTGCAGTCCAAGTTGCTATGCCGCTTTCATGAGAAGAAATTAGCAGATGACTAATTAAAGTTGGGCTTCTATGAGATGGGGGGAAATGTGGACGTAGTCACGTGAGTGTAGTTTTAATATTTTATGCCACTTTAATACAATTTAAGGAAATAAAACTTAACACATAATAAAATAATCTTACTACACACAATTTCACAAACACATTGACTAGTTCTATAATACAGTCAGCATAGGCAGCAAGTTATATCCCACAAGGGGGCATCCATAAATTACGTGAGGTGTTTTTTTGGATTTCTGGAACCCCGCCCTCTCTAGTTAGACTTCGTGAGATCTGCCCTCCCCCCAACCCTCTGGTGAGATCTGGTTATTTCGCATAATTTATGGATGCCCCCCCAAGAGCAACAGTTAACAGCAACAGCGCTTTGTCGTTTGCTATGACTAGGTTGTCGAGTATACAAGGCTTGTCTAGTTTTTTTTTTTTTTTTTTTTTTGCGTATTATCAGGTGTTGTGGGGCCTGCACACATTCACAAAACTCGTCTCTCAGATGCTACCCCAGATTTCTTCAGATTTTCTTTCTGTTGAGGAACACTGATTTAAGTTCTACTCAGGGCTTTGCAGATCATGTACTGAAGATTGTAGCTTGCTAATTTCTGATGCCAATGTTTGCCAAAGTTCTGCTCAGTGTTTTTTAGATGGTTATGAAATCGGTGTGACTGTATGTAAGGAGCTTCTTCTTGATTTAAGCCTCAAAGATTTGGAATTTGCATCCAAGCATTAGTGCCTCGGGGCTGCCTCCTGTTTTCACCAGTTTCTGCAGCTGCCCTCCTGATGTGTGGGGGAAAGGGGGGAGCTGATATATTTGGTTTTCTGGGAATAGGGTGGAGGCAACCTGTTATGATGGGCCTGTCTAATTTCGTTCTACATTTACCTTCTTCACTTCACATGGGAGCAGTTTTACCAACCTGGTGTGGCATAACCTGTAGCTGAGAAACATAATGATAGAGCTGTATCAGGCACTGGATAAATTGTGCCATCCATCATTGAACATGACATAAGCACCTACAAGGTTGATAAATTGGTGCCTGTGATCCATCTTCATTCTTATCTGTCCTTTATATGCTGTATGAGGTTCAGAATTTGTCCACATCATCTGCTGGGACAAAAGCCTGCTTGATCTTTAATGATGATTTGTTCTAAATGTTCTGAGACATGGTTGATAATCATTCTCTCTACAGTTTTATACAACAGGCATAGAAGGGAAAGGGGATGAAATTTTTTTGGGTTCTGTTAAATCCTTCCCAGACTTTCATATGGCAATGATCTTTACTTTCCACCAGACCTTTGGGATCTGCTTTTCTAGGAAGCATTTGTTCATTAGCTTCAATTACACTGTCTGGCGGTGTGTCCAAATATCATCATTTGTTCAGATCTCTGGTCATCTAGTTCATCAGCTTTATTGTTCTTCACAGTGTGGATGGAGTCATCCAGTTTTTTCAAAGTGAAGGTAGTGGCAAGATGGTCTTCATTTCCACACTTCTTACTGGTTTTGCTGTTGAGTAAAACTTGGTGTGCTATATGGTCATAGATTACTTTATCCTGGTAAAAAAGGGGTGTGGAGTGTGAATGAAGGATCAATATTAAGTTTTTTAATAGATGCCAGACCTAGCCTGATGATATAGCTTGTTAGGTTCTAGACTAGACTAGATGTCTAGGTCGTGACTTCTAGCTTAAAACATCAGAAGCTTTCTGCATCTGATGAAGACAGCAGAGCCAGCTGTTGAAATGTTGCGTTTTTATGATGCTATCTGGTTGAACATCTGCGAAGCTTACTTGGATCCAGATACATGTTATCCAATCCACTCTAAATCACAGTGGCACTTCCAAGGAGCAGATTGGGAAGCCTATGCGAACTATACTGCCACTCACATTCAATGGATCAAAGCAGTCCCAGAGAATTATGCAAGGTTTGTAGTACTAATAAAAGCTGCAGTGAATAGAGCGATCCCAGGAGACTTCTGGAAAGACTATATTCCAGGATGGAGTGAGGAGTCAAGCAGACTTAGAGAAGAATTTGAGGAAAACAACTCTCTTGAGAAGGCGACAGAAATACTGCAATCTCTTGAGCATGCTAGACAATGATAAATGGATAAAAATTCTTAAAAATCTGAATTTTACCCATTTTAGCAAAAAATGTCTGGTCTCTTATTCGTAAATTAGACCGTACATCGATGCCCTCAAAGAGACACTCATCCATTAATGTTGAATCAATCGCAAACCACATTGTATCTACTTCTAGAACAAAAAAGGACAAGCAGTTCACTAGATGGGTCAAATATGAACTTTAAACGTCAAAAGTGCGAAACTCAACATCACTCCATATACTCCCATCCATTCACATTCCAAGAGGTTTAGGAAGGGTTAAAGACCCTTAGAAATGGAAAAGCTGCAGGACTAGATGGGATTTGTCCAGAACTACTGAAAAACTGTGGACCGGTTATATCTCATTGGTTTGCCTCATTCTTCAGCTCCATACTGCAATCTGGAAGGTTTCCTCAGATCTTCAAGTGAACAAAAATCATTGCTTTACTTAAACCAGGAAAAGATCCGACTTTCCCCACAAAGTTATCATCCAATAGCCTTACTCAGTGTCACTGGAAAGACTTATTTTGAACAGAATAGCTCTGGCAATCGAAGCCCTGATCCCTGTTGAACAAAGCTGGATTCCATTCCAGTCGGGACTGTAGTGATCAAGTGCTGTCTTTCAACAAATACTTGGAAGTACGTTATCAGAAGAAAATGAGGAACATCTCTGTATTCCTAGATCTTTTGGCAGCATATCATACAGTTTGGAGAGAGGGTCTCCTTCTCAAACTGATCAAGGCAGTTCCCTACAAAAAGATAATTTCTTTACTGGAAAACATGTTAAGTAACTGCCTGTTGCAGGTGAACACCGAGTTCACAAGCTAAATAATGGTGTACCACAAGGATTGGTTCTCTTCTCTATACTTTTTAACTTATATACTCACTAGCAGTTACCCATGACTTCGTCTGCGTGGAAGAGTGTTGTAATAGAAGATTTTCTTGAGAGGTCTGGTCGCTCAGTGGTTAGGGCGTTCAACTGGAGATGGAAAAGTACCCAGCTTGAATCTCAGTCTCGGCAAGGATTTTCATAGATTCTCAGCTCGACCTTCACACATAGGTTGTTGTGTGATGTGAAGTACGCCAGAATGCTCACGTGGTTCTGCTTTCATGTTGAACTTTAGGTCCCCTATGTCCAGTAGGATTACTGTGATCTTGTTGCTCGTCGATGCATTGTAACATCTCTCGTGTTGTCCTAGTGGCACACGGTCAGGGTGGATCATTACCTTACAGGTTACTTCGGGCATGTTCTCCAAAGCTCCGGCAATTCAGAAGCCGCTAGACGTTCCAAGTGCTCAATTCTTTGCAGCTCTGCTTGAGGATTTGTCTCCTGAGTTTTCTTACATTTCTTTGAAAGATTTGACCTTCACTTATCCGGCATCTATTACTAATAAAATTCTCTTAAAATTACTAATTTCAAGTCTCACGAATAAAAATGAATATAGTTTTCAATACTGGAAACTGAAAACGTCAAAACATTAGCAATAAATTGATGGAATCGACTAAATATAAAAAAAATACTAACATTCAAAGAGCAAATACCTAAGTGCCCACGAACGTTCATCTCCCTTTAAAAAATTGCAATACTAAAAATGAATAGTTTTACTTGCACTGAATATCTGACAATTACTATTTTTTTTTTTAACTTAAGTTGTTCACTGAATATTGATTTTGTTTTGAGTATATATCGGTTCCATCAATTAATTCTGCTTTAAAACTGAAATTTTTGTATTATGGTAGTAATCGATTCTTTTATTCATAATGATCAGTGTTAATGTTGGTTTCTCTATCTGTGGAAACAGTTGAATGCCTGTAGACCAGTTTACTATAGTTCATTCGTTTTGATCCATTAATTCTGCGCTAAAATATAAGTTTCAATGTTAAGGTAGTAATTGATTCTTTCTTCATAACTGGTTTCTCAATCTGCAAACAGAATTGAATAACTACCGGCAAATTACCACACTGCTTTTCTGCCACTTCACTATCTGAATAAAACATTTGTAAATTTCAAAAATTTACTTCAGGCAATGCCGCGTGTTCTGTTAAATCATCTAAGCTTATTATAAATCTTTTGATACAATATCGGTACAAACCAATACATGACGTCACTAAAATGGTGCTCATAAAATAACTAATAATGTTTCAGGTAACAATTGAAAGGAAAGAAATGCCGCTAGGCAATACAGTGATACCTCGACATACGAGTTTAATTCGTTCCGTAACCTTGCTTGTATGTCAAATTGCTCGTATCTCAAAGCAATTTTCCCAATTGAAAATAATTGAAATGCCATTAATCTGTTCCACCTCCCAAAAAACCACCTCAGTTGTTTTTGGTAAGTGTTTTTGAATAAAAAAAATGTACATAGTTACAAGAAGAAACATTTATTTATAAATAACAAATTCATATTCTATAAAAACATAATAAAAGAAAAAGTGAAGTTCTTACCGAAGCGCTTAATTTTTGTCACTGGTCTTCACTTTTTTCATCACGCTCTTCTCATTTTCACATGCAGATGGTTTAAAAAAAACTGTCCAAGGAGGTTTGTTTCTTCATCCCTTTCAGGATATTGCGGAAATGAGTTAGGCAAATTTCGTTGAACAACTCCGATGCAAGACCAGTTGCAACTTTTTCGGGGTGATTTTTATCCACAAACTCTACAACTTTCTCCCACATTCCCAGGATCTCTTTTATATCTCTTGTAGAGATAACCTCCTCCATCTCTGGCTCCTCTTCAAAACTAATTTTCTGTTGAACCACCGTATGCTGCTGTGAATGTAGATCATGTAACTATTCCGTTGTCAGCTCCTGAGATTGTTCCTTGACGAGTTCGTTCACATCTCTCTCATCCACCTCCAGACCCATGGATTTTCCCAGAGAAACAATCTCCTCTACCACTGACACATTGGGTTCCAATCCTTCAGGCCACAGCTTCTTCCATGCAGAGGTTAAGGTCCTCGTTGTAACACCCAGCCAGGCTTGATCAATACATATTAGGCATATCACAATGTTAAAGTGGTCCTTCCAGAACTCTCGAAGGGTAAGGTTTGTGTCTCCGTCACCTCAAAGCAGGGCCGAAAAATGTGTTTGGTGTACAACTTCTTAAAATTAGAAATCACCTGCTGATCTATGGGCTGCAGGATAGGAGTGGTGTTGGGTGGTAGGTAGAGAACCTTTATAAACTTAAACTCTTCGAGTAAATCATCTTCGAGATTTGGTGGGTGAGCAGGGGCATTGTCGAGGACGAGAAGGGCTTGCATGAGTAGGTTGTTTTCCTGTAGATATTTTTTAACATAAGGGCCAAACAGCAGGTTTCTCCACTCCACAAAGAATTTTCTCGTGACCCATGCCTTCAGATTTGCCCTCCACATAACTAGCAGTTTTTCTTTTAAAATCTTGTGTGACTTAAAGGCTCTGGGATTTTCCGAATGGTATACTAGCAGAGGCTTGATTTTGCAGTCGCCACTTGCATTGGTGCAAAGTGCTAGAGTTAATATATCCTTCATGGATTTGTGACCTGGCATCGTCTTCTCCTCTGCTGTTATGTAAGTCCTATTCGGCATCCTTTTCCAGAAAAGCCCTGTCTCGTCACACTGGAAGATTTGCTTTGGATTCTATCAGTTTGAAAAATGTTTTGATGTAAATCTCGGCTGCCTTCACATCCGAACTTGCTGCCTCACCATGCCTGATGAAGGAGTGAATGCTGGTCCTTTTCCTAAAATTGTCAAACCAGCCCCGACTGGCTTTAAACAAGTCTTCCTATTCCTCGTTTGTGGAAGTGTGTGGAATCTGCTTCAGCAAATCACCGTAAATCGCTCGTGCCTTCTCACATATGATGCTTTGTGTTAAGGTTCCTCCTTGTAGCTGCTTCTCTATCACCCACACCATCAGTAGTTTCTCCATCTTTTCATGGAGAAAGGTTCGGAGCTTAGAAATTATTGTAACACCCTTAGCTGGCATTATACCCTTTATAAACTCCTTCTGTTTAAGCATAGTACATATCATTGATGTGCTACGCCAGTACATCCTCGCCAAGTCAATTAATCACACACCTTGCTCATGTTTTTCTATGACTTCACGCTTTAATTCAATAGACATCACCTTATTCTTCAGACCCATGGTTATAAAAATAAATGTGATAATGTTTTGTAAATGTACAAAAAGCAAAAAATGCGAACCCAACTTATCAAAAAAGCTTCGAAAATGAGCGAAACAAGCACACAGACTGAGGTCTAGTTGAGCTGGGGCAAAAACTGTGAGAACGCCGCCCCTTGAAACATTATTTGGCACCCCCATTGTTACCTGCCCGACCGCAAGTGACGCCCAGTGTAGTAGTAGAGCCGCGACTTAAATTTTCGCCCTTATTCCTCATATCTCAAATCTCTTGCTTGCTATTTTATGTACGCAAATGAAAACATCTCTTTGCGAACTTAACAACAGTACCTACCTTTTTTAAAAAAATTTAAGTACAGATTTATATTTCCTGCTTCCAAACTATTATTTGTGAGGTGCATCGGTTTATTCCTTTTAAACTAAACACAAACTTGCACATGTAAGAAGGTTTTTGCTTTTATTTCTGAAAAGTAGCGTTTGCGATTTATGTAAAAAGCAAAGAGTAAATGTGGCACGGCTATCTACGAAGTAGGAACCTCTTTGTTGTTTGCCAATTGATATTAATGCCGATTTCTAAAAGAGCTATGCATTTTTGCGGGATAAAATCTATCCTATGTCACTTCGCACACAATTTACTGACAAATTTCATATAAATATGTTGAGTTATTAAGGCGTGATTGATTCCAGAAGTACATCCAAACTTTCTCATTTTCTCATTCATATCTATATAGATGGCCTCTAGAAAATTTGTATATGTTGATTACATCAACCTTACAGTGAAAAGAACTAACTTTGAAGAGCCTGAAGAAATCCTGACTCATGACCCTCAGGGAATGGATGCCTACTTTTGAAAGTGGCAGGAAACAGAAATAGCTACAATCCATCTTAGCAACAAACAAATGAACTACCAGCCAAATATACTGTTCAGAGACCAGATGCTGAAGAATAACAGTACCCCAAAATACCTGGGTGTCAATTAGACAGGTCCCTAACTTACAAAAGGCACCTTAAGAATAAAGCTACCAACCTCAAAAGTTGGAACAATTTACTTCAGCAGCTGGCAGGAACTTCATGGGAAGCTGATGTCAATACATTAGGAACAACAGCCCTAGCCTTGGTTTACTCCACAGCTGAACACTGCTCCAGCGTGTGGCTTAATAGCTCTCACATTCAGTTGGAGGATGTTCATTTTCACCAAACAATGCGCATCATAACTGGCATGCTTCTATTTACAACTATTCAATGGTAACGTAGACTATTCGCCTCATGGTACACTTTGGCCAACGTGCTTGCACGGCTAAATAGTCTACACAGTTGGCCTGTCAGACAATCCTGTAGGATCTCCTGGCAATCCAGAGCACAGCAATCCTATGTCACCTAACGGTTCTTATCAGAACCAAAAGGCAAGAACCCTTGGACCTTCACTTAGGGTTTGCCAACTTAACATGGAAGGAATAAGCTGAACAAAAAGGGATTGCCTTTCAAAGTTTTTACTTGACCACAACGACGATATAGCCTGCATACAAGAAACCCACACCAAGGATGATTTGCAGCTGAGTTTAAGAGGAAAAATACAAGGCTAAAAAAATCTTAGGTGCCACACAACATCAAAGTTATGGGTGCGCAACGTATGTGCGAAATACTATTACCAATGCTTGCCTCGTCTCAGCATGCAACAAAAATAACATCCACATTATTACCACAGTGGTGAACAACATTAAAATTATTAATGTGTATAAGCCCCATTTTGTCTCACAGCCGAGTAAAGTTCTACCAGATTCTCGACATCCCATTATGTATATTGGTAACTTCAACAGCCATCACACAGATTGGAAGTACACAGAAAACAACCAGGATGGAATCAGGCTGGAGGAATGGGTGGCAGCAAATAACATGAACTTAGTTTTTAACCCAAAAGATGCAGGTACTTTTAAGGGGACCAACCCCTGCCTATCTATGCCATGTTAATTTAAGCAAGTATTTGACCCATTTGTGAAAAAAAAAAAAAACTATTTGATGCAGAACCTTAATATTATACTGAATATTACATGATGCTAGTAAATTCAACTATACTTATATCTACTTTATACGTTTTATAGTATTTAAGAAATAATTTTTTAAATCTTATATATATATAAAAATAGACGTGTTTTTTTCCTATATTTCACTTTTCAGCCACGACTACCTTGCACAGATCACTGATGTTTGTTGGTGGAAGTAGCATGGAGTTTCCTGTCGTGCACAATGTTGGCCGAATGCCGATAGCTGTGGGGATGTGGGAGATATAATGATTAAAGTTGGTCAGTGCAGGGCATTTTCATATTTCAACCAAAAATTCGTATCTCCGTATACTTCTCTTTCCTGCCACAACTACATAACATAGACCTTTGGTATTTGTGTGTGGTAGTAGAATCGTCTTTCCTGTCGTGCACTATGGTTGTTAGATGTCGGTAGCTATGGGGGTGTGGGAGATATGGGGGTTGAAAGTGGTCGACCTGTGGCAATTTCATACTTCTGCCAAAGACAAAAGTGTCATGGTGTATCACTTTTCAGCGAAAACTATAGATCACAGATAACTGGTGTTTGTGTGTAGTAGTAGCACAGAGTCACCTTTCGATCACAACAGCGGCCGATTTTCAGAAACTGTTGTACTGTGGTAGATATGGTGGTTGTAAGTGGCCGACCAAGGATAGTTTCGTATTTCGACTGTCTCCGCATATGTCACTTTTCTGCCACAACTACAAAGCATAGAACATTGGTGTTTGTGTTTGGTAGTAGAATCATATCTCATGTAGTGCACTATGGTTGTTAGATGTCTGTAGCTATGGGGGTGTGGGAGATATGGGGATTGAAAGTGATCGACCTGTGGCAATTTCATACTTCTGCCAAAGACAAAAGTGTCATGGTGTATCACTTTTCAGCGAAAACTATAGATCACAGATAACTGGCGTTTGTGTGTAGTAGTAGCACAGAGTCACCTTTCGATCACAACAGCGGCCGAATTTCAGAAACTGTGTTACTATGGTAGACATGGTGGTTATAAGTGGCCGACCAAGGATATTTTCGAATTTCGACTGTCTCCGCATATGTCACTTTTCTGCCATAACTACATAGCATAGAACATTGGTGTTTGTGTATGGTAGTAGAATCGTATCTCATGTAGTGCACTATGGTTGTTAGATGTCGGTAGCTATGGGGGTGTGGGAGATATGGGGGTTGAAAGTGATCGACCTGTGGCAATTTCATACTCCTGCCAAAGACAAAAGTGTCATGGTGTATCACTTTTCAGCGAAAACTATAGATCACAGATAACTGGTGTTTGTGTGTAGTAGTAGCACAGAGTCACCTTTCGATCACAACAGCGGCCGATTTTCAGAAACTGTGGTACTGTGGTAGATATGGTGGTTGTAAGTGGCCGACCAAGGATATTTTCGAATTTCGACTGTCTCCGCATATGTCACTTTTCTGCCACAACTACATAGCATAGAACATTGGTGTTTGTGTTTGGTAGTAGAATCGTATCTCATGTAGTGCACTATGGTTGTTAGATGTCGGTAGCTATGGGGGTGTGGGAGATTTGGGGGTTGAAAGTGATCGACCTGTGGCAATTTCATACTTCTGCCAAAGACAAAAGTGTCACGGTGTATCACTTTTCAGCGAAAACTATAGATCACAGATAACTGGCGTTTGTGTGTAGTAGTAGCGCAGCGTCACCTTTCGATCACAACAGCGGCCGATTTTCAGAAACTGTGGTAGTTTGGTAGATATGGTGATTGTAAGTGGCCGACCAAGGATATTTTCGTATTTCGACTGTCTCCGCATATGTCACTTTTCTGCCACAACTATATAGCATAGAGCATTGGTGTTTGTGTTTGGTAGTAGAATCGTATCTCATGTAGTGCACTATGGTTGTTAGATGTCGGTAGCTATGGGGGTGTGGGAGAAATGGGGGATAAAATGGTCGACCTGCGGCAATTTCATATTTCTGCCAAAGACGCATGTGTCACGTTGTATCACTTTTAAGTGAAAACTATCAATCGCAGATTACCGGCGTTTTTGTGTGGTAGTAACACAGAGTCACCCATGGATCACAACGTTGGTCGAAATTCGGTAACTGTGGGAGTGTGTGAGATATGGTGTTCGAAATTGGTCGATCATGAATATTTTCGTATTTCATCCAAAGACTTGTGTGTATCCGTAAATTTTACTTTGCTGCCGGAACTACATAGCGCAGAAGACTGGTATTTGTGTGTGGTAATAGTATCGAGTCTCCCATCGTGCATTATGGTGGTTAGATGTCTACAGCTGTCAATATGAATACTTTACAATCACGAACGAAGTTGTAAATGTGGAAATAAGTTTCTGTCTTTTTGTTACGTTTTGACGACTAAATGGCTATATCAATATTGATGGAATTTAACAATGAAATAGTGTAGGAAGGTCACAGGACATTTTTTCGGCATGAATAACAGTTTTAGTCACGAAATTTTAAGAACTTATCGAATGATGAAAGACAGACAGATTCGTGTGTTAGTCTGTAATGTTACGTTGGTTGCTCAGTCACGCAATCTGTTAGTGTTTGATTTATTAATAAATTTCGATAAGAAACAAAACTTATTATTTAGTATAGAAGTCAATTTGCTCTGCACTGTACTATTCATTTGTGTCTGTATAAAAGTTTGTGGCACCAATTTGTCTTCCTTTTTGACATGCCTTACGGACGTAAACCTGGCCTAAGGTGCAGGTCTAGAAGACAATGTGCTGCTATTAGATTATAAGATTCAGATGCTCATGTTGAATAAAGAAGAAAAAACCAAGCTGAAATAAAGCTGCCATCAGTTAACCCCCCTCCCCCCCCTCACACACACACACACACGTCCCCGCACCTTCGCTTACTTTTCTGTTTTTAAATATGTTGTAAATTGATTCTCTTCATGAGACAGATTAGATGATAGGATGATATAATGATGGCTTTCCATCATATTATGTCGACTCGGTGTTGTTTGGGACAAATCTTACGTTACTAACAGTTTTCTATATCCAATTCTGGAATTGAAACTCCAAGTCCACGTGTACGACGTCGCGGGTAACAGCTAGTTTATTAATAAAAATATTAAGTTTTTTCTACAGAATAGGGGGAAGATGGGTGTGTAGGGAAATTGCCACTGGAGCCTGTGCTCCATTGCAATTAAATTAAATTAAATATTAATGTTTGTTGTACTAGAGGTGGATTTTTATGTCATGCAGAGTCGCTGAAACTTTCATTCAATTATCTTTGATAGTTTCTGATATAATGGGGCATATGTAATGAAAATTTTAGTTTGTGGGAAATTGACTTTAAAGAAAATCTTTTGAAATTTATTGCTTAAAGTTAATTAGAACTGTCCTGCTGCATATGATGGTCCTTCTTTTGCCTCTAGCAGGTCTTCCAGCTTCTTTTTTACCTTCATGGATGTCTGTCTCACTTTTTTGGCCATATTAGCTGCAGACCTGTCTGCATCGGTTATCCTCAGCTTATCGCAATATTGCAACCCAGTGATCATATTTTCCCCAGGATTAATTCCCAGCTTTTCCAGAACTCAACACTTCCCAATATTACCACAATTGAATGTAATAACAGCATCATGAACCCCTGTTTTCATTGTATGCATGCCTAAACACATACTTTTAGGAAGGCGGTTCCAAATTATGCAGTTCAAACATTCAATTGGGTTCTGTGCCTGCCCATGCAGACATTTTCTTTGAAAGTCAGGATAAGCTAAGTCTCTAAAAATAAGTTTAACTGCTGTAATAACAGCAGCAGGAAGAGAATGCTGGTGAGAATAAGACTCTCCATTTGTCTGAGCCCTATTGTATTTGCACCAAGAATTTTCTCTCAATGGACACAACATGGCTTATCATCATTATGGAAGAACATGACACAAACATCTTTCTTCATTGCCTCCAGATTTTATTTATTTCTTCTAACTGCTTGTCCACAGTATACCTGCAAGTTTTCTATTTTAGTTTCAGATAACGGACCCTGTCTGGTCAACAATTTTCCATCTTCTAATTTTTTACCTCTCATGTCAACAGATAGTTTTCTCAGCCTTGTTCCCAAACATTTTTAAACATGACCCAGACATTCTATTTTGTTAATAATGGAATCTCCATATGGATTAGAGTTCACCACATTGTTGTATACCTTCCTGTCACCATCTCCCAAATATTTGGTGTACCGAACCATTCTTGTTTCAATGGACCGATGAAAAATGGGCAGCATTTCAACGCACGTGGTAGGAAAATGCTATTTAAATGCCCGAAAAAAAAATAAAATATTTTTCAACGAAATCCTTTTCAGTATACTTAAGGAATACCTTAATATATCGAAATATGATGAAATTCGAAAATCGATTTTTTTTCAACCTGAACCACGGAGTGGTCCCCTTAAATCAGGAAGATGGAACATCGAAACCAACCCAGATCTATGTTTTGTCTCACATGACTGTCAAAGCCACCCTCTACCGACTACAAGAAGAGTCCTACAAGCCTTTCCACATAGTCAACACTGACCAATCTTGCTAGAACTTGGTCTAACAACTCCCATAATTAGATCCTCGCCTTTACCTAGATGGAACTTTGGGAAAGCAAAGTGGGAAGAATTTGCCGGTAACCTGGATAAAAACTGAAGGTGTATACCTCGATTAGCAAAAAATTACAATAGATTTGTCAGAGTAACCATAGCGACAGCTAAAAAGTCTGTTCCTAGAGGCTTTAGAAAAGAATATATCCCATGCTGGAACGAAACATGCGAAATGCTATATAATGATTTCCAACAGATCGGGCACACAGAAGCAGCTGACAATCTGCTGCAGAACCTGGACAATGCCCGTAAACTCAAATGGAATGACACAGTGCAAACCTTGAATTTCAAGACGTCCAGTCGGAAAGTGTGGAGCCTCCTTAAAAAGCTAGGGGGAACCCCAAATAACCCTCAAGCAAAGCATCACGTCACTCCTGACTAAATAGCAAGCCGACTTGCCAACATGTCTAGAATGAGCGCCGATAAATATCATACTCGGAAAGTAAAAAAAACAATTGTTCCATCTAAAAAGAATGTACTCTGCCCCTACAAATCTCACATCCCCTGTCACTGATATAGAGGTGGCAAGGGCTATCAAACAAATGAAGAATGGGAAGGCTCCAGGTTTTGACGAAGTTCACCCGGAGTTCCTCACTGTGGCATAACATGGAGAAGTTATAAAAGGAGTTGGTTGCTAGGGAAACAGCAGTGTAACAAGAACCAGCGGGCGAGCAAGAAGGTTTAGTGTAAACGTTTGGGGTTGAAGATATTAATTAAATGAAAGGTTATCATCACTCAACTGTTTAAGGATTAAGTTTGTTTTGAAGTTTCGACCCAAGACTTGGGAAGAATATTTATTAAAATAACAACACAACGATAACACATTAAAATACAATGACAATAATCCTAATAAAATATGACATGGCGACCATGACAGGACCTGAAAAGGAGTGTTTTATTGGGGTTTTTTTTTCATTGTTGTGATTTTGGAAAAGTTGTATATGTACTATAATTAATGACAGAGTGAAGAGTACAAAGGTCCCTATATAAGTTCTCAAAAAGTTTACCAATATATTTTTACAAAGATATGATAAACTTGGGGAGGGTTGTGGCATAACATGGAGAAGTTATAAAAGGAGTTGGATGCTAGGGAAAAAGAAGCGTAACAAGAACCAACGGGCGAGCAAGAAGGTTTAGTGTGAACGTTTGGGGTTGAAGATATATAGTTGCTGCTTATAGAGGACCTTCGTAATCTTCAGATACGAATTAGTAAAGTGTAAAGGAAATAAAGATCGATGAGTTAAATGAAAGGTTATTGTCACTCAAGTGTTTAAGGATTAAGTTTGTTTTGAAGTTTCGACCCAACACTTGGGAAGAATCAGTAGCAGCTCGTCCTTAAAGGCTCTGAGGCGGAGCCGCCCCCAAGAGATATATTAAAATATGTTTTTTAAATAGAGTAATACAGAATTTAAAATAACAGGAAGTATTTCCAGAATTTTAGATACACGTTAAAAGCAGTGACAGTGAATATTTTTAGGACTGTTAATATAAATGAATGTTTCTCAAATGGGTAGTATTTTTGAGGCTCCATCTTCGGAATCTCATAAGACTGTACGTCGCAGAGGATTGTGGGCGTGGCTTTTACGGAGTATTGCTCTTATGGTCTCATTTTAGGCTCTCAGAGCGTAGCCTAAGGGTGCGGTACAACCCAACCATTATTTTCTTGAAACGTTAGTTACAGCGTAGGGAAGTCTGCAGTGTGGTTGAACTTCTACTCTCGAATCCCTGTGTCTGTATCTCCAGTTTATGCCTTCATCCTTGACTAAGCGATGTTAAATATTAATGTTTTGACAATGTAAAAGAAAATTTAATTTCTTGGGCTTTGGCTACACTGTCAACATTAGCAACATTAGTACAACTACACTAAGTTTGCAAAAGTTCCGCCAGAGTGCACCAAGATACAGTAGCATAACTTTCACCACCTAGCGAGAATTTTTTGAACGATTAATGCAATAGGCGCACAAGAAATTACTCTAATGAACAGACTCAGGACAGGACACACTTTTTATTACGTGACAAAAAATACATCATGCGGTTGGTGGATTCGCCGATGTGCCCATCGTGTAATTCTGTAGAGGATATTTATCACTTCATGCTGAGCTGCAAGCAACATCAATCAGCGAGAAAACAACTGCTAGATGATGGTCTGAATATAACTGATATAACTTCTCTGATGCAATCTCTCTCAGTTCCGAGCAAGAAATCGGTCAAGATAATTTCCCTGTATGTTAAATATACTAAGGTGTAATTTAAATTCACTCGAATATATTGTATGATGTTATTGGCTGTATTAGCCTTTGGCTAAAGCCATAAATAAAAAATAATAAAAAATAAAAAAAATGTTTCATTGTCTAAGTTGCTAAATAATTTGCACGAGGAAGTGTTATTTGGAAGTTTGTTTTTGTGTGTTGTGCTGTGGAGCCTGAACTCTTGTGAGTTATATTTTCGTTTTTGAGAATAGTTGCAGCTTTCTGGCGTTCTGAAAGTGCAATTATGAATTCGGTTTGCAATTTACTGGGAAAAAATTTGGAACATGAGGTTAGGGTAAAAGCGAAGAATCTTGGTGCGCCGAGACCTGATCTTAACATCAGTCAAGAACAAAAACATTGCAAATCCAGGAAAGGGTATGTTCGCAATTTTAGCAGAGCAATGTATGATGCTGCTGGTTGTGTGGTTGTGAAGTGAAGAATGCATTTTTCTGTTTCTCATGTCTTGTTACGAATTGTAATGACAACGCATGGACAGAAAATGGAATTACAGACTTGAAGAATTTTCACGCGAAAGTGAAAAAACATAATTCAGTGAAAAACATTTGAATGGAATCATTGAGTTTTCTTTGTTAGGGAAAGTTGACATTATGTGCCAGCTAGATAGTGCCTACCGCCTTAGCATAAAGACATACAATGAAAATGTATCAAAAAATCGATACATACTGAGTAAACTGGTTGACTGCATAAAATTTTGTGGCAAATTCGAGCTTGCTTTGAGGGGACATAACGAAACGGATAATTCCAAGAATCCAGGGATTTTTCGAGGATTAGTTGATCTAATGTCAGAACTGGACAGCATCTTGAAGCAGCACATTGAGAAATCAGAAAATCGTGTTTTCATGGGCCTGTCCAAAACAATTCAGAATGAATTGCTGGAATCGATTTATGAGGTATGTCTCAATCTTATCAGGAGTGTGTCAAAGACAAATTACCTAGCAATCGAAGTTGATGAAACCACTGACTGTTCAAATTTGTCACAACTGGTTCTGATAATTCGATATGAGTTACTCGGTAAAATATATGAAAGATTTATTTCCTTCATACAACCAAAGAGTCGCTGTGCAGCTGGTGTAAGTGATGTCATTCTCGGCGAACTACAGAAAATGAAAGTAAATGAGACACCCGAAAAATTAACAGCTCAGTGTTACGACGGTGCTCCTGTCATGAGCGGCAACAAGGGTGGGGTTCAAGTTAAAATCAAAGAGGTGTATAAGAATGCTCACTTTATTCACTGTTATGCACATCAGTTAAATTTAATTGTCGAACGTTGTGTAACAGGCAATAAACAAGTGCGGATCTTTTTTAGCAACTTGGAAGGAATTTCTACTTTTTTTTCTCAGTCTCCTAAACGCACAGCGTTTCTTGACGAGATAATGAAGAAACGTATTCCTACCTGTCCTCAGTCCATCAGATGGAATTTCAAATCGCGGTGCGTAACCACTGTATATAAATACAGAAATGAAATTCTTGAGTGTATGGAAAAAATTATTGACGAAGATGGTAATGATTACAGGACAATAAACAGAGCTTTGGGACTGAAGGGTTTCCTGCAAGACGATGACTTCCTCTTTTGGTTACAGTTTTTTAACAAAGTCATGCCTCATTGTGACATTCTATTCAATGAACTCCAGCAAAGGAATATTGATGCAGTGAAGACAATGGAATATGTGTCTCACTTTGCAGCAGCTGTTCAACGTATTAGGGCCTCACTTGAACTTGACAACCACTGGGAGCAGGAAGAACCAGCTGCAAAACGTGGACGTTTCACGGAATCACGGAAGGTGTGTGCACTAGACGTCTGTGATCGTATCATAACGCAGGTCAGTGACAGATTCCGATTTAGTGAACACTTGTCAGTTGCACGGTTGTTTGAACCGTCATTGTTTTCTAAACACCACATTGTTTTCCCAGAACAAGAACTAAAAACAGCTGTTAATTTGTTTAAATTAAAATCTCCAGAGTTACGTTGTGAACTAAATGTGTTGTACAGCCGAAAAGATTTCATGAAAGCAACAGGTGCTTTGACCTTATTGAACTTTCTTTATGAAAACAACTTGGCACAAGCGTTCCCTGAGAGCGTTAAACTTCTGCAGATAATAGTAACATTCCCAATGACGACTGGAGAGGCAGAACGATGCTTCTCTACACTGAAACGAGTGAAAACATTCGTGCGAAATACTATGAACGAGGACAGACTTTGTGCGCTTGCGATGTGTTCTCTTGAAAAAAAGAGTCGACCAAATTTCAATGAAATGGTCATAGACCATTTCGCAGCGCAGAAGGGGAGACGAGCTGATTTCATTTATAAGCAAATTAATTAAGGTAAGCAAAACGTGCATTATTAGATGAAAAGGAGAAAATTCATTTATGTCATTCATCATTTTCATTTACGCCATCAGGCCCAAAGCATCTCGGGCCGCTACAAGAATTCGTCTCCGTTTGGGTCTGCCTTCCGCTTTATGCCGCTGGTTGCTTGTCTTCAGCCCTACCTGAAAAACGTCCTCACCAAGTCCATGGCTCCATCTCTCCCGTCACCTCCCCACTTCTTCGTGGTGTTAATTTCTTTTATGTAACTATGTAATTTACCAAATGAAGTCACATAAAAGTTCGATATTCCTCTCATGAATTTGTCATTGACAAATGTACCTGAAATTTCATAAAACACACATTTAAAAATACTTATTTGTATAGATCTTTTCTTGCAGGTAGCATGTGTTTCCTTTTGTTTCTGTTTTCCTTTTGTTTGTTTATTATTTTAAGTAGTTGATGACGGAAAACAAAGGAAGGAGGCCTACAGTGAAAGCAGCTGCCAAAAATACTATTTTTAGACGGAATTATAGGGGGGGGGGGGAAAAAAACGGTAGGACTCTTCCCATCGAGACTTTGACCGCAGGGGTAAAAGATTCGCAGCCTTCCCCAGCATCAAAACCACGAGCCGCCACTGGGAAGAATATTTATTAGAATAACAACACGACGATAACACATTAAAATACAATGACAATAATCCTAATAAAATACGACACCACCCACTGTGTAGAACATACCAAAAAATGGTTGGCACGGTTCTTTACTAACATACTACAGACAAGTGTCATCCCTGCAGAGTTTAAACAGGCAAAGATCATAGTCATTCTGAAGCCTGAAAAAACCCTGATGTTCCAGAGAATTTTAGACCTTTTTCACTGCTAAGTGCTCTTTCAAGTTATTTGAAAGGATCATCTACAATAGAATCAGTCCAATTATATTCTCGAAAACCTCCCTTTTGAACAGACAGGTTTTACATCTGCAAGAAACAGCGAGGATCAGGTCCTCGCCTTGAAAACTCACATAGAAGCAGGATTCAAGAGACGATTGAAGACTGGTGCTGTACTTGTTGATCTTACCGCAGCCTACAATACAGTGTGGCAAGTGGGCGTGGTATACAACCTGCTGAACATTTTGAAAAAACCACTTGCCTGATCAATATCATGCTAGCTAACCGAACTTTCCAGGTTGTCCAAGATAATAAGATAAGAAAAGTAAGAAGAGTGAATAATGGAAGCTCAGTTCTTGTCCCACTTGTTTTTAATGTATATATTTCTGACATTCCTCAAACACAATCCAGATGATTCTCTTATGCTGACGATCTGGCACTAGTACAACAATCCAATAACATTCAGCAAATTGAAAATAGTTTAACGGCAGACCTCAAAACCCTGAGCAACTATTTTAGGAAAAGGCATCTTATAACCAGTTCCAGCAAGACGGAAACTAGTGTCTTCCATCTTAACAATCGGGCGGCGAATCTCTCACTTGACATTCTTCTTGATGGTGCCCCTCTGACACAACCCCTTCCCCAAGTATTTGGGAGTCATAATGGATCACACCTTGTCGTACAATAAACATCTAAACAACCTTGCAGCAAAACTAAGAACAGAAATAATATTCTGCAGAAGTTAACTGGCACCTCCTGGGGAGCATACGTCACATATCAGCACTGAGCCTTATGTATTCTGCAGCCAAGTACTGCTCATCTGTTTGGATGAATAACACCCACGTCAAAAGATCGGCATAGTTTTGAACCAGAAAATGCGGATAATTAGAGGATGTAACAAGACCACTCCACTGTACTGGCTGTACTGTACTGTACTGTACTGTTTTGTGTAACACTGAACCGCCTACGATAAGACGACACAATCGCCTAATTGTCCAATATAATAAGATCTGTCATAACTTGGATCTGCCCATCCACAACAGCATAGAAAATCAATTTCAGAGACTTAAATCAAGAAGTCAAAGCATAAAAACTGCTAAACAGATTATATCTGATAATTTTAACAGGAGAGAAGCATGGAAATTGGAGTGGATGGCCTCAGCCCTACCAGAATGGCACTCCTTGTTGACAGTCAACAGACACTAAAGGGACTCTACCTTCCTTGGAAGACCTGGAAGAGTTAGGTCTGGTCATAGCAGATCAGCTTCAGCTCTGTACACATGGGGAATGAGAGTATCACCGAATTGCAACTGCGATGACGAAAAGCAAACCATCTGTCATGTGACCTTCGATGCCCACTTCGAGCTCTCAGGGGATCACTGAGAGACTTCATTAATATTTCAAATGAAGCTCTACAGTGGGTGCACCATGTTGATTTTGAATTTTAATTATAATTTAATGTTACATTGTATTATTTATTATGTGCCATGACCATAAGAGAAATAAATAAATAAATGATTGCCAGTACTCAACAACATCCCACCACCTCACATCAGAAGGCAAAAGGTCCTAATCAAACTATGGTTGAGAATTCTGAACGAGGCTCTGCCCATCCATGAAGATATTATGGAATACACAACATGGCTGAAGTCACGTTGCCCTGCCTAGAAGACTGCTGTCAGTATAACATCTAACTCCTTCAGCCCTAAAGATAGTTGGACAGGAATGGGCATCAGCACCATAAGGCATAGTGTAAATTAGCAATCTCTGCTCAAAAACTACCAGGATTCAACTTACTGCGGTCAATTTGGCGTAAGTTAAATCATATTAGATGTGGTACAGGAAGAACTGCTTCAACTCTCCACACCCGGGGCAGGGCAGATTGGCCGTACTGTGGTGAGGTTTCACAAACTGTGTCGCACATTGTGTAGGATTTCCCAATGTGTGCCTTTCCTGGTAGTCTGGAAGAATTAAATTTGGCTACGCGCAGGCGGTGGCCTGGTTGGAGGGCCTTGATGTCATGTGGTAGTGGTTGTGATTGGCGATCCTGTCATAGGGGCTGGCTGTGGGTATTGTTCAACTGAACTATGTATATATATATGTGTGTGTGTGTTTATTTTGAAACAAGGTTGTTCAATGATTACAATATAATTGTTGTTGAGTGTTGTAAATGTCATGTAGCATTATAAGCAAATAAATAAATACAACTACCCACACTGACTTCTTCCAGGAACATGGTATGCTATGGAGAATTGTCATTACTGTTAATGTCAAAAGACTGAACAGTAGAAAGACAATACTGAGAAAATAATTGGTCCCAAGATCCAATGGCATCAGGAAGTGCAAAAGCTCAGAAGAACTGTCCAAACAATTCACCTCACTTGCACAGAAAAGACACATGAAATTCTGCAAACATTTAACATTAATGAATGACTCGCGACTGACCAGAAAATCTTCCACATTATCACACCCCAACAAACCAAGAGTGATGGCTTGAAGAAATCCAGAGGACCTTGTAGACACCAACTTAGATTCATTGACGTCTATATGAAGTATATAGACTTGATCGCATCACATAACTGTGCACCTAAGAACCCAAAACCAAAAACCTGAAACTCGAAATACATGGACACAAGAGAGACATCAAGCCTAGAGTGAAACGATTAGGACAGTTTGGAAAAATAAGAAGAACATGATGAATAATAAGGACAATACAAATTAATAGTTCCACATGCTTCTTAGTGGGCTAAATAATAAAATAAAAATGAAATAATTGGAGAACATGCATGCATTAATTTTTTCTGCATGACATGATTTTTCAGCTTTTCTACTGTTATACATTCAGAAAATTTTTAATTACTATGTTTACGTTTCAATTTCTCCTAAATGAAAACTCACCAAGAGGATGGCATTAGTATGAGATGCCACAGTTTTCGGATATTGATAATGGCAATGAAAATAAGGGAGTATAGGGAAGTAAATCCAACACTCACAACAAATGAAGGTAGGAGGGCTGCTATGGATAAACATACTTTAAATTTTATTGTGAAATATTGTAATAAAGTTTAGAGGTTAAACATATAACAAGGGTATCTGAAGCATGTACAGTGAGTCTGACCACATGTATAACCTCTAAACATGATTGAGGTATACTGAATTATTGTAAACTGTCTTTGTGCTTACATATGGGTTACAGCCCTCCTGCTTTCATCTGTGATGAGCAATGTGTCTACTTTTTCTATCCTTCCTTATTCCCATGTTCACACTGAAATCCTCTCCTTGTAAACTTGTAGAAATTAAATAAATATCACCCTAAAAAATCCTTTTTTGCTTGAAGCTCTATGCCTCATCAGCACTGATGGTCTTTTTGAAGAAACTGTCCCAGCATTCACACTGAGTGGAAAACTTAATTAGGATGACCCAGATAAGTATTCGAACCTACATCCTCCTGAAAACCAGGCCCTAACATTACTACTCATCCACCACACTCATTTTACATTCATTGTCCAGGCTCCTGGTCACAGAGTTGAAAGACATGCTGCAGATTTTAAGTTAGAAGTCTGTGAATGAACACCACCAAAATCTGTTCAGTAGCTTTCTAATTATGCCATGAACAGAATATTGTAAACTACAGATTTATATACAAAATAAGAAAGGTTGTTACAGGGAGGATGTGAAGAGGGGCCATTATAATAAGAAATTTTGTTAAATGTGTCCTAACTGTGTAACGTGCAACTGGAAGTGCTGCAAAGCTTATGGCAAAGAATGTTAGAAGCAAGATGTTCCACTCTTAATTACTTAATATACAAAACCAGTACACTAAAAGAATAATACAGTTCCAAAAATGAACAATCACCTGTAATAAATAAAACCACCCAAGGATTTTAGATTGGGGATAAACAATACAAGCATGATTACTCCAACTTCAGATGTATTAGTGTCCTGTATACGAACTTCCTGTAAAGTGCTACAACACACATTAAGCTCAGATGGTTGGATTCTGAAAAACATATCCACATATGTTTCATTTCCATCCGCATATCCATCAGGGATTTCATTGTACGAATCAGGATTCTGTAAAAAAAAGTTAATAATTGTTTTTACTTTGTCAATATTCATGTTCAGTTTGCTCTAATAAATTAACTCAAATTTCCAAATACAAATTATACAATTACCTTAAAACATAACTGTCTAATGCCTCCATCATCAACAAGCCAGGAAGATGTTGCATCGAGATAATGTAATGTTGGGCAGTTACGACCCAAAAGTCTTAGAATTTCATTGTCACACACAGATCTCAGGATTAGTGTATGCAGATTCTGTGCTAAACCAAGGCGTAGTACTCTGTGAAATGATTTATTTGCTGCTGAGACTGTTTCTAAATCACCTCCCTGACGTGGATCAAGACGTACCTGTTGTTAAATTAAAATGAAAATAAACAGCAAGAAAAGCAAGCAAACTGTGCCATCTGAGAGTTATTGTTAATATTTTCTACATGCTATGTCATTTAACATCAACTACAATCGGTTAAAATTGGGCATTATGGAAAGAACAATGAAGTTTCTTTTGAAAACCATGGTCTGTTTGTTTATATTTAAATATTAGCCTTGGATCACAGAAGAAATTTTGGAGCTGATGGATCAGAGGAGAAGGTACAAAAATGCTCAGGATGAAATAGGAAGAGAGCAGTACAGGCAATTTAGAAATCAAATAAATAGGAAATGCAAAATAGCAAAAGAAAAATGGCTACAAGAAAAGTGTGCAGAAGTAGAAAAGGAAATGGTTGTAGGTAAAGTAGATGTTGCATATAGAAAGATCAAACAGAATTTTGGAGAAATGAGGAAAAGAGGTATGAACATTAAAGCTGCTGATGGGAAGCCTCTTTTAAGCTCAGAAGATAGAGCTATCTGATGGAAAGAATACATTGAGAAGTTGTATGTTGGGGACGACTTGAACAATAGTGTAATGGAAAAGGAAGGCGATGTCGACATTGATGACTTAGGAGATCCTGTTTTGAGGACAGAATTTAATAAAGCTCTGAATGACTTGAAAGCAAATGAGGCAGTTGGAAATGATGAGATCCCTGCAGAACATCTTAAATCCCTAGGAGAGGAAGGAATCGAAAGATTATTCAAGCTGATATCAAAAAGTTATGAAACAGGAGAAATTCCAACTGATTTTAATAAAAATATCATCTTCACACTTCCAAAGAAAGCACAATCCGACAAATGTGAGAATTATCGCACCATTAGTCTAACATCACATGCTTCAAAAATAATGACCAGAATAATATACAGAAGGATGGAAAGGGTACTAGAAGAGATAGTAGGTGAAGATCAGTTTGGGTTTAGGAAATATCATGGTACAAGGGAAGCAATTCTGTCTTTAAGATTAATACTTGAAGGGCGGGTCAAGAAAAACAAAGATACTTTTATGGCATTTGTTGATTTAGAAAAAGCATTTGATAATGTTAGGTGGGACAAGATGTTCAAAATTTTAAAGAAGTCAGGTCTAAAGTATCGAGATAGAAGAATACTCTATAAACTATATAAAGAATCAGGTGGCTATAATAAAAGTAGAGAATCATGACATGCATCAGTTAAAAAGGGTGTGAGACAAGGCTGTAGTTTATCCCCGTTAATATTCAACTTGTATGTAGAAGAAGCAATGAAGAAAGTCAAAGAAAAATTTCCATGCGGCATAAGTGTTCCAGGAGAAAAAATCAGTATGCTACGATTTGCTGACGACATTGTCTTATTAGCAGAGAGGGCCGAGGATATTGAGAAGTTATTGAATGGCATGAACAAAATACTGAAGGAAGATTTTGGACTGAATATAAATCAAAGTAAGACAAAAGTGATGAAATGTAGGAGAAGTGATACCAATACTAGCAGATTAAATATAAAAATAGGATTGGATGCTACAGGAGAAGTGAGTGAGTTCTGTTACTTGGGAAGCAAAATTACAACCGATGGCCGAAGCAGGAATGATGTTAAAAGCAGTATAGCACTAGCAAAAAGAGCCTTCATGAAAAAGAGAAACCTTTTAGTTTCAAATATTGATCTAGGAATTAGAAAGAACTTTTTAAAACTCTATGTGTGGAGCACAGCACTTTACGGTAACGAAACATGGACTTTAGGAATACCGGAAAGAAAGAAAATTGAAGCATTTGAAATGTGGTGCTACAGAAGAATGCTGAAAATTAGGTGGACAGACAAAGTAAGAAATGAACGAGTTTTGGAAATGATGGGTGTGAAAAGAAATTTGTGGAAGAAGCTTACAGAAAGAAGAGACAGGCTGGTAGGTCATATTTTGAGACATGCAGGTTTGGTTAATTTGTTAGTGGAGGGAACAGTTGAAGGTAAGAACTGTAGAGGAAGACAGAGATTAGTATATATGAAGCATATAATTGAGGACGTGGGCTGTAAGGGGTATGTAGAAATGAAGAGGTTAGCACAGGATAGGAAGGGATGGAGGATTGCATCAAACCAGTCGAAAGACTGTCGACAGCAAAAAACTCACAAACAAAAATAATTTTTATGCCATTTGGAGAAATGTAACCCACGTCGAATTGCACCACCCACAATTAATTGTTACTGTCATTACAGTTCTTGAAGAGATGTCATGCATTGTTTTGTTGTAATAGATGCTGTCTTGTATGTACAATATTTTGTGTCTTTTGCAGCTTGGTTAATGCTTACCCACATTTTGTTTTAGGAAAAACCATGATGAATTTGTATCCGTGAAGAGCAAAATGAAAATTTAAAGCAGAGTTCTTTAACAAATCCTTTCTTCATTGGAAGAAAATGTAGTTTTTATGAAGGCTAAAAGAAAGGTCTTTTATCTAAATGACACGGCTGAAAGAGCAGTAGAATTAATGCAGGAGTTCATTGCTTAGTTGCAGGTGATGAAGAACAGAAAAAATTTTCATACAAAAACACCAAAAATTGTACCCCGCACTGTAAAAAAATACCCTAAAAAGAAAATAGTTCTCGTAATTTTCATACTTCTGTCTTACTTAAAAATTAAATATTATTTTTTGTTGTCTGGATTTCATTTTAACCCAGAATTATATAAGATTATAATGATTTAGTCAAATATCATGCGATAATCAAAATAAGCGTTTTTTGTAAACCTTCGGGTCTACTCAGCGCAGGTTATCATCATCATAGGAGGACAAAATTTCGTATGTAAATAATCTACAGTGATTTTTTTTTTAAAAAAAATAGGGTATGCGTTAGAAAATTTCAAGGAACACCATAATAGTTCTTTTTTAAGTCTCATGGAGAAATTATTTGGATCAAAATTCTCCTAAATGTTAAACCATAAGCTACCACTATATGTATGTTTTGTTGAAATCTGATGGTGGTTTTTGTGTGATCCATGCACAGATGCACTAAGATTCCAAATTTATAGTTTTAGCATCGGAATCATCTAGATAAATTTAACTTATAGAGACAATCTTTAACTGTGGCCCTGATAAGGACTCGCATGTTGATGTTTCTGGTGTGAAAGGTTTTGGCCGGCATTACACCGTTGCCCACCGTTACTTCTAATAATGTTTTAAAATTGCAATCTTCAGAGAGGCACCTTTCATGATCACACTGGAGCAGTCAACCACAAACTATACGTATGTCAGCAATGACCCTTTGTTACTCTGTTGCAGTACATGCATGCCCAGTTTTGTACTCATCATCTCACACCAAACAGGTCGATGAAGGCCTCAATAACACCTGTAGGCTAATGACAGGCTGCCCAAAGCCTACCCCAGTTGACAGGCTTTACCAGCTTTCGAGGTCTGCACCACCCAGTATCCAGAGAGAAGTGGCCGTGAACTAGGAGAGGACAAAAGTAGAACTGGAAAGTGCTCATCCACTGCATGGCCATACACGATTAGCCCGGAGACTAAAATCCAGGAAAAGCTTCCGGAGAACATCAACGGAACTAACTGGGTTACCTGAAAAGGCAAGTGTACAGATGTGAAAAATGAAGGTCCCTAATATCTCAGGACCACTGAAAGTTGCAGAGCGCTTGCCACCTGGTCACGCAGAGGACTGAACATCTGGCGGTCCTTAAATCGATTGTGAACAGGAGTGGGCAGGTCCAAGGAAAATCTAGTGAAATAGGGTTATACTGCTACAACCAGTATTCAGTGCAAATGTGGTAGGACCAAACTATGAACCATATGCTCGAGTGACCTATGTGCCCATCATCCTGCAACAAAGATGATCTGTTCTGAGCAACACAGAATGCAACTGAGGTTACAAAGTACTGGGCTAAGTGTGTTTAAGGTTGTTGATTTGCACAATGTTTTAACTGTGTATTTTGATGTTTATGATTCAAGAATAATAATAATAATAATAATTTAACTTATCGCCATACAGAGGATATGTTGAATGGTGACAAAGCTATCATCATATGCAGTTTCGTTGAAAACTGTTCTTTATTTTTAAAGTGATACATCAACCAAAAACAGGTGGCATTGCCTTGTCATTGGGACTGTGTAACTAAGTAGCACTGAAAGTTTTTTCCATGTTAACCCATATCTTAGCTCTCACTTACTAATAGATAGTGGTGACAATGAAAGTGTCATTGGGCAATGACAATAGTGAATGATAGGGAAAATAACCCATCATTTAATACAGATGGAGGCATGAGAACCAGATGAATACAAATCACATCTAGACATTACATTGGTTTAAAATCTTATTTATGTAGGTAGGATTTGAGCATTTGGAACACATCACATGACTAGCTAGACCATGGAGAACAGAGTGGAGGTGGTTGAGGTGGTGAGGATAAACTATTGCAAACTATTTATAACTCTTAAAAAAAGATAAAATATTTTACGTACATACATCACAGGTGGTGGTGAAATATTAAAGTCAATATGCATAAATGTAAATTGCATTCATGGAAAAGTAGAAAAAGAATAAAAATAAATAAATTAAGAAGGCCTTTATTAAAATTATTAAATAAATGAAAAGTGAAATATTTATTGGGAAAGTCTTATTGGTGATTTAGGTCAGGAGTATTTTTGGTATCCAGGATATTTTGTATGGCAAATTTCACATATCCGAAGTTCAGATGCGGTGGTGGTTTCTGCGAAACTCTGACCGCTCTCACTGTAAAGCAGTTGAGGTTGTTAGAGTTGTGGCTAATGACATGTTTTGCTACTGGAACGTATAGGTAGTGAACTATTTGTCTGTAGTGGCCATTCATTCATTCCACACAAACAGTCCACACACTCAACAACGTCTACTTCTCCTTCAAAGGCACCACCAAACCTGTGACACTGGCATGGGCACCTGCATGGCTCCCTCTTATGCCATCCACTTCATGGGCTGCCTGGAACAGACATTTTTGGAGAAAGTTCTCTCAAACCCCTCATGTGGCTCAGAGTTATAGATATTTTCACGGTATTGACATATTGGGAAAACCTTTTAAAATACCTGAATAACTTAATGCATTTAACACCCCAATTTTAAATGGACTTACTGCACACCCACGCCACAATCTTGGATGTGGACTGTCCTTCTACAATGGCTACCTCAACTCCTCATTCCACACCAAACCCATCAACCTAAAACAGTATCTCCATTTTGACAGTCCATCTATAGCATACCAAACATTCTCTGACCAACAGTCTTGGGTTGCAGGGTAGTTGCATATTCTCTAATCAGCAGTGCCTCATGTGGTAATCAAACATCTAACATTCACGGGCCATGTTACAACCTGCTCAGCCTATCAACCACCCTAAGCCAACCATGGTCCAGTCCTGGTCACACAGTAGTTCCCAGGCCTCGAATCTATCAACAGAATCCTTCGGCAAGATAATGGTTTCCTGCAAACTTGCTGAGAAATGAGATCTATTCTCTTCAAAATCCTCCCTGCCCCTCCCAGAACTCGTTGCAGTACGCCTCCTAATCTCAGCTAACTCCTAGTCTTCCTCATCCCATCATACAGCCCCAAGGCTCCTTCCCATGGAAACAGACCCCACTGTAAGATCTGCAACATATACCATGCCTCCTCCACTTCTATGAGGCTAGATACAAAAGTTTCCGGTAAGGTAAAAGAAATTGCAGCGATACTGGGCATGTCGAAAACCACTGTCCTTCGAATTCTCCATGAACATTTGGGTATGAACAAGGTCAGTGCATGTTGCATTACCAAAATTCTGTCTGCAGTGCAGAAAGCAGAATGAGTGAACTGTGAGTGAATGCAGTATACTATGGCAACTTGATCATGAAACTCCGAGATGCCATAAAAGAGAAAAGGCACAGTAAACTTTCAAGAGGTGTGAGGCTCCTGCATGACAATGCACCTGTCCGCACTACCATGCATATGAAGGCCATTATTAAAGAATGCGGATTCTCTGAACTCCCTCATCAACCGTACAGTTCGGATTTGGCCCCGACTAACTATTTTTTGTTTTCTAAACTGAAGTCTGACCTTCGTGGATGCAAGATTTGCAACGATGAAGACGTCCAGGCAGCTGTAATTGAACATTTTGACAGCAAAGATATGAAATATTTTTCTGACAGAATAAATATGTTAATTCCACATTATGAAAAATGTATTACAATAAAGGGAAGTTATATTGAAAAGTAATATACATATTTCATTTATTTCAATGTCCCTTCCTACTTAGGCCGGGAACTTTTTGACCTACCTTAGTAACAACCCTGCCACTGGGTAAAGCTTTCCCATCTCAGGATATGCCACCTTTAGAACCTCCCATGTAAAATACCAAGTAGCCTGCAACCACTACCTGGTTTCTTACATAGTTTCGACCACCAATATACTAGCCAAAAGAATGAATGTCGGTGGACAGATGGCATTCACCTGAAATCCAAAACATCCTATAGCTGACCGTGCCATCTCCCATGTCACCAATAACTTTAATTCTTGTTTCATGGTGTGTGTTATCAGAGTCCTCCCAAATAGCAGGATCACCTTTCAACTCGGAAGGTGGGAAATTGCCTGCCAGTACAAATGGGGCAGAAAACGATAGCATAGGATCAAATTACACTAAAATTCAGTCATTACTTTTCCTTCTCACTATCCTCCTTTTGCTTCCACTACCTAAACTGAATCACCACTAAATAGAGGTGTTTAACCTCATAGAATCTTTCATTTAATTATTTTGCTATTTGCTCTTTTTACATGTCAGTGATCAGTTTCAGTACTTTGCAATGCTCTGGTATTAGCTACAAATCGCCACCACATTTCCCTGTCCTCTGTCTGAATGTATCCCCACCATGTTTTCTTAACAGTTATTCTGTGAGGATGTTTCACCACAACAATCATCCTTATCTCCATTACCTCAAACATTCCCAATCTGTTCTCCATTATCTGTCTAGTCATACAGTAAGCCATGGTATGTGCATACCCTCCTTGTCTAATGGCCCAATCCTACCTACATGAATAATGTTTTAAACTGAAATGTTGTAAAGTGTGTTCATGTTTTTATGTTAATCTGTGGTGATGTGTTATTTTCCCTATCCTTCCTATCAGTAACTACATGTAAATCCCATTAAAATGTGGAATAAAAGAAAGATGGCAGTAAAAGATTTACCGACAACAGAAGGTTTTTTTAATCAATCACAATACACATTTTCAAGCAAATAAACAGGGTCCTCATTTACTAATAGTTGATGGCAGTGAAAGCATCTGGAATCCTCCATAAAAACAATATTCAGTACACTGAACAAAAACAATAATTAGTTTCTATGATGAAAGCCTAACCATGTAACTCAAAACACTGGCATTTCATACTAGAATGCGGTACCACACAGACAACATAGAACCAGTTCATTCTGGCTGTAGAAGCTTTTGTATCCAAAAACAACAATGTGCCACTACACTAGTGATAGGATGGAATCAGTGTTTGAAGAAAGGCTACTAAGACTGGATGCAAAAACACTGGAACAAAGAAGAGAAAGGGGAGATGCTATTCAACTTACTCGGAATGGATGCTAGATTTAACAGACTGATATTATTTCTGCAATATGGAAACATCCATTTGAGAGCTCATATTATTAGAATAAAAAAGGAATAATGTTAACGGGATGAAAGACTGCTTTTCTCAGCAACCAGAATAGTTATTAAATGGAATCAATTAGCAAAATCAGCATTTAATTCTACAAATCTCAAAAATTCAAGATTAACTTTGACTGCTGATGTTATAAACAAAGATAAAATCTATAAATACAGGAGAAATTTTATCAACTGCTGTCTCAGGTATAAAAAATATATAAACTTTGTTTGTTTGCCTTTATGTGCACAGACAGAGAGAAAAAAATTCAAACCTGATAAAGTAAGCCATATGTAGTTTTTGAAATGATTTATGGATAAACAGAGAAAAGTTAAAAAAATTTACAGTTCTGATATTAATATAATTTGCAACAATTTAATAACTGAAATAAAATGTATCTTAAATGTTAACTGATGGTATAGGTTATCAGTATGTGCAGTTTTATTTAAATGTGTTCATTAACTTGTGCATGGTCCTTGAGCAGACAGATAAAAATTCCAAAATGTACAATTTTGGCCTGAGTATTATCAGGAACTATGGTACTAATCGAAATAAAAAAAAAATTCCTATGTATTAAACCTACAACATAATCTATCCATAGGTGAAGTTTCACTGAAACCAATTAGTTATTCCTTTTTACTTCAGACTTAACATGCCAATGACATCAAGGTCATTAGAGGCAGAAAAGGGCTAGGGGCAACGAACAGGAAGGAATTCAGTGATGGCTTTCTGAAGGAACATTCCCAGCATTAACCTGAAATGACTATGGAACCATGAAAAATCGAAATCTGGATGCACGGACAAAAATTCGATCCTACATCCTCCTAGATGCCAGGGCAGATAATTACTGCTCACTCACAAGGCACGGTCCTATTAGTTAGTTTTTGCCTGATGTATGGGCAGACAGACAAAAATCCTATATTTATGGTTTTGGCCTCTGTATAAACAAAAACTATGAAATTTACAGGGATAAAAGTATCTATACATTAATCTATAACATAAGCTATCACTGTGTGTAGTTTTGTTGAAATCTTGATTAGTTTCCGTGTGATGTGCACACAGAAAGGCAGGCAGACAAAAACACCAAATTTGATGGTTTTGGCCACTCAAACACTAGTAGCGTAAATGACAATGATTCTTTTTTTAAATAAATTTCATTTATTAGCACTACTTTACCCCAATTTTATTTTATTTATAAACTTTCAAAGAGCTGTATTCTACATCCTCTATTTATTACATGCTGTAAATAGTTTTCAAGCAATCATGATTTTATAACCTTTTTCCTTGACCATAACAATCTCACACCCCTTAAATTTTAATATTTCTACTTAAAAAAAGTCATGAAGCAAAAATTCTCTACACTGGCTAGACTATTTTGCAAACCCTTACCCTGATCTCCATGCACGACACAGTTTGTGTCTTATATTTGAAATATGCAGCAATCTCTCTATTTTAGTATCATGAATAAAGTTTTTTTTTGTCAACCTGTTTGCATCATTAGTAAGCGATGAATTTACTTTCAATATCCTTTTTGTGTCCCATACTGCCTCAAAAGACTTTGTTTTAATTAGCAACAAAGTTATAGTTTGAAATACTTTCCTTTTTCTTTAACAGCCACCTACATAATCAACCTTTTAAGGAAGAACCAATGTAACCTTTGTAAAACCAAAGCAGAATCACACAAGGAATCTACAATACAATGAAAGGTGCCTCCAATAGTTTACTACAAATTAAGGATTAGATCAGAGAAGTATTTCCAATGTTACATGTTCCAATGTTTTACCTTTACTGTAAGTTCATGGAGGCCTGTAGCTCCACATTGATCTAGACGTGAGAACAAACCCGCACACTGTTCAGCTCTTAGCCAAGCATGGTCGTCTCCCCTTGAATGGTCAAGTCGTCTAGTGGTATGATCCAAAAATACACCCAGCAAATCCATAAGTGTGTAAGCATCATTCCTATATTAGACACAGAAGAAACTAAAATAACAAATCAATGTCAGTGCATGTAATTACACTAACAAGCATTATTTTCAAAAAGAATGCAGCTGCAAGTTAAATCTAACAACAACATTTAAGTAATATAAACAACAATGGATAGGGAGATTGACTTATCACTCACCGAAGTTGAAGGCCTAGATGAGAGAAAAACATGTGACGAATAAAAACATATACAATATTTAAGTTTTTAAACTTTCCATGTGATAGGGAATGAGCCATATGGTTCGAGAGGTGTATACATGCTGAAGTTTATCACATGACTTGCTCGGCAGTGGAAGATAGGGTGAGAGAAGAGGTGATGGGGGTGAAGTGTAAAGAACTGAACTATCGATATGTTGGGAAAGACTGAGATGATATATATAAATATATATATCGCAGGTGGTGATAAAATTAATATATATAACAAAAGGATACAAAGTGTTAAAGTGAACAATGCATAAATAAATTTGGAAGCAATTTGTTAAAATTATTACTAGTTACTTGATAATACTAATAATAATGAGTGATGGGTCAAAAGGTAGAATTTTATCGGTGGTTGAGGCCAGGTGGCTGTCAGGTATGCAAGTTCCCATCTCTGAAGTGGAAGTGGTTTTGGAAAACTCTGATTGCTCTCACAGTGAAGCAGTCATTGAGGTTGTTAGAATTGTGGTAATTGGCACATTCTGGTGTTGGAAGGCATAAGTTGCGGGTGTGAACTGTTTGTCTGTGGCCATTCATTCTGATAGAACTGCTGTCCAGTGAGGCATATATAGGAACTAGGGATGTAGCGGATCTCAGTATCCGTATCCGCAAGTGCGGAACTTTCGCGTGAAATCCCACATCCGCTTTCGCATCCGCAGTATTTATTGCGGATGTATAGCGAATGTTTTGTTTACATTGCAATATATATAATTCCTTTCTCTTTATACGAGATTCTCCCCATTGTCTCTTAGCTAACAACAATGTGGTTGTTTTTTTTCTGACTATCTTGCAATAAAAATAACAATTAACTGAATGGTATTATTACCTATGCGACGAATTTACAAATTTAAACTTGCATGTAAAGTAAAGTGCCTTGTTCACGGTCTAACTTACAGGACATCCGTCTAGAAGTACAATAGGATGCGCTCGCTCATTCACGTTAGTAAAATGAGTCTAACAAAATGTTCCAAGCAATCCTTTCCACTCTTACTTTCTCGCAGCATACCATGTGTTCTTAACGCACTTGAAGGATTTTTCCTCCAATCATGATCTAACACCATAGCTTGTTGGACAGCAAGGACTCGTGTTGGTTGTTTGGGAGTCCCAACATCCAACATGCCCTGCATGTAGTACTCTAACCCTTTTAACGGCTCATCAAGGTTCCTTATCGAAAATCGGATGAACGTAGGTCCTACAAGTTGTACTGCGAATGGGCCGCTAGAGCGGTGGAAAGGCAGGTGGCGGTCACGGAGATGTGTGGTGGCGTGGCATTGTGCTTGACGCTTGAATTGGTCGAGCTGCGAACTTCGCAAAGTTCACATGACAAAGATTGTTTTTTAGATGCTTGCGTCGTTATGTAAATAATTTAATTCACTTGTGAAATCATAGCGTGTTTTTTGTTGTTGAAAGATAAATCAATGTGGCATTATTATATGGAAATAGACGTTACTTCTGAAATGTAGAATTTTGCATAAAAATATACTTATTTTGAAATAAATAATTATAAATTTATTTTTCCACTTCCGCATCCGCAATACATACGCATCCGTGGATGTCAAGCATTGAACATCCGCATCCACAAAGATGACTTCCGTTACAACCCTAATAGAAACTAGTGTAATGGCAGCAGGTTAGCCGGTATATGATGTGTGTTGCGAAGCATGTGGCATGCCCAGTGATGGGGCAATACAAGGTTACAAAAATGTATGTAATCACTAATCAGTGATCATGATCTTGTTTGATTATTTTACTGCAGCAGATGGGGTGTTCCATAATCTAATTATTTATACAACTTCTAGTATCTTTTTCCACTCTGGACTTTGATAGGCTATGTATTTTTTTACTTACTTCATACAATTATCTGTTGGTTTTCATCTCGGTATTTTTCCAGATACAGATTTTTCAAAACATCCCATAAATATTCGTGAAACAAAACCATTTCCGTCTGGATTCTCCTAAGATATATCAAACACTTTGTTTGTAGTCCTAGCTGAACTTGGCCCTTCTTTCTTACTTTTCTTGAATCATGGTTTTATGACTTGTCGAGGTCACAAGAGGTGGGGAAAAACTTGGGAGAAAAACTGGGAAGGAATTAGGGCATGGCATTTTGAAGGAACCATTTCGGAATTCCCCTGCAGTGATTTAAGGAAACAATGAAAAGCTGAAATCTGGATCATTAGATGGGGATTTGAATTTTTTTTGTGTCCTCCTGAACATGGAGCCACATTACCACTCACCCAACTTGCTTGGTAGTTGAAGTTGGACTAATTTACTTCTGAGCTTATCTCATTTGATCTTTTGGATACTTGACTTGAGTAATTCCGTCTACCTCTCTCTGCTGTCCCTTATTGGGAGCATCCATAAATTACATGGCTCTATTTTGGCCAATTTTTAATCCCTCCTTCCACCCACAAAGCCTGATAAGAGTTTTCTCTCCCCTTCCCCTTTCCCCTGAATGATGTAGTACTTTTTGCTGTTTTCTCTTACCAGACTATCAATAAAATTATTGTGTATATAATGAACACAACCGGTATTTTATTTACGTACATTAATTATAAATATTCTGAAAGAAATTGCTGCAAATGACCAATGACTGTGGTATTCTCAGATACAGTCGGAAATCCTTTTCTTCTTGAGGTGTTATTAAAAACATTCTCCTCATCTCATTCATGACTGTTTATTAATTGATAAAATAGAACTACACATGCAGTGTAAAAAAAGCAACAATTAAGTACAGCTTCATTTTTTACTTTTGCTGCAGTTCTGTCACCTTTCTTTACTAGGGAATGATTCTTAGTCCTGCTTAAAAGACGTCTATGCTTCAATGAAGTTGCTTTGGATATTGAAACCTCACTGGAAAAACATTTCCATTAAGCCTCAAAGTTTATTGTACTACACATCATCACACCACACTTTCAACTTGAAATAACAATTCAGTGAGCAATATAATGAAAGATGCACTGAATTTCACTTAACAGAAAAAAATTATAATTACTTTATCAACAAGTAGTGGTGTCATGCGTGGAAAATCCTGTGTGTTATCTGTAAGCGAATTTCTGCAACATACTGCCTACCAAATTTTTCAGCACTTAATGCGCACCAAGTGTGGTGGGTGAGCGGTAACGTTCTGTCCTCAGATTCGGGAGGACATGGGTTCAAATCCCTGTCCAGTCATCCAGATTTGGGTTTTCTATGGTTTCCCCAGATCACTCCAGGCAAATGTCAGGATGCTTCCTTTAAAAGGCAATGGCCAAATCCCTTCCCATTCCTTGTGCCCATCCTTTCCCACCTCTAATGACCTTGACATCGATGAGGCATAAAGCCCAAAGACTAATGCCCACTTGCGTATTGGTTAGTTACAAATGCACTGGCCCTGTGTGACCCAAACCATATGACTTAAACTCATATGCATGCTAACACTGTCGGCATATAGACTAACTATGTATGGGTAAGGTGCACCAGGCCTATAAAAACAAAGGTGTAGAAGGAAAAAAATAGGAAGATAAAAAGTTCTGCTGCTAGGCAGTAGCCATGGGAGATGTGTAGGTCCTCTTCTGCAGGATCAATTAGGTCACAAGCTTTTACAAACCCAGGGTAACATTAGGGCAGGTAATACAGGATATAGTTTGACATTTTAGAGATTTCACTATGGATGATAGAGTAGTGATAGTGGAGCTGCAGAAAATAGTATTGATAGGAATACAAGTTTTAGGGTAGAGAGAGACGTGGTGGAGGTGTAGCATACAAGGGTGGAACTCATGCAGGTTCTAAGTTATCATGATCAGCCACAGTTGAACCACACTGAGGCGGATAAACGCGGAAACACAAATGCTATTTGGAAGAGCCATTAGTTCTGTTTAGGGCATGGTGCCAGTGAACACCATCGATAAGTGGGGTTTTAATAGGCATGGCCCACACATAAACAGAAGGGGAAAGGGAGTACTTTTTTAGTCTTTCCCCCCCCAAATGGCTTTCGGTATAGCTCGATAGTAATTTTTTCCAGCTAGTTAGACACACCACGGAACGGACACAACATTCACAGACACGATACTTAAACACCCATGCCCGCAGCTGGACTCGAACTGGTGATCTTCCGAGTTGTTAGATAAATCTGTAAGAAAGACCACTTCCCATTATGAGGAGGTCAGTTGTTTGCCTTTTTTAGGTTGGGGCTGCTGGTGAGGGGATAAAAATAAGTAATCAAATAGATACTGATTGTAGAAGCACTATGGGAAAAAAAAACACAAATGCTAAAGAAGCAGATGAAGCTACTGAAATAACGGAATTGGGTACAACTGGAAACACAAAGGTTAGTGCTGAAAATTCCACAAAGCCAAAAATAAGGGTCTTATTGGTGAACTGTAGAAATATAATGAAAAAAGTGAACTTAATAGAGGTATATGAACCGTAAGTGATAATAAGGGTAGAGTCTTAGTCAAAAGAAGGAGTACTAGACTATGAGGTTTTCCTTGAAGGTTAAACAGTCTACTGTAGAGACAAAGGAGCAATTGGTGGAAGGGTATTTCATACGGATTAGCAAAGATTGCTATAGTTCTCTAGTGTTCATAGATTTTGACGAGTTACTAGGGGTGGATTTTGGGGGTGATAAAAAGGGAAAAAATCAAGGTATTGGCTGCTTACTGTAGTGGAAGAATGAATCATAAAGATCAGATTCTTGAAGAAAAACTAAATTCACATTCACAATTCAGAGGTGGTGATGGGGCTTGGTGGGATATTGGTCAAAGAATTTGGAATAGTGCATGGAAGGGGAAACACAACCATGACCACAAGTGGCTCTTGGGAGTAGCAAAGTTTTGTTTTGTTAGTTATGGTGTCAGGGATTCGAACAAATTACCAAGTGAAGTGATGGATAATTTACCAAAAATGTTTAAGGAATTTAAAATTTGTAAATCGGAAAAATAAATGGGGGAGGATTTTAACACTACAATTATAAAATAAAATAAAAAGGGGTAATTAGATAAATAGGTGAGTTGCCACTGGAGTGCTAGCTCCATTGCAATAAAAATTAATAATAATAACTACAATATAGAGATAATTAAAATAAATATCCACATGCTGTCATGTATTCTGGACCCTGGTTAGGTTGTGACAAATAAAATGAATGAAAAAGTATCTTGCTTGCTTCAGGCACCCTCCCCCCACGTAACCCAGTGTAGCTTCCTACCCAACCCTCTCCCCCGTCAACCCACTTTTGACTGAGCCAGATAGTTTATGGATTCTCCTTTGTCAATGCAGCAGCTTATAATCCATAGTTTAGGATAGGGAGTAGATATGTTTTATATGAAGATACTTTTGTTGCCTATATAAAACTTTTTTCTATAATATCTATGAAACAGAAATTTATAAATTTGCAGCTCCTTTAAGCCTACTTCTTATTTCTAGAATTAGCTTATCATGTAATCAGTATAGGAATTTTATGTAATTCTGAATAATACTCTCAAATTAAATTTTACTAAGCCACTTCAAAAAATACAGAAATAGGTGCATCGGTAATTATGGTTGTGAACCCAACCGAATAGATAGCAGGTAAAACACTGGCTCATCCACTAAACTATGTAAGTATAGTAGAAAGACATTTTTATGAGCTTTTTAGGGAATTACTAGAAATGTTATAACTTACCTACAATACATTGTAGCTAGTTGTACTAAATGTTCTCTAATCCCAGTTGGTAAACTTGACTGTATTAGTTTTCGTAAAGTCTCAACAGAGTCTGAAGATTTCTGTACTGCATCTAGGATTCCATCAAATACTGCCCCCAAGCTTAGGGAATACAGGGACTGAACTGGTCGAAATGGTGGCATGATGTTATTCTGCTTGTTGAAGATAATGTAGAGCTGAAAAAAGCAAAATGATTAAAATTACAGTCATTAGAATAAGAAACAATAGCATTAAGTATCAATGACAAATTTAGGCAGAAGAAAGAATAATGACTTGTGGAAGCTTACAGCCATACTGTTTACCAGTTTTATTCCCTGTAAGAAGGAAGTTACACAATCAAAAACACTGACTTTTTCACTTTTCACCTACTATTTCTATGCTTATGGCTTTACACCTAATTGTTGTCAAGGTCGTTTCAGGCAGGAAAGGATTGGGAGCAAGGAATGGGAAGTAATTCAGTCATGGCCTTTTAAAGTAATCATGCCGGCATTCACCTGGAGTGATTTGGGGAAACCATAGAAAACCCAAATAGGGTTGACCGGATGGGGATCCAAACCCATGTCCTCCCAATGTTACGCCAGAACATTACAGTTAACCAACCATGCTCAGTTTCTGCTTTCCAGTGTTGGAATCTGTCATAGGAACTTAGAAGATTTTGAGGGTTATTCTCGTTTCAAAATATACTCCATATTTATGCTGACGCAATTAAACTGCAGTTTCAAATTTCTGAAGCAAGTTTCTCTGAACTAATGGCACTGTTCTTGAATCTACTTCTTTATGTTAAAAAACAATACATGAAAATAATAATAATGAACAGAGCTGTAAACTGAACCAGGTCTCTTGTGATTCAAACCCCCCAGACAAAAATTAAACATCATTCATGCTTCTTCCCCATCTGCAGTTGAATATATCACCATTACATAATTACAAATTAGCAGAGTGTAAAAAACCACTGCTCACTTTGGATGTTGGCTGGACAGTGTTAATACAATACAAACAGGAACACAACAGATATTGCATTATTGTGTTTTGGCTCTTCACAGCAGTGGATGGGTTTGACCTGTTACCAGAGTCAGGTGGGAAGAGCCTCGTGCAGATGCAGGATTAGATAAGTTGCAGCAGGCCTAGGGAGATGTGTAGGTCCTCTTCTGCAGGATCAATTAGGCACAGGCTACCAGATCAAAAGCATTTACAAACCCAGTGCAACATCAGAGAAAGTAATACAGGATATAGAATCACTTTGTGGGGATTTCACAAAGTATGATAGAGCAGTGATAGTGGGAGGTACAGGTATTGACAGGAATACAAGTCACAGTATAGGCAGGGACCTAAGGAAGGTGGTAAAGAGCTGCAGCGTAACAGGGTGGAGCTCATGCAGGTTCTAAGTCACCATGATCAGTCACAGTTGAACCACACTGTGAGGAGGGTAAATGTGGAAACAGAGAGAAGCTACTTGGAAGGGCCATTAGTTCTGTTTTGGGGGTTGTGTCTGTGGACACCACTGGCAGGTAGGGTTTTTAATTTAATTGCAATGGAGCACAGGGTCCGGTGGCAATTTCCCTACACACCTATCTTCCCCCTATCCCGCACCTACCTACATTTGCCCTCTACAAATTTTATCTTTAAATTCCTTCAAAGTTTTCGGTAAATTATTCATCATTTCTCTTCGTAACTCATTCCAATCCCTGACACCCTTACCTAAAAAAGAAAATCTTCCCACACCCTTGTGCCTGAAATCGAGTGCCAGCTTGTGGTCATGGTCATCTTTTCCCTTCCATGCACTACTTTTCATACCAATTGCAATATCTTCCCATGCCTCATCGCCAGTATATGCCCTGTACACTCCCATGACCCTCCTCCTGTCTTGCAATGAATCCCATTCCAGCTCCTTTATCATATCCGTCAGTGATTGCATTCTGCAATAATTTCCAGAAACAAATCTAGCAGCCCTTTTTTGCACCCTCTCCAACTCCTGTATTTGATACGTAAAATGAGGGTCCCATACTACACTACCATATTCGAGCAATGGTCTGACCAAAGTTTTGTAACCCAATTCCTTGACTTCTCTCGTACATCCCCTCATCACTCTCTCCAACAAGTGCAGAACTTTGAAACCTTTTCCTACCACCTGTCCTATGTGTCCTGCCCAGTTAAGTTTGTTATCAAAAGTAATTCCAAGATATTTACATTTCAAGTCTTCAGCAAGCAATTCTTTCCCCACCTTATATTCATAAATAACCTTTTGTTTTTTTATTTGTGTATCTAATAAGCTGACTCTTCTTTGCATTTATCTTCATTCCATGTTTACCAACCCAATTAGATATCCTGTCCAGATCACCCTGCAACTGTTTACAATCCCTGTCGTTTTGATTCTTTTATACAGCATTATGTCATCTGCAAACAATCTAATTTCAGATAGTAAACAATCAGCAAAATTATTCATTCGAATAATGAATAGCAATGGTCCCAATACGCTACCCGGTGGCACACCCATTTTTACTTCCACTTCTTTTGATACTACATTTTCTACCCTAACTTTCTGTTTTCTACCTTTTAAAAATTCTTCTACCCAGCAAATGACTTTCTTATCCACTCCAATGGCCTTTTACCTTATTTACTACCATTTTATGGCTTACTCTGTCAAACGCCTTAGACAGATCTAGTGCTACACTATCAATTTGGCCTCCCTTGTCCATTTCATCTGAAATATCTTGCATATATCCCACCAACTGAGATTCACATGAATATCCTTGCCTGAAACCATGTTGCCTGCTTGAAAACCACTTACGTTCCTCACATATATTTCTGATGTGATTGCATATCAATCTTTCCATTAATTTACCTACCACTGATGTCAAACTGATTGGCCTGTAATTCTCAACTCTATTTCTCACCCCTCCCTTATGTACTGGTACTATTATTGCACTTTTCCAGTTCTGTGGTAAGCAGCAAGTGTCTAGACTCAATTTAAATAATATTTCAAGATAAGGTAAAATGTCACATCCGACTATCTTTAAGATATCTGTAGTAATATTATCTTCACCAGCCCCTTTATTTTTATTTTTTTTCAGCTTTCTTATTTCCTTCATGATTTCCTCAGGATGGATATCAAATTTTTTACTATCGTCATTTCTAATTGTGTTGTTAAGCTTGTTCTCCGAATTAGACCCTCCTGTTTCTGATTCATTTGTCCCTAATGCTTTCACTGAACCAGTTACTTAAAATCTCTGCCTTTTTCAAATCGTCAGTAACTTCTTCTCCATCCTTATCTATAAGTGTCTCTACACCCTCCCTTCCCCTCAGTTTCCTGATATAGCCATAGAAATTTCTAGATGCATCAGTCAATGGTCCTCCTGCTCTGACAATACTCTTCATAAACCCATCTTTAGCCATTTTCTTTGCTGTTATTAAGTCCTTGTTTAGTTGTTTTAAATATTCCCTACTACCCTGCTGTCTCTTAACTCTGTTATGTTCTTTTCTTGCCAACCTCTTTAACCTCCTCACTTCCCTATTATAGTACATAGGTTCTCTACTTCTCTTTATTTTCTGCTTTGGAATAAATTTTTCTTCCCCCTTTCTTATTATCTCCTTGAACTCTTCCCTCCTTGACTCTACTGTACCTGAGCCTTCCTTCCATTTGCTGAATTGTTCTCTGAAATATCTCTTCAAATTTGAAACCTGTGCCTTTTTATAATTGTACCTATTTCCCCCTTCAATTTTGGCTGCTGGTTTACTGAATCCTCTAATATCCATCAGAACTGCTTCATGATCACTTATTCCTTCAGTTACTTGATACCTCAAAAGGTTTTCATCGGGCTTAATTAGAAATATATCCAAAGTATTTTGTCCCATAGTGTTTTCCTCAACCACTTGTGTAAATCCTCCTTCCCTTATTAAGATATATGCATATCTTTGTTCCCTTGTGTTATTTATCTTATTCCCTTCCCAGTTTACACCTGGTAAATTTAAATCCCCGCCGATGATGATCATTCTATTCTCACCTCTGAAATCTGAGTCTGAATTTAATTTCTCCTCAAGAGCCTCATCTTCATCTGTCATTCTTCCACTGCGGTAAACAGCCAACACTCTGATTTTTTCTTTTTTATTACCCCAGAAATCTACCCCAAGTAACTCATGGTCTTAATCTATGAACGCCAGTGAACTGTGGTAGTTTTTGCTAACTAGTATGAAGACTCCTCCACCAATTGCTCCTCTATCTCTGCGGTACACTCTGTAACCATCAGGAAAATCCTCACTGTCTAGTACTTCTTCTTTTAACCAACTCTCTACCCCAATTATTACTTGTGGTTCGTGCATCTCTATTAAGTTTGCAAATTCGATTACTTTGTTCATTATACTTCTACAGTTTACCATTAACACCCTTACTACTGGCTTTACATTTTCAGAATTTATCTTCTCTTTTCTACTTTTACCTCAGTCAGTTATTGTTTCAGCCATTTCATCTATTTCTTTAATATCTGTGACTTTCCCCATCGCGAATCTGCAATCAGTATCACTTTGATAATCTATTTCTGTCCCTTCACCAGCAGCCCCTAACCTAAAAAAGGCACAGTTCTTACCCCATCATCACTGAAAACGGGCTCCCTCACTGCTTTAGCTAACAACTCAGAAAGTACTCCCTTCCCCCTTCTATTTAGGTGTAGGCCATGCCTAGTTTTACCAGGCATGGCCTACAACTAAATAGAAGGGGAAAGGGAGTAGCTAAATCTGTAAGGGAGCACACTTCAAGTTATGATGGAATCACAACTTTGCCATTTTTAGGTTAAGGGGTACTGGTGAGGGGATAAAAATAACTAATCAAAGGGATACTCATAGATGCACTATGGGAAAAAAACAAAAATGCTAAAGAAACAGATGAAGTTATTGGAATTGGGTACAACTGGAAACACAAAGGTTAGTGATGAAAATACCACATAGCCAAAAATAAGGGTGTTATTGGTGAACTGTAGAGGTGTAATGAACAAAGTAATAGAATTTGCAAACTTAATAGACACATGAACCATAAGTGATAATAGGAGTAGAGTCTTGGTTAGAAGAAGAAGTACTATACAATGAGGTTTTCCCTGAAGGGTACAGAGTCTACTGCAAAGACAGAGGAGCAATTAGTGAAGAGGTATTCATACTGATTAGAAAAGATAACTATAGTTCTCTAGCATTCATAGATGAGGCCGATAAGTTACTAGGGATAGATTTTTGGATCAATAGTGAAAGAATGAATGTTGGAGATCAGATTCTTGAAGAAAAACAAAATTAACGTTCACAATTCAGAGGTGAGCATAGAATGGTGATTATTGGAGGGGATTTAAATTTACCAGGTGTCAACTGGGTAGGAAATAAAATAACACAAGGGAACAAAGATATGCAAATATCTTAATAAGGAAAGGAGGTTTTACACAAGTGGTAGAGAAAAATACCAGGGGACCTATCATGTTGGATATCTTTTTAATAAAGCCTAATGAAAATCTTGTAGGGTGTCAAGTATATGAAGGAATAAGTGATCACCTTGCAGTACTGATGGATATTAGGGGATTCAGTAAATCAGTGGCCAAAATTGGGGGAGGGGGGGGGGTAATTGGTATAGTTATAAAAAGGCACAGACTTTAGAAGAGATATTTCAGGGAAAGATTTAGCAAATGGAAGAATGGCAAAAAAACACTGGAGGAAAAATGGGAAGAGTTTAAGGAGATAATAAAAAATGGCAAGGAAATGTTTATTCCAGAGCAGAAAATAAAGAGAAGTACAGAATCTATATACAAGGAGCATTCCGAATTCCCGCACCACTCCTATTGGTCGGAGTGGGATCGAACCACATAGATTAGGTGGGGTAGGGGTGGGGGGGAGACACTAAGATTTGGCGCAAAACCGGTCTCAGTGCTCTCCAAGCTGTGGGTGCGGCAGGATGTCAGTTATTGTGAACCTCTGCGTGTCAACCGTGTCACAAAAAAATTGGAATCAATGATCGACCAATGTTACGCGATTAAGTTTTGAGCTAAACTGAAAAAATCACTTGAGGAGACTAACAAAATGATTTGTGAGGCTTATAGAGACTCTGATATTCACAACTTTTGAGGTGGTTAAAGGCCTTTAAGGAGGGCAGGGGAGACGTTCACGATGAATAACGCCCTGGGCAGCCGTGAACCAGCAAAACCGAGAATAATGTGACTCGTGTTCGACAACTGTTAGACTCTGGCCATTGATTGAATATCAAGATGGTTGCCAATGAACTGAACTTGTTGTCTACCGTTGTGTTTTGCATTGTTACTGAGGATTTAGCGATGAGGAAAGTGTGTGCCAAGCTCGTCCCCAAGATGTTGTCAGACGACTAAAAGACCAACCGAGCAGAAATTTCAAGTGAACTTTTGCAACTTGTTAAAACTGAAACTCATTATTTGGACAACGCCATCACTGGTGATGAAACCTGGGTTTTTGAATACAACCCAGAAACAAAACACCAAAACTGTGACTGGCACACTGACAGGTCCCCCAAGTCTGAAAAGGCAAGAAAGAGCATATCAAAAATGAAAACAATGCTCATTGTCTTTTTCGACAGCAAAGGAGTGGTCCATAACGAGTTTGTTCCTCAAGAACAGACAGTTAATGCTGCCTACTATGTGGATGTGCTTGAAAGAATCCGAAAAAGGGTCATCAGGATGAGAAAAGACATCTCCGCTACCTGGCAACTCCATCACGACAACGCGCCTTGCCACAACGCGCTGTGAGGTCATGGCAAAGCACCAGGTGCTCCTCCCCCCCCCCCTCCCCATTTTACAGTTCTGATGTCAGCCCAGCAGACTTCTCTTTGTTCCCTTGGATTAAGGCAGCTCTGAAAGGAATCCATTTTTCATCCATCGAAGAGATCCAATCAGCCGTGACGAAGACCTTGCGAGAGGTTCCCGAAGACACCTTCCAGGGCGCGTACCGTTCATGGCAGAGTTGCTGGGGAAAAATGTGTAGAGGCCCAAGGGCAGTTCTTAGAAGAATTTTAATTGTTTGCGCAAATCTGTTTAATAAATTACTTAATAAAATTAATTGCATTACTTTCATAATGCTCCTTGTACTACAATAGGGAGGTGAGAAGGTTAAAGAGGCTAGTGACATGGGAAGACAACAGAGTTAAGAGACAGCAGTAGGGAATACTTAAAACACCTAAACAAGCAATTAATAAGAGCAAATAAAGAAACAAATGATGGATTTATGAAGAATATTATTGGTGCAGTAGGACAACTGAGCGATGCATCTAGAAATTTCCATGGCTATATTAGAAAACTGAGAGGAAGGGGAGGTAGTCAGACTATTGCATATGAGAATGATGTCCCTGAGGATTTTAAAATGGCAGAGATATTGAGTGTCTGGTTTAGTGAACCCACTAGGGACTAACATCCTGTGATGGGAAGGAATGTATCAGAGGAGAGTCTCCTTAAAAGTATAAACGAGGAAACTACAAAATTTGAAATATATTCTCAGGAAATTATGAAGGAACTAAGAAAAATGTAAAGGGGTTGGTGACGATAATATTACTACAAATGTATTAAAGATTGTGGTTTACGATACTGTACCTTACTTTGAAATCTTATATATATATAATAATAAATGTGTGTTTCTATATATTTCACTTTTCAGCCACCACTACCTAGCACAGATCACTGATGTTTGTGTGTGGAAGTAGCATGGAGTTTCCTGCGGTGCAGAATGTTGGACGAATGCCAATAGCTGTGGGCGTGTAGGAGATATGGTGGTTAAAAGTGGTTGATGCAGGGCATTTCCATATTTCGACCAAAGACTTGTGTATACTTCTCTTTCCTGTCACAACTACATAGGATAGACCATTGATGTTTGTGCGTGCTAATAACATCGAATCTCCCATCGTCCACTATGGTGGTTAGAAGTCGGTAGCTATTAAGGTGTGGGAGATATGGTGGTTGAAAGTATTTTGATCAAAGGCATGTGTCTCCACATATGTCACTTTGCTGCCACAACTACATAGCGTAGCTCACTGGTGTGTGGTAGTGGTATCGTGTCTCCTATTGTGTGCTATGGTGGTTAGAAGTCGGTAGCTATGGAGGTGTGGGAGATATGGTGGTTGAAAGTAGTCAACCTGCACCACTTTCATATTTCTACCAAAGATGCAGGTGTCATGGTGTATCACTTTTCAACCAAAACTCTCTAGCACACATCAGTGGTGTTTGTGTGTGGTAGTAGCACAGAATCACCAGTCAATCACAACGTTGGCCGAATTTCAGTGAGTGTGGGAGATATGGTGGTTGAAAGTGGCCGATCAAGGATATTTTCATATTTCGACAAAAGACACGTGTGCCCGTATATTTTACTTTGCTGCATGAAGTACATAGTGCAGATGACTCGTTTTTGTGTGTGGTAAGATCATCGAGTCTCCCATCGTGCACTATGGTGGTTAGATGCCGGTAGCTGTCAATCAAAATTCTTTACAAACACTAACGAAGTCGTGGGTACCAGCTAGTTTTATTTAAAATGAGTTTTGAGTCTTAATGCTTACCAGAGGATTGGAAAAGAGCAATAGTAGGTAATACTATCGCCCCGGTCTGGTTTATAAAGAAGGGGTTACAAAGGATATATGCCTCGTCGACGTTGAGGTCATTAGATGTACTACTGGACTGGGGGCAAGGAATGGGGAGGATTTTGGCAATGATCTTTTAAGGGAAGCATCCCAGCATTCACCTGGAGTGATTTGGGGAAACCATGGAAAACCTAAATCTGGATGTCCAGATGGGGATTTGAAACAGAGTCCTCCCGAATGCAAGGCCAGAGCATTAACCGCTCACTCACCATGCTCGGTAAATAGATTACAGGCCAAGTAGTTTGACATCAGTGATAAGCAAAATGATGGAGAGATTGATATGCAATTAGATCAGAAATGTCTGAACAAAGAAATTGGTATTCAGATTGATAACATGGCTTTAGGCAAGGATATTCATGAGAATCTCAGATGGTGGGCTAAATGCAAGATACAAGGGTGGCCTGAAAAGTTTCTGACCTCAACATGAATTTGGCATCACTCATAAATAAAAGCTAGTGAATTTCGTTGTTTATCTGTTGAAAGTTACTCACCAAAGTTTCAGCCATTTTGGACGCGCAGTTGTTATGTAACAGTCGTTTGAGTGAGTTGATGTGAGTGTTTTTGTGAAAATGGACAAAATCAAGTATCGAGCTGACATTAAATATTTGTTTTTGAAAGGCAATATGCCTACGCAAATCAAAGATGAGTTGGATTCTGTGTTTGGGGACTCTGCACCATCACTTACCACAGTGAAGTTTTGGGCAGCTGAATTTAAACATGGCCGTAAGAGCTTGGGAGACGATGAACGTTTGGGACGTCAAAAAACTGCAACTACCGACGAAAACATCGCCAAAGTTCACCAATTGGTGCTAGACCACCACCGAATTAAAGTGAGAGAGACAGCAGAGGTTATGAACATTTCAAAAGAACCTGTTTGTTACATACTAAATCAACATTTAGGTATGAGAAAGCTGTCCGCGCGTTGGGTGCCGCGTTTGCTCACATTAGACCAAAAACGTGTTCGAATGAACATTTCCAACGCTCTGTTGGCGCAGTTTAGACACAATAAACCCGAGTTTTGGCGCTGATTAATTACTGTAGATGAAACTTGGATACATCATTACATGCCCGAAACAAAAATCCAGTCCAAACAATGGACTGCAAAGGGGAACGGGCTCCAAACTGTTTTTTCGGCTGGCAAAGTGCTGACGATTGTTTTTTGGGATAGTCATGGAGTTATTTTAATCGATTACTTTCAAAAAGGGAAAAACCATTACAGGAGCATACTACACAGCATTACTTGACAAGCTGAAGGGAGAACGTGCGGAAAAACGGCCACATTTGCAGAAAAAGAAAATCCTGTTTCACCAAGACACCTCAGTGGTTGCCATGGCAAAAATTCATGAATTACGGTTTGAATTGCTTGACCATCCACCTTACTCACCAGATCTAGATCCCAAGCGACTTTCTTTTTGTTCCCTCATCTAAAAATTGCGCTCAGAGGACAGAGATTTTCGTCAAATGAAGAGGCAATCACCTTCGTGAACAATTATTTTTCAGAGTAAAACGCCGAGTACAATTTGGACGGGTTACAGAGATAGGAGCATCACTGAGAGAAGTGTGTAGAGTTACAAGGAAATTATTTTGAAAAATAAAAAAAAAATCAGAAAAAATGTCTTGTATCTTTGTTAGGTCGGAAACATTTCAGACCATCCTCGTATTTCAGATGAATTGGACAAGATCAAGTTGATAATGTGGCACTAGATCTTTCTAAGGCATCTATGTCTACATCTCCATATACACCATGAAATTCACAAAACTGTGGGTGGCAGAGGGTGCTCAGCACCAAATCTAACCTCTTTGTTGTGCATTCCAATCCTGAATGGTCCGAGAGAAAAAAGAATTCATATAAGAATCAGTCCGGCACCTTATTTCTCTAATCATATCTTTCCTGTCATTCAGATTCAAATAGATTGGTGGACAAAGTATTTCACTACACTCGTAAGTGAAAGTGGGAGTACACATGTTTACCGACAAGTTTAAACGGAACATGCATTTTCCATCTACCAGAGACTCCCAGCCCAGTCTACTAATCAGTTCTGTGACGCTTTCATAAGGACTTTAACAAGCGGTCACGAATCGAGTGGCTCTTCTCTGTACTTTCTCTATTTTGACAATCAACTCCTTATGAAACGGATCCCAAATGGTGCAACAGTAGTCCAAATGTGGACACACAAGAGATTTGTACACTATCTCCTTTGTTTGTTCATTACAATTTTTTAAGATTCGATCTACAAATTGCAGCCTAGAATTAGCTCTACCTACTAACGAATTAATGTGTAAGTCCCATATTATGTTCCTTTGTACTGTTACTCCCAAATATTCCACAGAATTGACCATATCAATAACTGAACTGAAATGAAGTCTTCACGGTGTACCGCTGGATAGTGTTAACACTATCCGGCGGTACAACCGTGAAGACTTCATTTCAAGCATACGCTGGAAAAGTCTCCATTCTTACAATAACTGAACTGTTTACCTCGTATTTCTGAATAATTGGATTCTTTTTGTTAGTTATGCTCATTGTTTTGCACTCTATACAAATTTTTGTAAGTTGCCATTCAGCGCACCATGCCAAAATAACCTCCAGATCAAGCTGAATTTCTAAGTAGTTGGCCAAATGCCTTACTTCCCTATAAATAACCGCATCATCAGCAAATGATCTAAAAATGCTTTTCACTTTGTATCCAAGATCGTTATAAAAGTTAAGAAACAGAATGAGCCATAAAATAGTTTTAAATAAACTGAAATCAATTGGATTGGAAAAAAAGTGAATTGCTGGGTAGAGGAATTCTAGAAAGTCAGATAGCAAAGTGTTAGAGTAGGAAACACATTATCAAAAGAAGTGACAAACAATTAATAAGAGCAAAGAGAGAAACAAAGGATGGGTTAATGAAGAACATTATTGGTGTAGGAAGGCCACTGAATGATGGATCTAGAAATTTCTATGATTATATTAGAAAACTGAGGGGAAGGGACTAGAGTGAGTGACAGAGATATACTATGAAAATTGTTAAAAAATAGAATGAAATCCTGATTAGGGTATTTGATAAGACATGATGATATAAATGGGGAAAAAGGTGATAAGGATGCCAGATGATACACTATTAAAGTGCAGAACAGTTACGGTAGGATGGAGACAGTAGTAAAAAACAGAAATGAGTAAGCGTGTCAAGAAACACTTACTATTATGGACAGGAATTCTTACCTTACGCCGGGAAAAACTTAATTGTCACATCACTTACTATTATGATTTCACAATATATGGTGGTAGACCATTCAAAAGAAACAAGTAAAAAGTATAAGAATGAAATATTTTTTTGGCATTGTATCAGAAGAAAACTTTCTTGTGAAACTAGTAACAAAACTAAGGAAAATTGAAATGGCTTTTAGGCAATTATAAATGACAAAGGAAATGGAAAATGACTCACCACTCACCAAAGTTGAAGGCTGCAACGAGTCAAAAACATATGGCGAACACAAACATATACAATATGTTTGTTTTTCATCTTATTCATGTTAGAGGAAACAAGCCATTTGGTTCAGGAGGTGTGCACACATCGATTTGTCGGGACGAATTAATAATATAACAAAAGGGTATGGAGTGTTATCATTTAACTAGTTACAAATTTCTTCCAAATTTATTTATTTACTAGCTGGTACCCATGACTTCGTTCGTGTTTGCTAAGAATTTGTATTGACAGCTATTGACATCTAACTATAGTGCACGATGGGAGACGTGATGCTATTACCACACACAAATGCCAGTCATTTGTGCTATGTAGTTCAGGGAGCAAAGTAAAATATACGGACACACATGTCTTTGGATGAAATACGAAAATATCCTTGATCTATCACTTTCAACCACCGTATCTCCCACACTCCCAGAGTTACTGAAATTTGGCCAACGTTTTGATCGATGGGTGACTCTGTGTTACTACCACACACAAATGTCAGTGATTTGCGATAGATAGTTTTCGCTGAAAAGTGATACACCATGACACATGCGTCTTTGGCAGAAATATGAAACTGCCGCAGGTCGACCACGTTCAACCCCCATATCTCCCACACCCCCAAAGCTACCGACATCTAACAACCATAGTGCACGACAGGAGACACGATTCTACTGCCACACACAAACACCAATGGTCTATGCTATGTAGTTGTGGCAGGAAAGAGAAGTATAAGACACAAATTTTTGGTCGAAATATGAAAACGACCTGCATTGGCCAACTTTAATCATCATATCCTCCACATCCCCACAGCTAACAACATTCAGCCAACGTTTTGCATGACAGGAAACTCCATGCTACTTCCACAGTGATCTGTGCTTGGTAGTGATGGCTGAAAAGTGAAATATATGAAAACACACGTCTATTTTTTATGTATATAAAATTGTTCGTTTTAACACTCCGTACAATTTTGTTATATTATTAATTTTATCACCACCTGTTATATATAAATATATATATATATCACATCTAGCAGGCACTTCAAGTTTGCTGGTGTAAAATTTTGATTGCATAATAGTGGGATGATTCCAACATGTTATGGGCAGTTTTATAAACAGATTGGTGGGATAGCCATCATCTCACCACTTTCCCCAGCAGTACACATTTATGTGAAATACTCTGAGGAGCAAGTGCACAGAAACAACAGTCTTTTACTGGTAGGTTGATGACACATTCCTTATATTGCCTCATCGAAATGACATATTATCTTAATGGGATAACAGAGAACATCAAGTTCTTGATATTGAGAGGAGTGGTTGCCTTTTCTTCCTAGATATTCTCATGGAATGGGAGGCAGATGACATGGTGGATCATTCCAGCTACAAAAAAAAAACCCACATATATGTACCTTTACCCCAATGCGTATAGCCATTGCCACCACCACCTGACCTAACACAGAACAATATTTTTTTGATCGCTTTATGCCTCATCAAGGTCATTAAAGGTAGGATGTGGAATGGAACTGGGGGCCAACGAATGGGAAGGAATTTGGACATGGCCTTTTGAAGGAAGCATCCCGGCATTCACCTGGAGTGATTTGGGCAAACTATGAAAAACCCAAAATCTGGATGCCCGGACGGGAATTCGAACCTGCATCCTCCCAAATGCAAGGCAAGAGCATTAACCACTCACCAGAACAGTACTGAAATTCTAGTTTATCTCAGACTTTTGTGTTCTGTAAAGGCAGAAATGTGCTGTCTGTGCCAAACACTTGGTTACTGTGACCTACAAATAAACACAGCATTTGGAAGACAAGAAGGAAAACACGGCAATAGGAAGTGTCAAGTTTCCTTTCTTTTCTTGCATTAATTACAATGAGAATTGACACAATTTGAAAAAATGGTGGATTAAAAACTAGATTCCACCCAACTGCCAATATTAGGAACATATTGCTCTCACTCATTGATGATTATTAATATGAACACCTAGGGTATAAAGCAATGTTCCATTTTTGGTATAATATTTGATAATAAACTCAACTGGACAAAACACACTGAACAGATGGTAGGAAGATGTTTTTAAACTCCTTCATTTTTTGTGATGTTAATGAGGGGATTTATGTGAGAAGTGATGGAACTGGGTTACAAAACTTTGGTCAAACCATTGTTTGAATATGATGGTGTAGTATGGAACCCACACTATCAGAATCAAATCCGGTAGGTGGAGGGGATGAAGGAAGGTCTCCTAGATTTGTCCGTGATAGTTTCTATAGGTAACTAATATGATAAAGGAGCTGAAATTGGATTAATTGGAAGGCAGGAGGAGAGTGAAAAAGGTTGAAGGAGTGTGTATATATTGGTGATGAGGCATGAAAAGATATCGGTGGAAGAATTAAGAGAGATGCCTTGAAGGGAAAAAATGACCTTGACCACTCAATTTCAGGTGCAAGGATGTGGGAAATTTTTCTTTTATTGGTAACGGGGATATGGATTGGAATAAATTACCAAGGAAATTGATGAATGATTTACCAAAAATGTGGAAAGAATTTAACATTAACATTCACAAAGGCAAAAGTAGGTCGGTACAAGAAGGGAGAAAAATTGGTGTGTAGGAAAATTGCCATCAGAGAGTGCACCCCATCACATCAAAATTAAATTAAATAATTCCTTATAAATTTGGGAAGGTGTATATCAAAGTAACAAATGTGCTAGGAACCTTTTTTTCAATCCAAGGTCTGGTAAAATGTCAAAGATAATTCTATGAATAACTAACTTAAATGGCTCAATTTTTTAACCTAAAATTTGGGACGTATTGTATTGCAATATAGTAACTAATTGAAGGGAATTGTTTTGAATTCCTATGTAAACAGTTATGAAATTGGAAGTGAACTATTAAAAGTGAATTATCTACTAATCAGGCTTTTTTGTTGCTGCTACTCTTCTCCATTCAACTTTCGAGAGTGTTGGATAAAATTTATCTTTCCTTTCCATATAAACATCACCTAACGGCAGTTCTTTCATTATAACTGAAATGAATAACGTTATATTAATGGCCCACAGGTTGCGTATTTCTGAACTCAACCATTTGAGGGTGTTAATGATGAAATGTTGGTAAATGGGGTAAAAATTACTGGGTGTTGATGTGACTTTCTGGGTAAAGGTGCTCTTGAAAGGTAGGAATTAAAGAGTTATAGAAGGAAATGCAGAATAAAAAGCAGAAAGGAAAGCAGTGTTGTGTATTGGGACCATTGCCATTCATTGTGTATGAATGTGTAAATGGTTTACTATGAGAAGTTAGGGTTTCTGCAAAAGACAAAATGCTAAATAATACACTACTGTTTGGAAAAAATTGCAGCACCCAGAGGAAACGTGATTATAATGAAATTTATTCCATAGATTAGGGACATGATAATACACAATTGATTAAAATTAGTGAACTGTACATGTACATTCAGTACAGTGTAAAACTGCCACCTGCTGTGATCAGAGCCTTTATTATTATTATATATATATATATAGACATTGGGATAGGAGAAAAACCACCGCTTACCAAAGATGAGGGCTCCAGCGGCGTCAAAACACGAAAAAACCACACAAACACAAACATAATACAAATTTTCGAGCTTAGCTCTTCATCAGGTTGTAGGATGAGGTGGCTGCCCCGCGGAAGCTAGCAGCCAACTGAGGAGACCACACGGGGTGCACATGGTCGGCTGGTCGGGGTGGAGATGGAGGGGGGAGAAACAACATGGCGGGAGGCGGGGGTGGGGGTGGAAGGACCTAAGCCCGAAAATGATAATTAGACTGCACAGTGGAAACGCGGTTGCGGTCATAAAGTCACTGGCATAAAACAAACCAAGGAAAACACGGGGGGGGGGGGGGGGGGGAATCTACTGAAAACGATCTATAAGTGCCCCCATAAAAAATTATTCCACACGCAAAATTATTGAAAATATTACACACGAAAAAATACTGCACACGGAAAAAATATATTAATATAAAACACACGAGAGAAAATTTTTTATCAATAGATCTAAGTACAAAAAGAGAAAGCTCTGGTGAGCGATGGTTTTGTGGGAAATGATGGCAGGTAAGGGGCAAAGGTCGGAGGGGAGAGGAAAATTGGCGCTATCTTAAATTTAGTCCAGGTGGTTGTCTGGTCCCCAGTTGGTACTGAAAGGCCAGTTCCCACCTCCTCAGTTCTGAGATGCTGCTTTTGTCTGGGAGTACTTTGATGGCACGGACTGTGAAGCAGGTGTTGAAATTGTTGGTGTTATGAGTGGTGGCATGAAAAGAAACAGGGTGGTCAGGGTTCTCAGTCCAGACCGATTGTCTGTGTCCATTCATCCGGATGGCTAGTGGATTTGTGGTCAGACCTATGTAGGAGGCTGGGCAGTGGTTGCAGGTAAGTTGATAGATCAGGTGAGAAGTTATGCAGGTGGCCGATCCAGTGATGTAGAAGCTTTCCCCTGTTACGGGATTGGTGAAGGTGGTAGAAGGCGGGTGCATCATGCAAAGTTTGCAACGGGGCCTGTTACACGGAAAGGATCCTTGGGGCTGTCTTGTGGGCTGAGGGGTTCCATGTTTATGGACCAAGAGTTGTTTCAAGTTGGGGGGTCTACTGAAACAGGTTCTGGGGGGCTGGGGAAGGATTTGTGGTAGGAGTGTTTTCATTTCCGGGCAGGCTCGGAGGAGATCATATCCTTGTCTTAGGATTCGGTTGATGGATTCTAAGCCAGGGAAGTAGCGGGTGACCAAAACTGGGCTTTGGTTGGTTCTTGATGGTTGTGGGGTGTTGCTGGATTGTGTCGGTACTGATGTGGCTCGTGTAACTTGTTTATGAACTAAATCAGGGGGATAATTGCGGGATATTAGGGCTTCAGAAATGTTATTAGTGTACTGCTTAAGGGACTGTTCGTTGGAGCAAATGTGCCTGCCCCGGATTCCCAGGCTGTATGGGAGGGCGCGTTTGATGTGATTAGGATGGCAACCGTCGTAGTGGAGGTATTGTTGTAGATTGGTGGGTTTTATATGTACCGAAGAATTGATGCCGCCATCAGAGAGGGACAGGTCGACATCCAGGAAAGTGGCCTGGGTGTGGGAGTAATTCCATGTAAATTTCAAAGTGCTGGCATTATTGAGGTTATTGAGGAAAAGGAGAAGGTTGTCTTCCCCGTGGGTCCAGACCATGAAAATATTGTCAATGAATCTGACCCATAGCAGGGGTTTCAAAAGGGCTGCAGCTAAGAAGGACATTTCTAGGCGGCCTAAGTATAAGTTGGCATAGGAGGGAGCCATGCGGGTGCCCATGGCAGTGCCGCTGACTTGTCGGTAGATTTTGCCATCAAAGGTGAAAACGTTGTTAGTTAAAATTAGTTCGGCCAGGTAGACTAGGAATGATCTGGACGGGAGGATATTAGGGGGACGCTGGTCAAGAAAATGTTCCTTGGCGCTGAGGCCATGGCAGTGGGGAATATTGGTGTATAGGGAGGTCACGTCAATCATAACCAGAAGGGAGTCAGGTGGAAGAGGGACGGGAACTGTGGATAAACGGGAAAGAAAATGCCGGGTGTCTTTGATGTGGGAGGGGAGCTGGCTTACAATAGGCTGTAGGTGTTGGTCTACCAGGGCAGAAAATGCGTTCGGTCGGAGAACCATAAGCAGCAACATTGGGCGTCCAGGGTTGCCCGGTTTGTGAACTTTCGGAAGTAGGTACAAGTAAGGGGTGCGAGGCTTTTTGGGCTAAGGAGTGAGATTGAGTGGGCAGAGAGGCCTTGGAGGGGTCCACAAGACTGTATATAATCTTTTATACTGTCATTAATTGCAGCTGTAGGATCATGGTTAAGGAGGCGGTATGTGTTGGAGTCAGCCAATTGACGGAGAGCTTCGCTGAGGTAGTCACAACGGTTCATGACTACCGTTGTGGAGCCCTTGTCAGCCGGTAAGATAATCAGGTCAGGGTTAGATGAGAGTTCCCTGATGGCTCGGGTCTATGATGGGGACAGATTAGTCTCACTCGGTAGAGATTTCACAAAACTAGGGGAAGCCAGACTGGTGGAAAGCAGATCTTGGAAAAGTTGGAGTGGGTGGTTTTGTGGAAGGGGTGGTGGGTCAAGAATGGAGGGTGGCTGAAATTTCTGAAGGCTTGGCTCTAGGTCATTTGGGGTGTCCGGAATACTACTTTTCATGGCAAAGTGGTACCTCCAGCGTAGTGTGCGGCAAAATGCTAGGGAGTCTCTTACTAGGGGTGGTCTGGTCAAATTTGGGTGTGGGTGAAAAGGTGAGACCCTTGGCCAGAACCGAAAGTTGTGGATCTGAAAGTGGAGAAGCGGCACTGCCATGGGCACCCGCATGGCTCCCTCCTATGCCAACTTATACTTAGGCCGCCTAGAAATGTCCTTAGCTGCAGCCCTTTTGAAACCCCTGCTATGGGTCAGATTCATTGATGATATTTTCATGGTCTGGACCCACGGGGAAGACACCTTCTCCTTTTCCTCAATAACCTCAATAATGCCAGCACTTTGAAATTTACATGGAATTACTCCCACACCCAGGCCACTTTCCTGGATGTCGACCTGTCCCTCTCTGATGGCGGCATCAATTCTTCGGTACATATAAAACCCACCAATCTACAACAATACCTCCACTACGACGGTTGCCATCCTAATCACATCAAACGCGCCCTCCCATACAGCCTGGGAATCCGGGGCAGGCACATTTGCTCCACGAACAGTCCCTTAAGCAGTACACTAATACATTTCTGAAGCCCTAATATCCCGCAATTATCCCCCTGATTTAGTTCATAAACAAGTTACACGAGCCACATCAGTACCGACACAATCCAGCAACACCCACACCATCAAGAACCAACCAAAGCCCAGTTTTGGTCACCCGTTACTTCCCTGGCTTAGAATCCATCAACCGAATCCTAAGACAAGGATATGATCTCCTCCGAGCCTGCCCGGAAATGAAAACACTCCTACCACAAATCCTTCCCCAGCCCCCCAGAACCTGTTTCAGTAGACCCCCCAACTTGAAACAACTCTTGGTCCCATAAACATGGAACCCCTCAGCCCACAAGACAGCCCCAAGGATCCTTCCGTGTAACAGGCCCCGTTGCAAACTTTGCATGATGCACCCGCCTTCTACCACCTTCACCAATCCCGTAACAGGGGAAAGCTTCTACATCACTGGATCGGCCACCTGCATAACTTCTCACCTGATCTATCAACTTACCTGCAACCACTGCCCAGCCTCCTACATAGGTCCTGACCACAAATCCACTAGCCATCCGGATGAATGGACACAGACAATCGGTCTGGACTGAGAACCCTGACCACCCTGTTTCTTTTCATGCCACCACTCATAACACCAACAATTTCAACACCTGCTTCACAGTCCGTGCCATCAAAGTACTCCCAGACAAAAGCAGCATCTCAGAACTGAGGAGGTGGGAACTGGCCTTTCAGTACCAACTGGGGACCAGACAACCACCTGGACTAAATTTAAGATAGCGCCAATTTTCCTCTCCCCTCCGACCTTTGCCCCTTACCTGCCATCATTTCCCACAAAACCATCGCTCACCAGAGCTTTCTCTTTTTGTACTTAGATCTATTGCTACATAAAAAATTTTCTCTCGTGTGTTTTATATTAATATATTTTTTCCGTGTGCAGTATTTTTTCGTGTTGTAATATTTTCAATAATTTTGAGTGTGGAATAATTTTTTTATGGGGCACTTATAGATCGTTTTCAGTAGACCCCCCCCCCCCCCCACCGTGTTTTCCTTGGTTTGTTTTATGCCAGTGACCTTATGACCGCAACCGCGTTTCCACTGTGCAGCTAATTATCATTTTTCGGGCTAGGTCCTTCCACCCCCACCCCCGCCTCCCACCATGTTGTTTCTCCCCCCTCCATCTCCACCCCGACCAGCCGACCATGTGCACCCCGTTGGTCTCCTCAGTTGGCTGCTAGCTTCCGCGGGGTCAGCCACCTCATCCTACAACCTGATGAAGAGCTAAGCTCGAAAATTTGTATTATGTTTGTGTTTGTGTGTTTTTCGTGTTTTGACGCCGCTGGAGCCCTCATCTTTGGTAAGCGGTGGTTTTTCTCCTATCCCAATGTCTAATATATCCGCTCTTAGCGCCTTTGTTTCCAAACAATCTATATATATATATAGAGGAAGAGGTACAAATATGAAATAGGGGTGGTAATATGGAATACTATGGTTTTTCGCCTTGTAAGTGCTGTACTCTGGTGAGCTGCTTGAAAACTACTTTCATTAATTGTAAACTTTTTGGAATACATTCATATCTCAGTTGGCAGTCATTACGAGTGAGTGAAACCGTTTTATCGAATTCACTGGGAGGAATAATTTTTGGAGGTTGGTGGTTTTTAGTTTAATTCCTGGCATAATACATAAATTATTAACATTTTTACTAAACAGACGTTTAGCTAATACATTAAGCTGTAAAATGGCGGGTTTGTTGCCTATTTATGTTTAGTTTTAGATTTTATTTGCGTTTCTGAATTTCAAGATGGCTATGTCACTAATATGGAATACTAGTATTCCATATTTGTACCCACTATTCCATATTTGTACCGTACTTTCACAATATTTTTTATTTGTAGGCATTGCTTCAGAAATGACTCCACGAGCTCGAAAGCAGTCGGATGAGTCTGCCATGCAAACTGCAATTAAAAATGTGAGAGAAAAGAAAATGGGCTTCCTGAAGGCGGCAACAACTTTCCAAGTTCCCAGAACGACTCTATTTAGGCTAGTAAAATCAAATTTACCACCTGACTTAGCCACAAAGACTAAACTTGGGCGAAAAACTGTTTTATCTCCCGAACAAGAACAACAGCTTATTGATTATAGCATGACAATGGAAAGTAAATTTTTTGGACTTACCCGAAAGGATCTGCAACAGATGGCATTTCAGTTTGCCAAAGCCAATAATATCCAGTTTTGAGTGAACGGGCTGGAAGAGGATGGTTACGCCTTTTCTTGAAGCGGCACAAAAAAGAAATTTCTATCCGAAAACCGATAGCAACCTCATTCAATAGATCTCTAGGTTTTACAAGAGAAAATGTGGCAATTTTTTTCTCTCTGCTTTCAAAAGAGATGGAAAAACACAGCTTTCCACCGGACAGAATATACAATGTCGACGAAACGGGTCTTAGCATTGTGCAGAGCAAGGTTCCCCACGTCGTTGCAAGAAAGGGAAAGCGCCAAGTAGCAGCCATCTCTTCTGCAGAGCGTGGATCCCTTGTGACCGTTGTCACCTGCATGAGTGCTGCAGGAAACTTTGTCCCACCTATGTTGATATTCCCTCGGAAGAACAGCAGCAGTCAGCTAATAAGAGGTGCCCCACCTGGGTCCATTCTTGCATGCCATCCCTCTGGATGGATTCAGAGCCAGCTCTTCACAGACTGGTTTCACCATTTCCTGAGAAAGGTGAAGCCAACAGCAGAATCACCGGTGCTTTTGATTCTGGATGGACATTACAGCCACTCCAGAAATCTGGATGTTATAAACCTCGCACGTGAAAACAATGTGAGCATCTTGTGTCTGCCTCCTCATGCCTCCCATAAGATGCAGCCGCTGGACAGAACTTTCATAGTCCTTTGAAAGCCTATTACTCTGAGCAGGTACGCGTATGGATGAGGGAAAATGCACGTCCAGTAACAAACATGGACATCGCCGAACTATTTGGGAAGGCCTACCTCAAGTGCCAGACAGGGGAGATAGCTGTAAATTGATTTAGGGTGACAGGAATATATCCGTTAAACCCTCATATTTTTACGGAAGCAGATTTCATTGCCAGCAATGAAGGCATGATTGAAGATTCACCCAAGGATCCAGTCAGTGAATCATCTGATGGAGCCGAGGCTATTAAAAACGGAAAGGCTAATGTTGAAGTCAAGGCAGGAACATCTTCCGACAAATCTGGAATTACACCTTGGCAAATTTCACCCGTTCCACAAATAAAGAAGAGGCCGGGCACCAGAGGAAGAAAAGCAGGTTCTTCAGCAGTCCTAACCTCGTCTCCCTACAAGAGATCACTTGAATCATCGAAATAGCAACAAATAAACCGAAGACAATGAAGCAGAGGCTACCAAAGCCTAGGAACCAAGAATCATCTGATTCTGAGGATGATGTTTTTAGCGTAAGAGATGATTCGTCGACGCTAAGTAGCGTTCCGGACAACAGTGAACCCACTAATGAAGATGCCGATTGTCTCTTTTGCTCAGGTAAATTTTCGCAGGACAAGGCAGGGCAAGAATGGGTAAAATGTCTAATGTGCGAAATGTGGGCACACACTGAATGTGCAGGTTACGATAAAGGACTTCTGCAAGTGACATTACTTAAAATTATGGAATGAATAACTAAGAAAGGTATATTTCGTGTGTTTTTTATTGTATTATTCGTTTTATAGTGTTTTCTTTGATAATCAATTATTATATTCTCCATTATTTGTTTTAAATTTAACAAAACCTAATACGAATGGACTATTCCATATTCGTACCCCAAAATCTGAAGAGCCAAAAATGTCAAATTTTGTGTTAAGCTTAATTTAGAAAATGTTCCTAATGTATTATTTATTTGAAAATATAGAAAGCATTAAATATACCCCAAAGTATGTGCTGCAGGCGTTTTGTTTGATTAATGTAAAAAACTGAGAAATTATGAGCGAAAAACAAAATGGTATTCCATATTTGTAACACTTCCTCTATATATTATGTTTTGTTGAAGTTTAGGTTATTACAAGCAGGAAATGTCAGGGGCAAGAAACAGGAAGGAAGTCGACCATGGCCTTTTGTAACAAACATGCTGGAATTGCCTGGCATGACTTAAGGAAACCACTGAAAACCCAATTCAGAATGGCTGCACAGATTCAAACCAGCGTTCTCCCAAATGCAAGGCTAGATCACTACTGCTCATCCACCTTGCTCTGTTAGAGCCTACAGACATTGTGGCAAGAAATCAAAGAGAGGCTGGATATGCTGCTAGGGATTACACTGCCATGCAGTTTGTAGGTGCATATACAAAGCATTAATAACTTTGCAAGAGATGCCGACCAAATTACATGTCAAGCAAACGTTCAAGTGAGGGAAGCAGTGATACCCATCATTCTATGAAGAAAGCTTTCACAATACTTGCCACATGTGGCCAGGGCATTGTCCTGCTGAAATATGGCATGTGAAGCTGCCTGAAGGAGTGGCAGTGCCTCAAACTCTAAAACCTCACTGATGAAATGGCTGCTGTTCAGACTGCCCATAATACGTAGGACGTGAGATCACATGTTGTATCCAATGGTGCCCTAAACCACGACACTTAGCATTTGTCCAATATGATACTCAACAATGGTATCTGCTTGATTGTGTGTGCCATGGTAGTGTCTAACAGAGTGCAACCATCACTGTAGGGCAAGTTGAAGTGGGACTCATCCAAAAACACAACATTTTGCTCTTCAGCAAACCAGTGGAGTCATTCACATGCCACTGCAGTCTGAGGCATTGGTGGTTTCTGGTCAAAGGAAGCCTTTCCAATGGCATGTATGCCATCAGTTCAGCACTTTGCAGATGGTATTGAACCATCGATGCAGACATTTCCACACCCGTTGCAGTGCTCCAACATCGAGCCAACACTGAGGATGAAGTCGTTTTGTCATAAGATGGCCTTAATCCCACATGCCGTGTGATACAGAACACACTCATCGCTGTATATGATCCTCTTCTATCCATTGATTCCACAACTTATCACTGCCATAGCAACTGATCTGTAGGAGCTATAATGTCAAGGTTCAACAATCTCATTTCCCGGAGATCAATAATTCTGTCACATTTGAACTCACTCACATGCTGTTCTTGCAATCTTTTATGTTGACAAGGCATACCAGTACTTCTTTAAACATTTAAACTTTGTCTGAAGGCTATGTATTGACTGAGCATGGCGTAAGGCACTGACCTGTCTGCTCACGCAAAAGAGGGAGCTGCTGGGTATTCATGCACAACATACTTCTGAGGTGTTGCAATATTCACAAACAGCAGTGTATTATTAATACAAAAAAGGGCTGTGAACATACCCATGCAGGGTATCTCATTGGGAAGATCAAAATTGAATGAAAATAAATACTAAAAAGAGCAAGGTTCACAAATTGGAAAAAAGGTTTTGTTTAATTATTAAGTGGAGTAGGCTGTGGATTGAGAGACAGGCAATGACATGCAATAGGGAATTGCCTGTATGTGTCAGTGTGGACTATGAGTACCAGAACCTCTACGGTAACTGTGAAGGCCTGCAAAAACCCTGAAGAGTGGCGGCTAGTGGACTGAGTTTGATTTCAAAGCATAAACAGGCTTTATAAAGAATGGGTCTAATGAAAGAAGAAGCGGATATGGAAATGGCGTATGAATTGGAGCTCTAAATGCACAAAAACTGACTGGGACAGAGGAGGAAATTGTGGATATAATGGAAAGGAGAAAGTTGGATATCTTTGGGCTGGGGGAGACAAGTGGAAAAGACAAGGTAGAAGGGAACTGAGGAAGGGTTTTCAATTGTACTGGAATGGGAATGAGGAAGGGAGGCAAAATGCAGAAGGGGTAATTGTGAGAGAAAGACTAAAGGAGGAAGTCAAAGAGAAGTGACAGAATGATGAAGATCAGTTAAAGGCATAAGTCTGGAGATACTGCAAGTATATGCTGCACAAGAAGGCTGCTCAATGGAAGAAAAAGAGGTCACTTGACAATGATGGCAGAAAATATGACCATCAAAATGATGTGTTAAACAAACGTACTCACTCCACTAGTTTTCTGAGAAAATTTTATCCAAGGTAAAGGAGTTTGAAACAGAACTGCAGTGACAGTTGAATGGCCAAAATGTTATAATTATGGGAGATCTAAAAGCCCATGTGGGCATAGAAAGGCATGAGTATGATGAAGTACTGAAGACAAAAAGATGAGGAAGCAGGAATAAAGGTAATGGATTTCTGAAAGAGAAATGTGTTGAAAATAGGAAAATTGTACTACAAAAAGCAAGAGCGCCACAAGATAACCTGGTATGGTGATTACTGTCAGAGGAAATTTGTAAAGACTAAGTGAAATTTAATTGAGAATTGAAGAAAAGTGTGGCCGTTGTAAAGGTAATACCATCAGAGGCATCAGATAGTGATTACTGGCAACTAATAATGAAGTTAAGAACAGCAGATAGGAGAAAATCTGAAAGACAAGATAGAAAACAAAAGTTATGTAAACAAAATAAAGAGGAATACCAGAAAACTATAAGGAGCAAGTCATCTTGACAGTGGTAGAGATCTGGGAAAGATTTAAAAGGACAAAGGTTGTAGTGGCAAAAAAGTGTATGGAAGGGCTACTAACACACAAAAAGATTCCATACTGGAATAAAAGTAAAACAAGCAGTTGGGTTGAAAAACAGGGCCTTTAGAGAAGGGTTCAAGCAGAGACAAGAGATTAATACATAGAGAAAAATGATAACAAAGGAAAAGTGGAACTACCTTAAGAAATGTACTGAGATGATGGAAGAAGAAAGCAAAAGTAATAAGAAACTTATATAAAGAGGAAGGATCGGAGTGAAAATTGCAGTATGAAAAATGAAATGAACAGTACAGAAAAACTAAAAGAATATGGAAGGAGTATTTTGTATCTTTGTTGAACCCAGATTGCACACAAGATGATACGATACTACAGGAGAAGCGGGAGGACAACAAAAATGTAGGAGATGTAGGAAAAGATCTAAATTGGAAGCAGTGGAAATATCTCTGGATAAGGCATGCTGCAATGACGACTTGGGTGTGGAAATGGTAGAGCAGCAGTAATAGTGGGAAAGCAGTGGTTATTTTTTATTATTATTAATTTTTTTTTAACTGCTTTACGTCTCTTTTTAACATCGAGGTCTTTAGAGACGGGAAAGGATGGGGGGCAAGGATGGGGGCAAGGAATGGGAAGGAATTCGGCCATGGCCTTTTGAAGGAATCATCCCGGCATTTGCCTGGAGTGATTTGGGGAAACCATGGAAAACCCAAATCTGGATGCCCGGACGGGGATTCAAACCGCCGTCCTCCCGAATGCGAGGCGAGAACGCTAACCGTTACACCGCCCCGCTCGGTCAGTGGTTATATCATGCAATGAGAAAGATATTGAAGGAGGAGACGAAACCGGAAGGCATATTTGTACCTGCCTTCAAAAAAGGAAGCAGGAAGGAAAACTGTGAATGAACCAAAAAGACACAGCTGTATGCAGTCAAAGGGATACACCCTACCATTCCTCCACAGACAGTGTTAAGGAAGCGCTTCTTGGCGGCGGCTGGGCTACCAAGAAGGTCAGCCAAAGGAGAGAGACCTGCATGAAGGCCTCTCTATCTAGTCGAGTTGCAAGACTTGGCCTGATCACTCATGTTTGAGTAGGCCACATGTCTGCTCTACATGATGATAAAAGTGGAGAAGTATGAGCCTCCAAACACACACCTATCACAAATGTCAGCGGTATAGACATGCCACTGACCGGTGCTTTGTGGCACCTGGCTGCCATAAATGTGCCGGTAACCATCTGACACACACATGTAAAGTTAGGATGCCCGACGAACACAAATGCATTAATTGTGGGGAGGTCATCCCAGCAATTGCAGAAGCTGTCCTGAGTACAAACTCGCACTAGCCCGGAAAAATGCAAAGGGGGCATCAAAACCACAAACACAGCAAGCACCCACAAAAAACCAGTGTAAAGTGATCCACAACCCGGCTCACCTTAGGAGTAATGTGTCCTACAGTGTCGCGGTGTCGAACGTGATCATGAACACGGCACAACCCACACAGAAAAAAACGTCAACCACACTCTCATGCTCACCAACAACATCAACCACAACAGAAGTTGCAGAGCCCCAAACAGCAGGCTCTGCACACACTGTAGAACATACAACACAGCCTTCAGCTGCCTCATCACAACTCAAAACCCAGTTTCCTAAAAATACCATAAAATGAAGTAGAAATGCTGGTAGCGAGAAACCCCCCCCCCCTTCCCCCCGCCGAGGAAGCAAAGGCCACTGTGGCTGCTTCCGATGGCTGGTGTTCACGGCCGCTGAGGGAGCTGAGGAGGGTGGGCGATTCTGCTCTCGACAGCCCGGCTGCTGCGTTGTCAGCAGAGCGCACACTGGCAGGAGCTGGGCCACCTGCATCAACTCGGCTGGTGCAGCCACCATGCAGTCGGTGGAGCCCGCCCCGACCTGTGCTAACTAGGGATCAAACATGACACCTCCACACGGCACAGCGATCCCTGCGGAGCAGATACACACTCAGTCTGTGCCAGATTTTTTCACAACCATTCAAAAAACAACAGAGGACCTCCTTCCCCCATGTTCCCCTCCGTTGACCTCTCCCTGGCAACAATCATTCCAATATTCATAAGTGCCCTAATGCAGCTCTTAATACTACCTCAGACGGGGGAAGATGGACTGTTATTCCAGAACTGCCTTGTGTCCGTCATAGGCACCAACAATGTCTCACATTCTTAATCCGCTGCTGGCTAAAATCCTAAGCTCCCAACTACAGTTCCTGGTCACTCTCCTGAATGGCAGAGACGGACTGTAATCCTGATTCTATACACCAGTGGTTCTTAAATGTTGGTCCGCAGAACCCTGGGGTTCCGTGGAAGTGTCACAAGGGTTCCGTGATCTGTTCGAAAATTAAATAAAATGTTCGTCGAAAAGAGTCATAACCGCGCCATGAGAAGGCTATCATGGTTCTGCTTCCATTTGTGACTACTTACCGATGCAAGACTGGTTTTTCAGCTTACGCTTATGAAAATGGGGATACACCAATACATGTATGACCATTTAGGGTTCTGTGGTAAAAAAAATAAATAAAAAAATTTGAAACCACTGCTACACACTATCTTGCTACAATGCCTGGACACTCCCCCCGATGGGGGGAGATGGACTGTAAATCAACATACCTAATGCCAGTACTCCAAGCTACCTTACTACAGTTCAAGACCACTTCTTCAAATGGGGGGAGATGGACTGTAATCCAGATTAGTCTCTTGTCCGTCCAAAAATGAACAATGCCTGACAAACCCAATCCTCTGAATCCACTTTTGGAATGCCCATGGGCTGAAATGCAAAAAGGCAGAATTGGCAGCATTTATGGAACAGCACCGTCTCCATAGTGCTCTTATAAATGAGACATATCTGGGCGCAAAAGATAACTTTCAAATAAGCCAATACCGTGTGTACCGTACTCACAGGCAGAACGGCGCATGGGGTGGAGGCACGGTCGTGATTATCCATATGGACAAAGAGCATTCAAATGTAGTGCCCCCCGAGCTAGAGAGGATCGAAGCCACAGCCGTAAAAATCCAGTTTAATGGAGCTTACAATAATCTCATCACATGTCTAAAATAGGCCCAAAAATATTAGCACGTGGTTAAGTTGAAAGTTGTAAACGTGTGAATGTGAGTAAAAGGTGTACAAATAGCAGTTCTACTTTAACTGGATCTGCAACTTTGGAGTGATAGAAGTCCGATAGGTTTATAACATTGGTGGTGTTGGAAAAATTGAAGGCAATGAATTAAAATTAGTTTTGTGAAATAACTGTTTATTCATTCAGTAGTCTTTAAATGTTCTCAGTTGGAAACTGAGTGGCGGCCGGTCAAGAGAATCTGTATCTTTAGAAGGAACTTGCGGTAAGAGTTTAAACTATGCACATTATATTTCAGTGAGCGAGATTGAAAGTTAAACATTCTGGTAGCTGATGTGAGTGGGCGACCCTCGAAACCGCAACATGGCGACCGTGACAGGACTAGAGAGTTTGGTGGTTCTATGCGGGGAAAATGTAATTCTTTAATGCCTTTTTGTGTATTTGATGTTAGTGGTAAGGAATGATCCGTTGGGAACCAAAGTGTATTTGGATGTTCATGATTTATAGTAGTTTGTTACTGTGGTGTATTTTGATGTTCATGATGTTTTATATTTGTTTGTTGCTTTTAATGTTGTATTTCATGGTTGCAGTAAGGAAATATTCATTTTCAACTAATTTATATCTTAATGTCCATGACATTTTATATTGGTTGTCTTTTAATTACATTTTAGTAGAAAGAAAACTGTTTTGGAACCAATGTGTATTTTGACACTTATTGTTTTGATATGTTTGTATATTGCTCCAACACCAACCAATTCAAAAAAAAATATAGCAGTTTATGGTTAATGTAATATTTGTAAGTATTGCTACATCAATTTGTGGAGTTTTGTATGTATTTTGTGTGAATGAGGTGTGGAAATTGTAAAATAGGAGGAAGGGGACTTAATTTGAATTTACCCTTGCCATTGCTAATTGGAAATTCACAATAACAAGGATAAACTAAGGGGGTTTGTAGCGGTACCACTTTGTGTTTGAAAGTAGCGCTGGTTTGTGACGTCATCGGCACCATGTCCGTGGCCACGGAAGGGTGAGCCCCGGGGGCCGCATGGTGGGTGCTGTGGTAGGTACAAGGGGGGCAGTCGGTCGCAGGATGTGGAGAAGTGTGGTTGGTGTTAAGTTTAAAGTTGTAAACGTGTGAATGTGAGTAAAAGGTGTACAAGTAGCAGTTCTACTTTAACTGGATCTGCAACTTTGGAGTGATAGAAGTCCGATAGGTTTATAACATTGGTGGTGTTGGAAAAATTGAAGGCAATGAATTAAAATTAGTTTTGTGAAATAACTGTTTATTCATTCAGTAGTCTTTAAATGTTCTCAGTTGGAAACTGAGTGACGGCCGGTCAAGAGAATCTGTATCTTTAGAAGGAACTTGTGGTAAGAGTTTAAACTATGCACATTATATTTCAGTGAGCGAGACTGAAAGTTAAACATTCTGGTAGCTGATGTGAGTGGGTGACCCACGAAACCGCAACAACTAGGCAGGTAAACATCGCTCCTATAGTCGCTGGAAATCTAAATGCCAAATATTGTAGTTTGAATCCGCAGTGCCAAAACTCCAACGGCAGGAAACTATACGAACATTCAATAGAGCACAATCATATATATTATTATTATTTCTATAAGGAGTTTTTTTTTTTTTTTTTTTTTTTTTTGTCGCAAGGCATTATGTCCCTTCATACTTAACTGAAATCAATAAATGGGGTGTCAGTTTCAAGTTTATGGTTTCCACTTTGGTCACATCATATTTTAAGAAAGGAATTTTTTGGAATTCGACCTCTGAAATGCAAAAGTATCTATATTTCTACAACATGTTCATGTGTAACTAATCGTTTATTTCCCTTCATATCTAACCGATCTAGATAAATGAGGTATCATTTTAAAGATTAAGGTCTCCGCGGTGGTCACATTATATTTTAGGAAAGTACTTTCTCATAATTTGACTCTTAAAGGACAAAATTACCATTATTTCCATAACTTTTTTTTTTTTGTCACAAGCTATTTATCTCCCTTGATATTTAACCGAAACTGAGAAATGAGGTATTATTTTAGAAATTAGGGTTTCCACTTTGGTCTAATCATATTTAAAAAAAGGAATTTTTCGGAATTCGATCCTTAAAGGGCAAAAGTATCAATATTTCTACAACACATTTTTCTGTCATGAGCCATTTATCTACCTTGATATCTAGCCAAAATCGATAAATGAGGTGTCATTTTAAAGATTAAAGTATCCGCTTTGGTCACATCATATTTTAAGAAAAAAGTTTCTTAAAATTCAACCCATAAGGGGCAAAAACATCATCATTTCATTTTTTTTTTTACTGCGTGTGATGCCTATCCGAAATCAATAAATGAGGTATCATTTTAAAGACCAAGGTGTCCGCTTTAGTAACAACACATTTTATAAAAGGAATTTTTTGTAATTCGACCCTTAGAGGGAAAAAGTATCAATATTATTTCTACAATGTGTTTTCTTTATTATTAAGAGCCATTTATCTCCTTTGATACCTAACCGAAATTGATAAATGACATATTGTATTAAAAATAAAGGTCTCCAATTAGGTAAAATCATAAATTAGGAAAGAATTTGTCAGAATTTGATGCTTAAATAGGTCGCGCGTATGAGACAGTTCACAGCCAAATCCCTAGATTGCAGCAGCAGATATCACAGAGAAATCAATAAACCGTTTTTTTTATACAATAAGTAGCTTTTTGGATATTTTTTTCTGTTACGGAAACATTTTTGTTTTGCTATACAATTCCAATATAAACATTTTATTCACACAGCAACTCATTTCACACAGATGTTGATATGGCTTGTGCATTTTTTTCAGGTTGATTGTATTCTGTTAAGGTCAATGACAGTTTGTTGTACATATAGTGGGTTTTAAATTTTCCTAACCGTTTCATAATATTTTGCAAGTATTTTGATGCGTAACTATTACACTAAACAAATAAATATTTACTACAAGGTGCCATTCTACTTTTAATTATATTACAAGCATTCAACCATTTCTTCGTGAAATTTTTGCACGTGTGGTCTAGTTATCTTATACTGGGGCCAAAAGATCTGACGTTTGTCCCCCATGTTAGAGGCAAAATCCACACATGTTAGATATAGTTCTTGTCAAGGAAATAACCCACACTCATGACCTGCAGGTTGTAAACAATTTCCATTCAGACCACATACCACTCATACTTAACACTGAAGGTGCAGAACATTGACAAGCGATGGATGCCAAACTATCGATGCGCCAGCTGCACTCTGTTCAAGGAGGTATTAGTTGCATACATGACAGACACGAGATTAGTCAACAATGAATTAATGAGTCTGTTGAAACTTAAACCGTTGCCATGCAGGAAGCTATGGCGAGTAGCATCATCGAATCACCTTCCCACCAAAGACACATGGCACTACCTGAGGCGATCAAAGGGTTAATTACAACTAGGAATAGGCTCAGGAGATACTGGCAATGTAGTAGGTGCCCTATTTATAGAGTGCATATCAACAGACTCAAAGACATAATTAGAAATAGAATCCAGGAGTACAAAAATCAACAATGGGGGCCATCTGCTCTCAGAGTTGAAAACTGAAACTTCTGACTGCTCTGTGTGATCTTCAGCTCATCACTTCACGCATGAAGCACATCATATAACCACACTATAGGGGCCAGATGGACTTGTCTATACTTCCGAGGTCAAGGCAGAACTGATGACCTAAATACTAGAAGCATCTTTCTGATCAAACTTTGATCCTTCCGATCTTGTGTTTACATTGGATACGGACCAGTTGGTGACGCAGCTGTTAGCCCAACCAGTTCGCGAATATCCACATAGGGCAACTTCCAACGAAATTTCATGGGATACACAGCACTCTAATTCTAAGAAAGCACCTGGTCTGGATGGTATTCAGAACCATGTTTTTAAACAGCTCACACAGAAAGCGACAGAGTATCAGCATGGATGCCATCTTACTCAACCAGCATTGCCCCGACCTATGGAAGGAGGCCAAAATGCTAATGTTCAGAAAGCTGGGGAAAGATCCATCTTCACCCAACAACTACTGTCCGATTAGCTTACTCGATTCCTTTAGCGAAGTTGTTGAAAGAGTCATACTCAGATGCCTTACACAATACGTAAAGGACATCAACATCCTGAAACTGGAGCAATTCGGTTTTATAAAGCACCACTCCAGAACACAACAATTAATGCGTGTTGTTGAGCATGTAACAAGGGAATTTAACTGTTCTGTGTCTACCGGGGCTGAGTTCCTGGACATTGAGAAGGTATTCGATTGTCTTTCGCACAACAGCCTCATTCATAGACTCAGTAACAACGGATTCCTGGACAGACTGGTTCACCTAATACACTCATACCTCACTAACCGAATGTTCCACATCTGCCTTCATAGCAAAAATTCTACACCTCAGGGGATACATGTAAGAGTGCCTTCAGGAAGTATAATAGACCCTCCGCTCTTCACAGAATACACCAAAAAAGCCCCGACCATAGAAAAAAATGATGCAAGCCATTTATGCTGAGGATACCGCCTACCTTGCACAGTCATGGCAACCAGCTGATATAAACACTAGATTACAACATGTGCTTAACATAGTTGAACCTTGGCTCACACGATGGCGTATTAAAGTCAATGTGGGTAAATGCAAGGCACTCCTATTCACATGAAGACCGAGGCAAAAACGCATTCACGAGCACTGTCGATCGCTAACACCACGCAATAAACCTATACATTTCTGAAACAAAGTTAAGTATCTTGGAGCCAAACTTGACATGAAGCCAACATGGAGGCTCCATATAGACCACATGATTAATAAAGCAAACATTAGATTCAGAAAACTATACCCCATGCTAAACAGACAAAGCACACTACACCAAGCAATGCCCGAACAATGTACCTAGCACTCATTCGGCCACTTATGAGGTATGCAACTCCAGTTTTGGGGGTACGCCATTAAGTTTCTCATTCAGAGACTGCAATTAATTCAAAACAAAGTACACAGGGTCATAGCAAATGCTCCTTGGGGAACACGAACAACAAACTTACACCGAGATCCTAACGTATGTTGCCGAACATGAATGCTGAAGAAGACAAATATCAGCAGGATGCATGCAAGTGAAGTGAAATTTCTAAGAGGCAGAATAGTTGTAGCAAGAATGGACAGGATAAGGAGTGAAACTATTTGAGACACAGGGGAACACCTACAGGAATTGACAGAAAAGGCCAGACGCAGATGGTATGGGCTTGCTAAGGGAATGGAGGAGCAGATAATACCAAGGAAAATACATGAAATTAAAATTCAATGTAAACAGCCCAGAAGACCAAGGGATAGTTGGAAGAGAGGAGTAGAGAAGTGGGTGTAGGAGAAAGGAGAGGACTGGACAATGGAGGTGACAGATGTGAGAAGAAAATGGAGAGGCTTGTGCACAAAGCACTGCTAAGTTGCAGACTAGGACCAGACCATTTTTTAAAATGACTGACTTTATTCACTCGCTATCTAGATCACCGATACAGAAATATTTACTCAGACTGCCACTACCAATGATATATTTTAATTTAATCGCCACACAATTTTCATGGGTGTATACGATTTTTGTGTGATAAAGTCATCGAAGGAATATTATTCTCTTTGAGAAGACAACGTTTTATAAATGTTCCTTGGTTGATGATGGCATTTTGCTTTTATATTTTATTTTAATAAAAGACATAGTAATCATTTTTCACTCTGTGGTTCTTCTTGTAACTCTTTTGCTGCCTTGCTACACCAAATGCTAAAGGATTGTCTGTTAGGGTAAATTCACTTAGCATTATGCAGTTCCCTACCAATCTTGCAAAGCAGCCAGTTGTAGCCATATTATTTCCTTGGGTGTTAGACCTTTGTCACAAATATGAAAATGTTGCGTAGAGAAAATGCAGGCTGTAACCATCACTTGAAAATTGCTACTGTCAGAAATGATGTAATATACAAATTAAAAAGCCTGCCATGCTGTTTGTGTCCCTTCTGACATGGCCAGTAGTTGATAAAGCCTGAAAACCATATCTAAAAGCAAATCACCAGTTTTTACTCTTGTAGCAAGAGAAAGGTGAATATTTAAAAAAAACCTCACGCCCATAACATTTTTGTGAAAAATAATTATTAAAAGTAAACATATTTTCTCTAATATTCCATACAATATAAAAATAATTATAAAAAAAACTTAACTTAGTCCACAACCCGAAGGTTGGTTGGATCCTCCCGAAGGAGGCATTCTAAGCCATTGTGTCAGAGGTAGGACGGCCAGTTCCTTTCCTCAGGGACCTACAGCTTAACGTGGAATCCAAACCATGGAGCATCCTTGCATAGCTCATATGATCAAACACAACCCTCAAAATTCCTGCACCTGTCCGTATTCGTACCCGGGACCGGAGCAGCGAATATTTTGAAAGCAAGCGCCTTAACCACTGAGCTACCAGAACATTCATATTAAAATAATATAGAATAAATAAAATTAAAAAAAAATATAATTAAGGGATTTCTTCTACCTGGCAATATTTTGATTTAAGTGATTATTTTTTAAAAAAAATATCTAGTCTAAATCGTGTGTCAGTTGCATATAAGATCTAATATTATACCATCAATTAGTCTGGAACATCTGTATTATTATATGTGGAGACACCTGTATCAGAACAGTTTCACATCCCAGAGAGGCAAAAATCACATTTTTCACACATATATGTATCACTTTTGATCAGAAGTCCCTTTCAACCCAACCTTAGTTATTTTTTTTTTTGCTGATATATTCAACAGAAAATTCTAAATTTGTTTTCCATTTCAGTTTCCTCCAAGTATTTTACCAGGTAAAGTTTACATCACAATACATGATGTCACTAACATGCGATATAGTGAATGTATTAATGCACGTATGTTGAAAGCTTTAATTTTCTAGCGGTAATATTAGCAGTTTGTGGTTAGGTTGAAATGCAGCCTGGACCAAGATAAAAACAAACTTCATAGAGCATGAGGAATTTAATTTTTAACAGCAATTTAAACTGCTTCCATGAGATTCATGCTAAAGATGTCTTAGATTGCAATTTAGGCCTACATTACTATTATTATATCCAGGATTCTCATTTAATTGTTTCCACTTGGCAAGCAGTTACAAACCACAACCACAGTTAAAAGCACAACACACATTTTGGTAAATAAAAAATTCTCAGGTAAAAAACATTCTTCAAAGCAACAGAGGGAAGTTTCAATTTGGAATAAGTACTATAATTGTAACTGTCTAAGTGTCTGTAGAAAATCTGGACACAACAATCATCTATATGAGCAAAAGTCACTTCCTGAATGAGAGAGTGAAAATTGACATTAAAATTAGCCCTTCTCTGTACAGCTAACATTATAAGGCAAGATAATAGTTATAAAAACACTAGGGCAAATAAAGGTGGAATAATATTGTAAACTTAAACTAAATAAAGATAAGAGACTTAATACTTGTTTTCTCACCTACTCATAGAATGTATTCCCAACAGACTACATACAGTGCTGGATTGCTCCTTAAAATTAAAGACGGTTTAACAAGCAGGATAATATAATTTTGTTTACAACATCTCGAAGTAGAACGCCGGCTAAATGTTGAAACATAAACCATTTAAATTTGTGAGCAATAAAACGCTCTAGTCTTCAAAAAATAATAATAAACCTGAAATCCGTGACTAAATTAAGAGATAATGCAATACATCTACATAGTTTTAAATGTTGTTCTCCAAATATAATCAAAAGGAGCTATAGCTTCAAACATTGCGTCTTGGATCTCTTACTTTCACAAAAAAAACGGATTTTTATAACTCACTGTTTGTGTTAATAATTAAATATACACCTTTACATCGCACAGCTCACAAAAATTTCTGTTTTAAAACCCACAAGTGTATGCATTTTATCGATGGAATTACTACGAACTTTGATGTTTTGCTGAGGACGAGAAAACATAACATCAGTGAGCACAGCTGATATCCAATAAAAAGTAGCACTTTCGACTAGGGAATTATTGACATTAATGCTTGAAAAGAAGTAGGATATCGACACACATCATTTACATTAAATTAATGTGAAAATGAAGTCTCTAAAAGGTCTTTCTAGAGGAGCAACTTTCGATTGACATATTAATACGCCCTTGTCACCGGTGACTCGCGCAGTCGTGTTTACACTGTGCGTACGAAACTAACGTCAAACTGAAGTGGTTACTGGTAGAATTATGATGTAAAGGTCAGTGTTGTAAGCTATAGGTTTTCGCTTCGCGGTTACAAGAGGAGTTTTTTAAGCAAAAAATAAATTGTTGCGTGACGCTGTGTAACTATAATTAATTTACGTATCAACTCTTTGGACGAATCATTGCAAAGTCGCCATTTTGTATGTAGCCCGGCTGATGAATTGGAATATTTTTATTGAATTCCTATCGTTGTGCCATTTGTATAAAGGTGAAGTACTGGAAACCATATCAATTCATTTAAGTTCCGATTACAGTTTTATCTGATGATGACTTATGACTCCAGATAATAAAAGATGTAGTCTGCTGTTGTTTGCCATATTTCGTTTTATTCAATAAATGTTAGAATATTCCAAACCGATAGAAAACATTGGACAGGTATTACACCAAATAATATTGAGATTGTTTCAAACTTGGTCGTACATCCATATTTACACGAATTGTTGCTACGTTTACCATAACCTTCATACACGGTGAAGTTCACAATACCTCATAAATAATGTGGGATTGTTTTAAAAGCCTATATCGTTAGTAATTGCACATGTTTGGACACACATAATTCAACTTTTGTTTGTATCGCGCCACAATGAATAAAGTCGCGGTCTAGTAGTGTTTTAGAACTTTCAGCAGTTGACTTACGAAGAATTTTTGTAGGTGGTATCTGCACGTATTTCTCATTTATAACTTGGGGACTCGCTTAGTCTTCAATGACAAATTAATAATGGTTGCCTCACACATACATCTTAAACGTTAATTCAAATGATTAGAAAAGAATATGCCAGTTCATTTGTAACGTGCAATTTTCCTATTTCAGGGAATGTAGATAGCAAATGTCAAGAAGACTGTATATAGTGTAGTTTTGTAGATTCATTATTGTGGATAAAGTTCCAAAAGTCAAAATGACAATAGCTACAAGAGGACAAGGAGTTGCAGTGGATCCTCCAGATGGACAGCTAACCACACAAGTATCGGTAAGTTTATGCTTTAAGCAAATTTTTTCAGCTTATAGTTTGTATGTAAACAAGTGTTTTGACACATTTGTTTTTTTGTGTGTGTGGGGTTGAGTTTTGATTTATGCCAGGAAATGTTTTATGGTTGTGCTGTAGTATTATGCTAGTTGTTGGTAATCACATCTTTCCATCATAGAAACTGACAAGCCTCTATTTGCTTGAGATGCCTCTCAGGTTGGTGTAATGAGAGCATTGTGACAGCTGTAAAATTTCAATATTGATAAACATTAAATTATTAAAGATATTATTTGGTATTATAGACTATAGTAGAACTAGTGTGTTTGTTGTGATTTCATTTCTTAAGTAAAGGTCTTTAATTAATAGTGTAAGTTTTATGTAAGGAATCAGAAGTACCTTTAGAAAAAGATGAACAACTTTGGTGTATTTGTCGTATAACATTTTGTAGGTGAAATTTTGTGGTTACTTTTTTAAAGTTTAGCTTAACTGCTGTTTTTGTGGTGGATTTGTCTAGAATACATAGTACAATGGGCAAAGGAGTTGTAACTAAATGACCAAGTTGGGTATTTGTATTTGAGTTGTGAATGTTATGATGCAGCATGAAATATTTTTTATTGCTTTGTGCAGGCATGTGATAAACATTAATAAAAATGTAATAGCATAATAATTATTCTTATAATGTGTCTGGTTACAACATAATAGTAACCAATAACAATTTGACATAACAAACAAAAAATCATCGATAATCCATCTTTCAGACTGGGATAGAAAGCACTCTTTTTTCGGTTTAATCCTAGACTGCGATTCCGCCACTGACCGGCGTTGACGTGACGTTGTTTTGACGTATTCGCTGTCGACTACCAACATAATTAGGTTTATTCCTTTTAGTGCTATTGTGACCTCGCTACGCTCGGTCACAATAATTTAAAACTGTACAATATCAACCTAAACTGATATCCCGAAGGTGAATCAGATGCAGGCGGCCGCTGGTAAGCGGCCACAGATGTCCGATAACACAACCAGATGTTCAGTGTTTTGATGTGTTATCGAATTTCTGCGGCCGGTCACAATAATAAATTATATTTATGTTGGTACATCGACAGCGAATACCTCAAAACGACGTCAATATGACGTCACATCAACGCCAGTCAGTGGCGGAATCGCAGTCTAGGATTAAACCCTTTTTTCCTTCAAATCTAATGAGTCTACAAATCTAAAGAAAATAGTGTTAAACCAGTAGGCCTACATTCTTCCCATACTGACTTACATCTGAGAGATTGGACACTAAACTAACTTAAAAAAAGAAAACTTAGGATGGCTTAAAGAGCGATTGAAAGGTCAATATGGGTTTAACTAGAAAAGACAAGTGAGCAACTGACATTACATCAGTTACAAAGATAACAGACATCTTGCAGAATACAGCATTCTTGAAATGTTACTTCGAGGAAAGATGGAAGATGGACAAAAACGGATCAAAGCAAAAGAGATCATCAGAGACCAAGTGGAAGGTCACTTGGGATTAGTGAAGATCGTGATTCCACCTGCTGTTGGCATCATAATACTGCAGTGGTCAAACGCAAGACTCCGCTAGAAATTCTTTCTGAAGTACATTTAACTGTTTTATGCTGATCCAGGCTGCATTACAACCTAATTTCTGGTTGAAAATAATTGTCCTGACTGTATTACAATGGAATTATTGCTTGCAATCATACATTTTGCTACTGACTGCAGCAATACTACACCGATATTATTTAATGAACTGTTACGGAATCACGATCTCCAATAGACCCGGTCACTTTAATGATGTGACATGGACATGTGCAGGGTTAGCTGACAAAGAAATGTTAAGATTTTTCTGTCTGGAGATGACTGTTAAAGTTATTACTGAACTTGTAACTTTGAGGTGCCAGATCATTTCTGATTGAACTGGCTTTTGATGATGATGATGATGATGATGAATTGATCTTTCAAAACTGAAAGTTGATGATCCATTAATTGACTTATTGCACAATCTCTAGCATTTCTGATCATCTACTTCCCAGAATAATAAATATACATGAACCACAAGTAACAATGGGTGTAGAGAGTTGGTTAAAGAAGAAGTACTAGACAGTGAGGTTTTTTCCAATGGTTACGTAGTGTACCGCAGAGATACAGGAGCAATTGGAGGAGGAGTTTTCATACTAGTTAACAAAAACTACCACAGTTCACTGTTATTCATAGATCATGACCATGGAGTAGATTTCTGGGGTAGTAAAAAAGAAAAATTAAATTCATACTCAGATTTCAGAGGTGAGAATAGAATTGACATTATTGGTGGGGATTAAAATTTACCAGGTGTAAACTTGGCAGGAAATAAGATTAGTAACACAAGGTAACAGAAAAACCTTAATAAAGGAAGTAGGATGGACACAAGTGGTAGGGGACAAAATATTTTGGATATATTCCTAATAAAGCCCAATGGTAAGCTCGAGGGGTGTCAAGTAACAGAAGGAATGAGTGATCTAGAAGCAGTGGATATTAGAGGATTCAGAGAACCAGCAGCAAAAAAAAAGGGGGGGGGGAAAGGGTAAAATTATAAAAAAAGGCAACAATTTCGAATTTGAAGAGATTTCAGAGAACGTTTCAGCAAATGAATGGAAGGCACACGTACAGTAGAGTCAAGGTGGGAAGAGTTGAAGGAGATAATAAGAAAGGGGAAAGAAAAATTTACTCTAAAACAGAAAATAAAGAGAAGTAGAGAACTATAATAGGGAGGTGAGGAGGTTCAAGGGGGTGGTAAGAATAGAACGTAAGAGACAGCCAGGTAGTAGGGAATATTTAAAACAACTAAACAAGGAGTTGATAATAGCTAAGAAGGTGGCATAGATGGGTTTATGAATAGTATTGTCAGTGCAATGCGACCGACTGATGGTTATAAACATTTCTTTGGCTTTGTTAGAAAACTGAGGGAAAGGGAGGGTGCTGAGAAACTTGTTGAAGTTATTGAGGATTTGAAAAGGCAGAGATTTTAAGTAACTGGTTTAGTGAGAGTATTAGGGACAATGAATTGGAAAATGGGAGGGTCTAAATTGGAGAGTGAGCACAACACAATTATAAATGTTTAGACCAAAAAATTTTGAAATTCGTCCTGAGGATGATATGAAGGAACTAAAAAAGCTGATATAACATAAAGGGGGTGGTGTAGATAATATTACTACAGATGTCTTAAAGATAACTGGATGTGACTTTGTACCTTATCTTGAAATATTATTTAAATTGATTATGGATACTTGTGCTTTCCAGAGGAATGGAAAAGTGTGATAATAGTGCCAGTACATGAAGGAAGGGTGAGAAGTAGTGTTGAAAATTATAGTCTAATTAGTTTGGGATCAGTAGTAGGTAAATTAATGGGGGGTTGATATTCAACCACATAAAAATAAATACGTGAGGAGCGTAAGTGATTTTCAAATAGGCAACTTGGCTTTAGGCAAGGATATTCATGTGAATCCCAGTTGGTGGGATATATGCAAAATATTTCGTATGAAATGGACGAGGGAGGCCATATTGGTGGTGTAGTAATGGATTTTTCAATGTCTTAATAAACTAGATATATGTCTTTAATCTTGTAAAGTATATGCTTTATTCAATGTTCTTAAAAGTGTCCAAATTGCCATTTGATAAAAAAAAAAAAAAAAAATTCAAAGCATTTTGACAGAATGAGCTATAAAATGGCAGTAAATAAGGTAAATACTATTGGAGTGGATGAGAAAGTGATTTACTGGGTAGAAGAATTTTTAAAAGATAGAAAACAGAAAGTTAGGGTAGGAAATTCAGTATCAAAGGAAGTGGAAGTAAAAATTAGAGTGCCAGAGACTGCTGCGGCGTTTCTGTGATAGTCATGGCTGCAGATTCCTCGATCTTTACCCTGGGGTTGAGTCTTATAGGGATCTCTTGGATAGATCAGGGGTACACTACACATGGGAATTGGCTACACAGGTGGCAGGGGCCGTGTGGAGTGCATTGGGAGGTTTTTTAGGCTGAGGGAGGATGACCCCGAAAAGGAAACTCAGTTACGGACAGCGCTGATAAATTCAGCATCGCGGGTTAGGGGTAGCTTAATAGAATCTCAAACATTAAAAGTTGTAGTAGTTAACTGCAGAAGTGTCTGTAATAAACAGCCTGAACTCGAAAATGTTATTCGTAGTACTGATTCTGATATCGTAATATGCATAGAAAGTTGGTTAAAACCTGATATAAGTTCCACCAAAATCTTTAATACTAGCATGAACATTTTCCGTAAGGATAGGTTGCATTCTCAAGGAGGTGGTGTATTTATAGCTGTTGGTAAGTACCTCCCATATAACGAAATAGATGTCGATACTGTTTGCGGAATTTTAAAGATCAAGTTCAACGTAGCTAGGATGAAACTTGTGATTGGCTCCTTCTATCATCCACCAGATGCAAGCGTAACTGTTGCTGAGGCCTTAAGGAATAATGTAAATAATACAGCTCGGCACTTTCCAGACCATATAATAATGCTAGGTGGTGACTTTAACTTGCCATATATCGACTGGACTAATTACATTCAAATTACTGGATAAAGCAGATTGTGAAATCGTTCTAGACCTTTTCTCAGATCACAATTTTGAACAACTTGTAACTGAACCAATGCGATGCCTCAATGGTAACGAAAATATTTTAGATATTCTCTTTACAAATAGGCCTGAATTATTCATGGATATTTCTACCACCGTGGGAATAAGTGATCACAAAGCTGTAATTGCTACACTAAAATTAACAACCATGCGCAAAAAGAAAAGAATAAAGGATTGTTTACAGATTCGAAAAGGCTTCAAAAGAGTGTTTTAGAACGTATTTGAGGCATAATTACCATACCTTCATAGTAACAAGAGGTACCGTTTAAGAGAGGTGGCATCGATTCATACATATAGTCAGGAAAGGTATGTACTTCCATATACCAAAACAGATAATCAGGGAAGGGAATGATCCCCCATGATATACATGGAATGTTAAAAGGTTACTCAAAAAACAAACGAAGATACATGCATGATAAAAAAGGATGATGCATCGGACTGATTTAGAAAAATTAGAGGAGATAAGGGGACATGTTAAGAATGCAATGTGTGTGGCCTTTAATGAATTTCGTTGCAATTCTCTCTCCAAGAGCCTCACCGAAAACCCTCAAAAAATTTTGATCTTATGTAAAAAAAGTTAGTTGTAGTGGAAACAATAAGCCAGTTCTAATAAAAGACAGACGGGAATTTGACGACAGCCGCAACAAGGCTACCGTATTTAACAGCGAATTCAAAAATTCATTCACACGCGAAAACATGGAAAACATCCCCACTTTACCGCATCACGTGGTATTAAGAGATGGATCCAATAGACATTGATAGCGTAGGTATTGTAAAACAATTAAAGCTCCTGAAGTGGGGTAAAGCGCCAGGTCCCGATGATATACCGGTAAAAGTATTTTCTGAATTCGCAGAGGAAATTGAACCATTTCTGTCAGATATATTCCAGAAATCTTTACAAGAGAAAATAGTACCTTCTAGCTAGAAAATAGCCGAGGTAATTCCCGTTTTCTAGAAAGGAGATTGGAGTGATCCTAGGAACTATCAACCCATATCTCTAACATCGGTCTGCAGCAGAATTCTGGAGCATGTTATATGCTCTAACATTATGAAGTTTCTAGATGAGAACGAGTTACTTACACCGTGTCAACACGGATTTTGGAAGAAGAGATTGTGTGAAACACAATTGGCCCTATTTTCACATGACGTAATGAAAGTTATCAATGCAGGTTCACAAGTTGATGCAATTTTACTGGATTTTCAGAAAGCTTTTGATTCTGTACCACACAACCAACTTTTAGCAAAGATTCGAGCATACGGTATACCGGATCAGATTTACGAATGTATACATGATTTTCTGACTGGTCGATCTCAGTAGGTCGTTGATGGGGAAGTCTATTCTCAGATAGATGTTACTTCTGGGGTTCCTCAAGGAAGCATAATAGTACTTCTTTTCTTAATATTTATAAACGATTTCAGTGACCACGTCCGATGCTGGTTGCTATTGTTTGCCGACGATGCAGTTATCTATAGGGAAATAAGGTGCTCTGACGATTGCTTAGAAGCTCAGCGCGATTTAGATGCTATTTCCGATTGGTGCCGTAAATGGCAGCTTACCCTTAATTGCAAAAAGTGCAAGGCAATGCGAATAAGTAATAAAAAGAATTGGATTGCTCACGAGTACAAAATAATCAATTCAGCTGTTGACATAGTTGATTCCCTGAAATATCTGGGGGTAATAGAACAAAGCATCATGAAATGGGACTTGCACGTAACTTCCATCGTAGTCAAGGCTAATTGTTAATTGCGATTCATAGGTGGTATTTTGAGGAACTGTAATGCTTAGACAAAGGAGATAGCGTATAAAACACTAGTGCGTCCGCATCTGGATTACTGTTGTGGAGTTTGGGATCCGTATCGCAAGGGCCTGATCGACTCAGTGGAGAGGTTGCAGAGGAGGGCTGCTCGAATCGTGACTGGTTGATACAGCCCTTATGAAAGCATCACAGAATTGATACATAGATTGGGCTGGGATAGTTTGGAAGACAGACGACATAGTTGGCGTCTGAATTTATTGGAGAATATTAAAAAATGTTTAAATTATGAGTGCAATGAAATACTTCTTCTGCCAACTTATTTAGGTCGCAATGACCGGAGGGATGAAATTCGAGAAATAAGATGCCGTACTTATGCTTTTATGTATTCCTTCTTTCCTCATGCTATTCGGGATTGGAATTCACGGGTTTAGGATTTGGTGCTTAGCACCCTCTGCCACCCACAATGTTTGTGATTTGCAGAGTATAGATGTAGATGTAGAGTTATTAACAATTTGAGTGGCCTGGTTGCACAGTGATTAAGCCATCTGACTGGAGATCAAAAGGTCCCCAGTTTGAATGCCCGTCTTGGTGGGGGATTTTCATAACCATTAACCTGACCTTCACCTCTGGCACAGCTTACTGTGTAATGTGAAGTATGCCAGAATGCTTCCATGGTTTGGATTCCACATTAGACTGTAGATACACTCTAGGGCTAACAACTGATGTGTACACATCCACAGCAAATTCAAGCCAAACAAAGGCTTAACATGGTCCTTGTTTGCTCAAACGAACACGTATAAATTAATATCTGGGACATATTTTATAGCACCATTATAAAATAAATATAAACCCCTATTTTTTGATTTATATGAAAACAATTATGAAACTCTAAGTGAACTATTAAAAATTACTTAAATTTTGACCAGACTCTTACTATTTACCAAACCAAATAAATTTAACGTTACTATTTGCTGGACGCTATAGTTTACCACTGGCCTACATTCACAAAATAAAATAAGACACTAGACCATACACCTTTTATTTTTGTGTACTTCACCACTCTTATCTTACCAACCCCACCCTGATACCTATTTACGACCATCAGATAATGGTCATTTACTTAATCCCTAGGTGAATGGTGCTCTTTTTGATGCCATCTGGAAATGAGTAGACTGTTGTAGAAACAATGCTGTTACATCATTATCCTGGAAATGTCAGATTTTTGACTGGTCATTGAAATATTCAAGGCTTTTAGTAAATTGTGCTTGTAGCTTTATACAGTATCTAAATTTGTAATATTCTGCCTGCGGACCACCTGAACCATCTTCACTGACCACTGGTTGAGAAACTAGGGGATGTAGTTGAATGTGATAAAAGAGACAGCGGCTGCTGCGCTCTACCAAGTGTTACTAACTTAAGTGTTCTAGAGCCTATGTGGCTCCCCTCTGCTTGTAGGCCGTATGAGGTAGAACGAAGTTGTCAGCAGCCAGCACTAGCAAAGCCATCTCCCTCCCTTGTATATTTCAATGGAAACACCAGAGCACATGTGTAATTTGTAACAGCTGGCATATGTCTCCATGACTGCGAAATAGTTCGTTGATGTGGCCAACATGTTCAATATTTTCCCTAGCTTCAGAAGTTATCCTATATTAAAGAAGCCACATTTATAAATATTTTTCTTTCAATACATTTATTTTTTTAAATTTATTTATTCTTCATTACAATGTGGTGACATGTCACAGTGCCACTACATTTATAGCTGCCACTGTTTAGTACTTACCAGTTTTAATGTAATTTGACTGTTCTGTAGCATAGATGACCAAATACATTTGGTTTGAGAGAAATCTCATATTGTTTATTAATATTTAATTAAATATTAATATTTAATTAAGTATAATATTAATCTTATATATATATATAAAAATTGACGTGTGTTTTCCTATATTTCACTTTTCAGCCACCACTACCTAGCACAGATCACTGATGTTTGTGGGTAGAAGTAGCATGGAGTTTATTGTCGTGCACAACATTGGCCGAATGCCGACAACTGTGGGGATGTTGGGGGTGTGGGAGAAATGGGTGTTGAAAGTGGTCGACCTGTGGCAATTTCATACTTCTGCCATAGACAAAAGTGTCATGGTGTATCACTTTTCAGCGAAAACTACAGATCACAGATAACTGGTGTTTGTGTGTAGTAGTAGCACAGAGTCACCTTTCGATCACAACAGCGGCCGAACTTCAGAAACTGTGATACTGTGGTAGATATGGTGGTTGTAATTGGCCGACCAAGGATATTTTCGTATTTCGACGAAAGGCATGTGTCTCCGCAGATTTCACTTTTCTGCCACGACTACATAGCATAGAGCATTGGTGTTTATGTGTGGTAGTAGAATCGTGTCTGTTGTCATGCACTACGGTTGTTAGATGTTTGTAGCTATGGGGGTGTGGAAGATATGGGGGATGAAAATGGTCGACCTGCGGCAATTTCATATTTCTGCCAAAGACGCATGTGTCACGGTGTATCACTTTTAAGTGAAAACTATCAATCACAGATCACTGGCGTTTGTGTGTGGTGGTAACACAGAGTCTCCCATCGATCACAACGTTGGCCGAAATTTGGTAACTGTGGGAGTGTGTGAGATATGGTGTTTGAAATTGGTCGATCGTGAATATTTTCGTATTTCATCCAAAGACTTGTGTGTATCCGTAAATTTACACATAGCGCAGATGACTGGTATTTGTGAGTGGTAATAGTATAGAGTCTCTCATCGTGCACTATGGTCGTTAGATGTCTATAGCTGTCAATGTGAATTCTTTACAATCACGAAGTCGTGGGTACCAGCTAGTGTTTAATTAAATTGCAATTGAGCACACACTCTGGTGGCAATTTCCCTACACACCCATCTTCCCCTTTTCCTGCACCCACCCTTATTTGCCATATACAAATTTTAACTTTAAATTCTTTCAACTATTTTGGTAAATTATTCCCCTTGCTAACTTATGCCAATCCCTGGACACTTAACCTAAAAAAGAGAATCACCAATATACACCTTGTACACTCCCATGACTCTTTTCACTCTCCTCCTGTCTTACAATGAATCACATTCCAGCTCTTTTATCATATCTGTTACTGATTGCATTCTGCTATTATTTCCAGAAACAAGGCTAGCAGGCTCCTGTATTTTATGCTCAAAATGTGGTTCCCATACTACACTATCATATTCAAGCAATGGTCTCAGTAAATTTTTGTAACCCGATTTCTTTACTTCTCTAGTACATCCCCTCATCACTCTTTGGATGATACACTTTAGTTGTTCAGAAAACTTACTGCCAGTTGTGGAACTTTTCAGCCACACATTGTCAGTGACTTAATTTCTTTTTTAAGGTAATTCTTTTGAGCAGTGTAATATGATTACTATGGGTTTGACATTGTCTCTAGTCATAGCTGATATGCAAAGTGCGGAACTGTGACTGATTTGTTCCTATAGATGCATGGATGATGCTTTTGGCATGTAGCTATATGGAAGAGGAAAATTTGATTTGCTTAAACATCTGAGTGGAAACATGAAATTATTAAATTTATGGTGGAGGTTGAGCAAGAGGGATTCCTGCCATTCCTGAACATTTTGTTCAGAAAAAATTTGAATAGCATACTGGGACATGGGGTTTATAGGAAACCAGTCCACAGAGACCTATAGTGTACAACTATCTGTATCAGCGAAATTTGGCATTATCAACTCTAGTATGCTGAACGAGAACTATCTGTGATGCAGATAGTCTTCCATCAGAGATAAACCATTTGCAACATACCTTCAACATTAAGTACAACAAAGCCCAGATCAGCAGGGCCTTCTTCAAGAAAGAGAAGAGGTAGGCCATGAGCAATACTTTTCACCACATGTTGGAGTGACTTCAGGGGATCAGCTTAGCATGGTGTGTAAATTAGTTATCATTTAGTCCGGACATCCAGATTTGTGTTTTCCATGGTTTCCCCAGATCACTTGAGGTGAATGCCGGGATGCTTCCTTCAAAAAGGCTATGGCCAAATTTCTTCCCGTTCCTTGTCCCCAGTCCCATCCCGCCTCTAATGACCTTAGCCGTCGCCGAGGCGTAAAGCCGTAAAAAAATGTAATGTTCCCCGCTGACCCACAACGTTGTGTGCAATATTTTGTGCAACATCTGTGTGCCACGGGACATGTTGTGTGTTGCTGCTTCCAGAGAAAAAACATCGTGCATCAGTACTTTGTAGCAGAGTGTATTCATGTACACAATGTGCCATTCATGTCAGTGCTATCGACAAATGAAATGGTGCTTCCACAAATCGAGCTGTACCAGAATTATGGATTGTTGTGGGACACTTCAATCTGTGCTTATAAAAACAAAATAAAGTAAAAATAATGTATGGGAGGATATTACCAGTGCTCAAAAGTTGCAAAAAAATAAAAATAAAAAAATAAATAGTGGCCAAAGTGCATACCCTCAGCTCACAGTTTATTCGTGAAAAGAAGAATCTAACATCTGCGTAAACTACTGGTAGTGGACGAGATGATGTTAATTTTAGTGCGTGGTTTGCATGTGAGTGCGATATCAATGAGATATATAATACTTCAGCTAATAATATCTTTCCAGAGCATTTTAATGAGCACTTTGATCTATTAGTTTCAGACACTGGTTTGTCAAAAACCCAATAATTTTAAATTTTGACCACTACTCATATATTGCATTCTTAAGTTCCTGATTCCTATTGATATTAAACGAATAAAAAACATTTATTTATAAAAATTAAATATAGTTTTATTAACCCACTTTTACAAAAAAAATTCAAAGCATTTATTAGTTCCTTACATACTTCTGATATTTTTCTACCAATCAGTTGTCTTGACACTCTAAAAGTGTACGACAAGGAAGCATAGGAATTTCCAGTAGACAGGTGTTTTCAATGTAATTCCAAGTCTAATATGAGGACCAACAGTGTTTCAAATTCAGATGTTGACATTCAAGTAAAGGTTCCGAATGATCCGACAGACATTTGAATATTAACTCTTCTTTCTCATTGTACCATAGTACATAATTCAGTATCTTCTCTTTCTTTTATATTTTGCTGAACTACTTGATATAAATTTGTACGCAGCACTGATCAATGCAACCAGGCAACATTTCTACAACAACTGAGTAGTGTCTGCAAAATGTTCCGTGACAGTGTCTCCCGGAGTTGTCCATCAACATGCAACACCACATGTCATGGTTTATTCCATAGAATTAGTTATTACAGCAAATTCTACCTGTTGTTCTTAATAACAAAATACCCTTTAGTCTGAATTTGAAGCCGCCTTTATAAAAGATATAAATTTCAGTCAGAATCGTTTTTCAAGTTTAACAGATTTAGTCGCCTCCATTCTCACAATGGAAACTCATGTTGGAGATCATTTTAAGATGTATTTTCTATGCTTAGAAAAATTTAGTTTGGCGTTGTAAGACCACATGCTTAGGGGAAGCCAACACATGATTTGAAATAACTAGTTAATGCAAAAAGCTACATCAGACCTGTTATCACAAGCCGCAGTCAGCATCCATAAGAAAGTTCTGAGCATAGATTTGGCTAATTAGATAAAGTATAGGTACGATTTTGAATTAAGAGAAAAAAATGAAAATCTAAAATAAATAATATAAAAGCAGTAAATTGATGTAAGGAGATAGACAAAATCAAGCTGATTAAAATTATGTTTCGGTTTCTTGAAAAAGTTAAGATTTAGACAAAATAAATATGATTTTCCAAATTGCATTCTTAGACACATCATAGAATTTACCATTGTGGCAGTGATGTGACAGAATTAAATTTTAAAATAGTAGGAATACTCTTGAAGAAAAAGTATGTATTCGAAATCACGAGCAAGTTGTACAATGAGACACATATCATTTATAGTTCAAAATATTAATTTTTAAAGTCATAGGCAGTCACAAGGTAAAATTAATTTATAAATAAGGGTTGGCCATCTTTACTTTTGGCCAGTCTTCGCTCAGTTTTCAACAAGTTTGTTTCGCGGCAAGGCGAGCAATCCCTCTGTAGTGACCAGTCTCTCTCCATATTTTCTCGAGGCAGGTTCGCGGCCGGTGTGTGGAGCAATGCCTTTGCAATGTTCGGTGTTAGAAGCGTGCGTTAGTACGCCTCGATAATGTCCTCCCCTTGCACGTGGGCTAGCGGGGTGAATGTTTGTCTTCTAGTCAATATGCTTAACTCGTATTCTTCACGTGGCTGCTTGTGGTTATGGGACTGAGCTACTCATTTTTGCCTGGCAGCATCTCCTCATGGTGAGGCACTTCACACACATTACCTTGGCATCTAGTAGTTCAGTTTATGACACAATGATTAATCCACCCTTCGAACACTTCTGCACCAACAGGCTCAGAGATATCCTTTCAGTTAGCATACAAGGCCATTTTATAAAAATATGATTATATGTTGTACACTTTTCATCTACTCCCTGAATTCTAAAAACATCCAGAATTATTTTGTGCTCATCACTGTGCAACATGCTGCTTACCGGACATCGTTTTTATTAAAGTTTAACCTGGTATACCCGATGTGATTAATGTAGAGTTCCATGAAGGACCATATAAATACGAACGGGATATTAGGTGCAGCTTATACACAGCCAATTGTTCCCCTTTACTCAAAGTTTCTCCAACATCTGAAAATATTTCACGACAGTACATCATATGCTGTGATTTCCTCATCTGCATTCAGGCTTTGGGAAACGTGTGCACAGCAGAAAGACTAGTCCAGGGCATACAGAATACTCTCAACTCCATCCATTCTTCTGAAAAGTATGTTATATTCTGCTTAGTTCCTGGTTATATGAGAATAACGGGGAATGAGGCAGTAGATGATGCTATCAAGTTAGGTCAAAATTGACTTTGTTCCATTCCCAAAATCAGATTATACCTTGGTATTGAAAAGAAATATCTTAGATGAATGGCAGAGGCAGTGCATCGAAGATGAGCGCAACAAGCTTCGGCTGGTCAAAGCAGTAGTTCAGTCGTGGAACAGCCCCTTTCAGCAGTCAAGATGGAATGAGGTTCACTGAACTTGCCTCTGCATGGAGCCCTATCCTTTGATGACACATAGCTTCCTTCTTCTTCATCAGCAGGACAGACTGAAAAGTGATGCTGGTGTTGCACCTTTTGATGGTGCGTCAAATATTATCAGATGGGTATTACATGTATGTTTTTTTTTTTGGTCAACTAGGACCACATTAAGCCTGTGTTTGACTTGAATTTTGTTTTGGTGTTTTGGATGTGCACACATCCATGTTACAACAAAGGTTGTTAGTCCTAGAAGGGGCCAGCTGTTTAAAGTGGAATCTTAACTGCGGAAATCTTCTGGTATGCTTCATGTTGCAAAGAAGCTGTGCCAAGGTGAAGGTACGTTTAAGGGCTTGTGAAAATCCGTGCCAAGACAAGGATTCGAACTGGGGACCTTTCAATTTCCAATTAGATACCTTAACCACTGTTCTACCAAGCTGCTCTAAACAGATTCCTATTTTTAGTTGTCAGGCCAAATGATGGCCCTTATTGTAAACATTGACAATGGCGATGTGACTAAGGTTTAATATTTCATGTCCCAAACACTTTGTGCAGCCCGATCTAGCTTTTTTATTTTTTAGATGGATGTGTTTGAGATGGATGGATTTAAGATGGATGGGTAGTTGCTGTACAGCTGTCAATCCATATGGCATGTTTTAGCTGTTTACCCTTTTAGTTTTATTTTAGTTTTGAAAGTGTTTTTATATCTGGCTGGAGAAAAAGCAGGAGCAAAAATTAAATGAATGTTTAACTGTTCACACTTGGGTTAGTCTGCACCTGTATACAGAAATGAAAGTAACTGTGTTGAGAACTTACTAAATGAAACTTAATACAGTATTTTACACTTTTAGCAGGCATCATATTAATAAAATATTCCACTTCTTTGGGATTCATGCTGCTTTGATCGATGTTTTACTTCTTATGTTTCGGCACCCAACCTGGGGCCTTCATCAGAGGCTGTTTAGAAGTGAAGTATCACTTCTGATGGTTGTCACACCACTCCATCATTTATCTACCCACTGAGTTAATTGTGTTGGTTACCGGCAGAGGGTGTCAGCTGTTTCAGAGATGTTGTCATTGTAGATTTTGTATTGTGATTGTCCGAAAGTGCACATTTCCACATTTCACTTGAGCCATAGCTGCCATATTTATTGAAATTTTTGGTTTGTTTGAAAACTTCTATTGATTCTCTTATTTTTCATTCTAGGAAACCTTTTGGTTGATATTATTTTCCATTGAATTTTTGACTTTCTTTTAACTGATGTTCTGCCACAGCTGATTTTGTTGTTTGACCGAGTCTTACGTGATGATAAACAACAAAATCCACTGTTGCAGAACATCAGGTAAAAGGAGGTCATAAAATTCATTGGGAGAAATTCAATCGAAAATAAAATCAACCTAAAGGTTTCCTAGAACGGAAAATAAGAGAATCAATAGAAGTTTTCAAACAAACCAAAAATTTCAATAAATATGGCAGCTATGGCTCAAGTGAAATGTACACTTGCGGACACCTGCAATAAAAAATCTACGACGACAACAACATTTATGGAACAGCTGACATGTGATGACAGTAACCAAAACAATTAGCATAGTGTGAAGATAAACGATCGAGTGGTGTGACAACTGTCAGAAGTGAGTGATGTGACAACCATCAGAAGTGATACTTAACTTCTAAACAGCCCTGATGGAGACCCCAAGTTGGGCGCTGAAATGTCGGAAGTAAAACCTTGATTGAAGAAGCATGTATATCGAAAAAGTAAGTGAAATATTTGGTTAAATGGAATTTGTTACTTAATTTGTAACCATTGTGTGTAGTGTCTGGAAATTGACCTTTAAACATATGCAATGCAACACATTTAGACAGTATCATAAAGAATTACACCTTGTCATATCTTTAGCTTTATTTTAATCTGCCAACCAGCACCTTCTTTTTCCATCCTTACTTACTCACTCCATATTTTCAACAGCTGATTCAGAATAAATGTAAAGGAATGCTGACTAGTGATTTCTGTTAGCTTGCGCACATACAGCAGTGGTGACCGAAGGGATACTTGAAAGATTTAAGTTAGAAATTTCTCCCCACCTGCTATAATCCAGATATGGCACCCTGTGATTTCCATTTGTTTCTTTATCTGTAGACCCATCCGGCAGGACAATACTTCTAAGATAGTGAAGAGAGAAAAATGAAGTTGAATTATGATTCCCAGTGTAGGGGGTAGAATTCTTGGGAAAAACCCTGTGCTGGGTATTGTGAAGTTGGAGCTCCAGTATTGCATACTTGACCTGTGGCACTGAGACAGGTGACGGGGTCAGCACCATGCTGCTGCTGACATTTGGGGGCGTTAAAGTATTACGTAACACAATTTGGGGGGGGGGGGGGAGGGGGGTCTTGTAAAACATTATGATGTGTTACAGAGGTGGGAGGGTGTATTGGAACAACGTGTTATGTAACCTTTTTTTTTATTTTAATAAAAAACTAGGGAATTAAAATCTCCCAAGTTTGCAACCCTTTTTCGTTTATTTTTTATGGGGGATCCCTCAATTGTGTTGTACGTTATTTTTATTTTTGTTCTACCAAGTTGGTAACCCTTTTCGTTAATGTTTTACGGGGAATCCCTTGACTGTATGATACGTCATTTTTATTTTGTTTTCGCTGTCAGTATTCATTAGTGTTTACACAGAAGCACATTGCTGTTGTCAGTGTTGTCAAAGTGAGTTCATACCGTAATGTCCTCAGAAGAAGGAGATTTGCATCATCAGCTGTTCTTAGCCTATAAAAGCTCCCATGCTAACTTGCCAGCACAACTGTGCCAAAAAACATGCCAATGATATTTTCAAAACGGCTAAAGAAAAACTAAAAAATAAAGAAAAGTTTATAGAACATATAAATGATGTTATACAAGAGTTCAAGGTGAAGGCCACAAAGAAGAAAGCAACAACGCTTAGTTATTTTACACAGGTAACTTTATTGCTGTGTACATAAATAACATATATAATTATATATATCAATTACTTATATGAAGGCATATATTATATAAACCAAACTTAGCTTTTTCATAAATGAACTATTATCATTAAAGTATTATTTAATTTTAGCCACTTATGAAAACATAAAGCACGCCAGCAACACTATTATCAGCGGTGCCCATCGTCCCACTGACTTCGCGTATTTTTCTATGAAAACAGGTATGTACACTTTTTCAGTACAGTTTGTCTAGGTCTGGATGGTTGTATAAATTTTATATATGAAAATTTTACGCTGATTTTACTAAATAAAAAATGAGATTTCTGACATTCAAAACATTTTTATATGCACTTTATTGTTTAACACACTATCCTGCAGGGTTATTAAATTATAATCACCGAAAACCTCTTGGCTTGTAATTCCTATCACTAAAAGCAACAACATTTGTGATACGTCTTGTCTAAACAGGATATTTCTTGTAATATATATATATAAAAATTTAATCCAACTCTTAATTTTAATTACTCATCAGTCATATTTTTCTTACTTCGGTTTGACAAAGCATCATGTAAAAGGCAAAGCATTTTTGTTGATTTATTTCAAAGATATAATAAATATTTTTTAAGTTTTGTATGAAAAACAGAAATATGAAATTTTGAAAAGTCGTTAAACAAAAGTCACTATTTACTTTTAGTGATAGGAATACGGGCTGAGAGCTTTCCGGTGATTGAAAATTAACCCTGTATTTATGTGTATTATGTTCTATATCGCATGTCTCAATAATACCTATTTTTAATATATTTTCACTTTGTTTATAGGATTCGGATGCTGTATCCGCGTGTTCATCTGTTATGGGATCGATTGTCGGAGTTGCTGGAAGAGAGAGCACTGCTGTCAAACGAAAGATGAGCGATACCCATGATGAGCGAAGTGAGACTACTGATGAGGAACAACTTGTACATCCCGTCTACGGAACCACACACGACTACGATCGTTTCGAACATCACTAAAAATGTTCCAAGCAAACCGGCTCAAGAAACTCTTACATAGAAAATTGGCCTACATCAACGGAAAATAAATGTTCTTACTGAAGCAAGGGTCACTGGTATAGCCAAAGAGGATGTTCACGAAGAAGTAAAAAAACTACATTAAGAATTCAAAGAAGATGAAAAATGTTTAAATAAAAAAGGGACAGTGTTGAGCTTGCAAAAAAAAAAAAAAAAAAAAAAAATCGAGGCAAAGAAAAACTTGAGCAAACTGAACGTCAGAAAAACAATCCTGCTACAGTAAAACCTCGATCTGGCCCTGGGCAGCCCGCTTTGGTTGACTTGCAACCTGCTCTCTTGGAGACCATAATTAACATTGCCATTCATGGCAGTGCTGCTGATGAATGCCGTCGAATGGAGATGATTAGGAGTTGTCTCACCTCACTCTGTCCGGCCTGCATGAGAGTCTGTTGTTGATGGGATTCCAAATTTCTCGAAGTGACACATATCTTCATTTACTCCCACACGTTTTTAACACTCAAGAGGGGAGGAGGCATGTACGCACTGTACCCATGAAGTTAGCAAGACCACAAACTGATATACACAAAAAGCACGAGGATGGGGAATTCTGCACTGCTACAATCAGGTCCTTGGAATCTCTCTCGTCGCTTCTGGGATCGCAGCAAGTATTTGTTCTCTCTCAAGACGATAAGGCCTGTGTACCAATAGGTTTACCGGCAGTGAAAAGTCGGAGCCCTCTTTTAATGCATATGGAAGACGGGGTACTTTTACCTGACCATGACTGGGTCGTGACAGAGCAGCACAAACTTATTCCATCTGTATACGACGGCGTCAACATGGATCCTGACGGTTTCGGTAAGGAAGAAGCTGTTGGTTACAGCAGGCCGGCACACACATCCATAAGGAGTGGGAAACATGCATCCTCCACAGCGAACACCCAAGCTTATGATTTCGAATCACTTTTATCAGTGTTTGCATTCGAATCCTTAATGATGAAAGAATCGAACACCATGAAGTCAGTGATCATCATCTTTGTAGATGGTGGGCCGGACAAAAATCCGCGTTATCGGAAAGTCAAGAACATTACCATTCAACACTTCAAAAAATACAACCTGGACGCCCTGTTTATAGCGACTAATGCTCCTGGGCGGAGTGCATACAACCGAGTTGAGCGACGCATGGCCCCCCTCAGCAAACGACTGTCAGGCGTCATCCTGCCGCATGAACATTTTGGTTCTCATCTCGACGACAAAGGAATGACTGTTGATGATGATCAGCACGCCGGGGAGACACTTGCTAAGTTCTGGAGTGAAATGAAAATTGACAACTACGATGTTTCGGTGGAATATAAAAAGCTTGAAGATAGCTTGCAGGATCCAGCGGAACCTAATCTGGCCTGGTATAGTGCTCACATCCGTGAATCGCAATATTTGTTGCAAGTGATCAAATGTGCAGACGAATCGTGCTGTGCATTGAAATCTCTCTTTCCGGATACTTTCTTGCCGCCACCCTGCCCAATCATTCAAACCCCAAGCAAGCTTGTGGTAACTAGTCAGCTAGTCATGCAAATTTTCACCACTTCTTGTGAGGTTGTCCGTTGATCTGTCGCCTCCTCTAAAAGGGTTTAAGCAAATGCCTTACGATTTCTTTTGCCCATCAGTACAATCCGATCTCAAGAACAGAATATGTGCAAGTTGTGGGATCTATTTCACATCCCACAAGAGTGTGCAAACGCACAGTCGTTATGTGCATGGCAAGACTGCCCAAAACCATCGTGAAAGTAGAGTACGGCCACAGCGACTTGCTGCAAAAAAAGGGCAAATGTGTTTCTTTGCATTGTGCGCCGCAGTGAAGCATTGTCTGAGGATACCGATTGGCTCAATGAAGACAAAGTTGATGCAAGTGGTTTAACAATTCCGGAACCCTCTTCGTCTGCTTTCCGGATTCCAGTAATGAAAGAGTCCAAGTGGCTGGCAAACCCGTGAACAGAGGAGCAGTAATTCCAATTGATTTTTTTTCTTTTTACGTACCTATATATTTGATTTATGGCTAAATAAATTACATATTACTTAAAAATCTCTTTTTGTTATTTATTATTACTGCAAGCATGATTGAAACAATGATAAAGGTATTTTAGCGCCTTTCTGGTACCTTGTGCAACATGATTGTGACTTTTAGGTAAAAATGATCACTTAGATGTTACGTAACGTTTAGGTAGGAGGAAGAGGGTACAGAAAAACGTTATGGTGTGTTACATGGGGTGGGGGGAGGGTCTAAAATCTTCAAAAATTGTGTTACGTAATACTTGAACGCCCCCATAGCTCCCTGAATACTTTACCTGTTCCGTACTCATTGGACAGCAGACTAAGTGGATTTTGGGAGCCTTTCAGACTTGCGGAGAAAAATCGTAAGATTAATTGAGAATTGAATCCCCACTGTCCAGGTCGTAGATGGACTACTTTTTGCTCATCCAGATGTAGTAATTGTTGCATAAGAAATTAGTGCTTTCAAAATTAATAATTCATAGTGGACATTTTGTCAGGTAAAATACCAGCCATAGTTCTTCCCTTTTACAAGCACACTTTGTAATCCAGAAGTTATTTTGGTCATTGTGGTTGTGTAATATTTCATGTATGGCAGTTGAGTTGATTGTTTTTGGTGAAAACTTGCTGTATATTACATTTGTCATGGTAGACAGTTGATACTTATGCTGAAATAGGAACTTGCATACTAGACATCATTTTTTAAGTTGAATGACTACTGCTGTTTCGCTAATGATGTTATTGAAATATTTTATATGAATAGTGCAGGATCTGGTATAGATCAGGAATTGACTAGCGTAGGTACTATAGTGGATTGTATGTGGCGTTGATTTAGAGGTGCGCAAGTTATACCTCGGGAAATTGTTTGTGATCCAGCCAAAGGAAAAAGGTATTGATGATAGTGGATCATGAGAGCTTTTGCAAAATTGTAGCGGTATGGAGGGAGAGAATTTTGATTAGAGGAAAACTGCATGCCTGAGATAGCTAGTTTTTGTATAAATTGGTTGGTAGCCATCAGTGTGAAGTTGTTATTCCTTGCCTTTGCTTCTGATGTGTGCAAAGATATGTGGTATGTGGCGAGACAGTATTAAGCCAGGTATAGAAAGAGTGATAACAGTAACTGGGAGAAGTAAATGAAAATTATTTATAAAGCTTAAGTCTCCACGAAGCATTGTTGTGCACGGAGGCACGTGGGGTAAAAAAGTAATTGTTGAGTGAGTTTGTATCTGGCCGTCGCGGGTGTCAGGCACAAGTTATAGTGCGGCATGTATTTTTTGTATAGCGGGCCAGACTTCCCCTGTATAATTGTGTAGTGGACCAGAAAAGTAATAAAATTTTGTCCGCTGATCACATTAAGGAAGTGCTTCGTGACGAATGATGAGCTAGTAATGGTGAGAAGTGGTGATACTGTTTAGACTCGATAGACAGCATGTAACGCTTTAGCGTCTCTTGTCGTTGATTTGATTGTAATTATAATTATGAATAACTCAATTCTTGAGATCCAAAATATATCTTTTATTTTATGTCATTCGGATCTACTAGGAATTACAATGGAATTAGTTATTCTCAGAAGATGCAGGTTCGTTTTAAGGCAATGTTTTTCTCGAGCCTTCAATCTACTCTGATAACTATCATCTCACAAGTCCTAATCTCCATAGCAACTTACAACTCATTGTTTTTTCTCTCTAAGAGTATATATATTATTAGTTTTTTTTATCTACTCTCAGAGATCAAAAATATAATTTTTTTATGCAAATATTTCTGTTCTGTCACATGCCTCCTCTAGTTTATCATGGCTTTACTTAAAAAGACATTGATAAACTTCTAAGAATAATCTTGCATATCAATCTTCTGAGATCCCCATCTCTCTTATTCCTAGTAGAATTGTTTACAAAACATTTTACAACACATTCTCTTCTTAATACTAATAAAATAATGAAATGAACCAAGAAACATGTCTGAATATTCACACAAATTCAAGTCCTGTCGCGGTAGTATCGTGAAATATCTCATGATGTAAACATACATACATACAACAATTAACAAAATTCTAGTTTAACATCACATTACCATGACATCAAAGTAAAATGTAACTGACTACATCTTTCCAAGTCAAAGCTACACTCTCTGATCTCTTTTAAACTATTGATCAGGTAACAAAACTGGCAATCTTTTTGGGCAAAAATAAAAATTATTAATTATTTTCCCATGAATATAACAGTTTCTACTATCCGTTTCAACCACATTTGTGTATGTTTGTAACCATAGATTAGTTACTTGGAAGTAGTTACTCCGTAAGGAAAAAGGTACCTGGACCTAAAAATTATTATAGTTTTAAATTCTTCATACCCTTGTGTCGGAAAAGAACTCCAAGACGAAATATTGGGAATAATATTTAACATGTTTTACTTCGTTTTGTAAGAAGTAGTCATTAACAATAAATATAAAACTATTACTTGATGGGAATAGTTACTAGTTAAAAGTACCTGGACCAAAAAATTATTTTTATAGCAGTAAACTATTGGACATGCTTCATTTCCTTAAAAGGCTTAAGTGCAGTCACATGATAGTTGCCTTTCAATGTCTTACTACCTGGGACAATCAAGGTATGCGAATTAAAATTGGTCCTATTAAAAATCTTATATGGTCTTTCATGCAAAAAAATGATTTTTTTCTTGTCAACAGCAGAGGATTTAAAGTGTGTCTGTACTAAAACTAACTGACCAACATCATATACCAGAGGTCTAATATTACTTTGTCTTTTAAACTTGACTTTTTTCATCTTCAAGTAATGTATTAGTGAGGAAATTATTGGTTTCTTTCTCACTTTCTTCTTTTTCAGAAAGCAGGTTTTTAAGGAAATCATTGTTTTCTGCTTTACTTTTTTCCTTCTCAGGAAGTCAATTCTTGGTTTTTTATACAATTCTTTTTTACCATGCAGTATCTGCTGCGCCAATTTGATCTGCATCAGTTTCACATCTCGTGGTTGTAATTTACATTTAACTGCATTCACCTCAGATCCTTTACTAGTAAGTTTTACTGCTGTCACTCCTATCTGAGAAACTAGAGGGGTCGACGATTCAGAAGAATCATTTTCTGGTATGTAGCTAGTATTGGATGATAATGATGTGGTTGTATTATATGTACTAATTGTTAGTGGCAAAATGGAGTCCTTGGTATCAATTGTCATTTGTATTGGTTTACTATCTCCTAATGTTCCCTCAAACTTAGTGTGAACATCAGATAGTTCCAAAGAAGTTGGTTCCTCAATATTAGCAGTACCAGGCAATGTGATTGAAAGTGTCTGCCTTTTATCAATAACCTCTTTCCCACTGTTTATTTTTTATCCAAGGGTATTTTCTACATCCAAAATTTCTGAAGTTTGACTGTCATGTAATTCTAAAAGAAGTGTGGTGTCTTTGTTATCAATGGTGGAAATGTTTTGTGACCATTTAGCTTCTACACCGGTAATACTCTGTGAGAGGGTGTATGATTGTTGATTTATTTTTTCCTCAAAGGAACCTAACTTGTTGTTTATTTCTTGCATGATAACAAGCAGTGTGGTCAGAACTTGCAATCAGAGGAAATGAAGTACTGTTTAGCCTTATCCATGGTCAAGATGAACAAGTATAATTAGTGGTGGTGGTGGTTGGGATAGATGTATGTGCTTGATAAATAAATCTGATGTGAACTTAAAAGCGACCTGTGAATTGACTTAGTAGAATAATCAAACCCTTCAAGTCTAAACAATCAAGCATATTACCAACCCCACATGCATTCTTCGCTTGTTCACACAGCTAACTAAATCGCAACAAGTTGACCTTACAGTTGGAAAAAGTTTACTTCCACTAGGCTGATATAAATTTGGGATTGATCATCCTTTGTTTAAAGTGTGGCTGTTATTTGAAGAAATTGAAATCAAGAATATGGTTTTTGATGTGTATAAATGAATATCTTTTCAAGATGCCTTTATTTGCGTGTACTGATAAGTACTTAGCCTCTCTTCCCGATGGCGCCACTGTTGCCTGAGAAATTTATTATCGTGAAGTACATTATCTTAGATGGTTATTGTTAAAATTTCAGCCAAATCAGACTCATAGTTTTGTTTTGATCGCGTGTGAAAGTGGGTATGTCCGCGGATTTTAGAAAAATGGATAAAGAGCAATATCGGTCGGTGATTCGATCCTTGTTTTTGGAAGGAAAATCGTGAAGTGAAATCAGAGTGCTTGGATGCTGTGTATGGTGACTCTTCTCCTTCGATGGTGACTGTCAAAAATTGGTTTAAAGAGTTCAACATGGTCGCACGTCGGTTTTTGATGAGCCACGCCCAGGTGCCCCGAAAACGGTTACCATGGAGGATAACGTGAAAAAAATCCACGATATTGTATTGGCAGACTGCTAATTGAAGATGTGCGAATTGCTGGGACAGTAGGCATCTCAAAAGACCGCGTGGGTCATATCTTGGATGAAATTTTGGGCATGAGAAAGCTGTCTGTGCGATGGGTGCCGCGTTTGCTCACTCTGGACAATAATCACAACTGTGAGACCAGTTCACAGCAGTGTTTGACGCTGTTTAAGCACAATCCAAAGGAGATTCTGTGTCGTTAAGTGACCGTCGACGAAACATGGATCCACTGGTACACACCAGAGGCCAAGGAACAGCAAAACAGTGGACTTTCAGCGACGAACATGCTCCGAAAATGGTGAAGACTGTCCCATCAGCCGGAAAGGTGATGGCCACCGTTTTCTGGGATTCTCAAAGTGTGATCTACACCGACTATCTGGAGAAGGGCAAAATGATCACAGGGCTTTACTATGCCGAATTATTGGGCCGATTCGATACCGAATTACAGAAAAAATGGCCCTATTTGGCGAAGAAAGAAGTGTTCTTCCACCATGACAATTCACTGGCTCACACCTCCGCCGTCGCCACAGCCAAATTGGTCGAATTGGGCTACGAACTGCTGTCCCATCCACCATTTTGGCCCCATGCGGCTTCTTTTTGTTTCCAAACTTGAAGAAGACACTCGCCGGGCAGAAATTTGAGTCGAATGAGGAGGTTATCACCGTCACTGAGGCCTACTTTGCAGATCTCCAGAAAACGTATTTTTCAGATAGGTTAAAGAAGTTGGAGCATTACTGGGTCAAGTGTATTGAGCTAAAAGGAGACTATGTTGAGAAATAAATCTCCACTTTTCCAAAATTTTCGTTTTTTTCTATTGTAGGCGAAGTACTTATTGGACCGTCATCGTATGTTGATAGTGTTGGGATTTGAAATTGTGGCATAATACGAAGTACACCAGTGATAGTGTGAAAATCATGGTCGGGGGAAGCTGTGTTGGCGACAGTTGTCAGGAAGTGTCTAGGGCACAGTAGGGGATGTTGATATATAGAGTGTTTTTATGGCAGCTGGCATAAAACTTAGAGTTAGAAGGGAGGGGCCTGTGGAAGCCTACTTTAAGTAGAGAATATACTAATATAGGGTGCAGGATTCAGGTTTGAATTATTACTTGAACATCAATAACTGCTGATTTTTGGTCAATTCCATTCCTCTAAGTATTAACACTTTGATCAACAGTTAACTGCTGATGTTTAAAAAAAAAAAAAAAAAAAAAAAAAAAAAACTTTCTGGCACACAACCGAGTAATTTCTGTACATATACAGGCTTTGCTCACTCCTAATTATCAAATTTCTATGCAAAGTTGCTTACTTCTGTGTCCTGGTCCTTGCCGTACTTACTTCAGTCATGAGGATGCAAGCAGCCTATGATGACATAGTTTGCACCTCCTTGTTACTTGTGTCCAATTGAGAGGTGCATAGCAAATACCATGCATCAAGCTTAGAGAATGTATATTTTATATAAAATATTCTCGAGCCTTCCCCCAGGGAAACACGTCAATCTGATGTGAAGTTTCAAAGCCACTCTCCAACTTCATCTTCCGATGATAAACCGGAAAAATTGGAGAGTCGCTTTAAAACTTCACATCAGAGATATATATATACATATATATATATATATATATTGCTGCACAAGGAATCTTGCAAGTCATGCACTTACTTACAGTGCTAAAATCCCATGCTATCTGTTTATCATCATGCCAGTGTTGTAATAGAGGTACAGAGGGATAGGGATGCCTTACAGGTTTTACTGGTGTTTGACTGGAGGTATTATCAGTAATGTAAAAAAAAGTTCATATCAAACTGTATAGTTATTTCCCGAGGAAGCCCAGGATTACAGCCATGGTTTGCCACCTTTCTTTCTATCCTTACACTGACTCTGCAAAATAAATAAGTATAATATATGATATTGGGTTGTCAATAAATGAGTTCTCTTAATTTCTGGTGAAGATACTGTTCATTTGTAGAGAAACTGTTAACACAGTAGTAAAATTTTAGTGTGATTAGAAAAAATTTCACTCTTTAGGGTATACCTACTATAGTGAAGCTTTTATGGTTAGAGTACTGCTTCTTATTCTTCAGTAAAAATGGCAAGGGATGTAGGTAAATAGATTGAACAAGAATTTCTCCATAAAAAAAAGTTCTGGCAGAACTAGAAGTTGTTTAAAGTCAGTCTTTTATAAAACAAAATTGTATAATTTGGATGCTATATTACTTTACACTTTACTTTCCCGTTGTCAGGATCATAAACAATGTGCACAACTGCCAATGAGATGAGTGGATAGTTTTCTGAAAATTAGCCATAAAAATAATTTTGATACACTAGAGCTCTAGACTGAAACATTTTTGTATAGTTTCTTTGTGTAATTGGATGAAAAGAAGAAATTTAAAAATCTACTTGAAATAAATAAGTTATAATGACTCATTTCCAAGAAAGACCACTGAATGGGTTGGTTTGATTTTACATGGTTTCTTTAAATTATGCCAGGCCTAAATTCCTTCCTGTCCCTTGCCAACAAACCTCTCCTGCATCTAATGATTTCAAGATGAACAAGCTTTGGCACCCTTGGCAAAAACTAAAAACTAGCTCCCAAGTTATGCATGAGCTACTTTTCTTAAAAAATTGAATCATAGTTTCTGCTAGATAATGTGATCTGAATTAAGCCAGTTAATTAATAGTAAATGGTGTAAGTAAATCATTCATTGTTAATATGTTATATTTGTTTTCAGGCAGTTACTAAAAATGAGTTTTCTTTTGCAGCAGCAGCCACAGATTGTGCCACAGGTAACAATGGGTACCATGCAGCTACCTCCAGAGATGAATGTAGTTGGAAATAATGAAGCATTACAACAGTTGGAACTGCAGCAGCAACAACAGGCACAACAGCAACCTTTGCCACCCATCATCACCACGCAGCAACAGTTACCTATTGAACTACTAAATTCAGAAGAAGGGAGCATTCCTGAACCTGATTTCCCACATGCGAAACTAGCAATGCTTGAGGAGAAGATTTCCAGTCCAAGATGGGTAGTACCAGTATTGCCTGAACAAGAGTTGGAAGTGCTGCTTAATGCATCAATAGATCTGTGTAAAAAAGGTAAGTTAATATCTTCAAGTATTGTTAGGGACTGTTGTTGATTCCTACTTCAGTCACCAAATCTGCAAAGGTTCATAGTGTTGAGGCCAAAACCTAACCCATAATAGTGTTTTATTACTAAAGCACCACCTACCTTTCAATGAGTCAAATTCTAGCTGTGTATATAGTCATTATGTATTCAGACATCAAGGCAGTATTTTTTCCTTATAGAACTCCATAAGAGCTATACTTGCTAAACATTGTAAAGTTGTTATGAAGTGGACTTACTTTCCAGCAATACTAGTAAATATTCGTATTAATGATATGACAGTGAATGAGGCAACATAATATTTATTTGAATAAAAGCATTAACACAAGATCTGATAAACACAATTTCTTGGGAAAATGTGACTTCAGAATTTCAATAAAATCCTCTAAATGTAAGTGGTTGATAAAGTAAAATGGTACTATTACTCTAACATACCATACCAAATATTATATTATACAAAAGTTATCACCTGGTCTTGTGAAGCAACCATTAGATCAGCAGGCTGATGAGATAAATATGCTAACAGGTGTCGCAGTGTATATCCTCTTGGCTTGGGTTTGATATAATGTTATGCTGATTATTAAGGTTTTCAGGTTCAATATTTTGTGCTGAAATAATTACACAGGTTACTCTAAAGTTTATGCTGGTGTAATTCACATAACATATACACTGTCAATCACCACCACTAATTGAATTAAGCTTATAGACTGTGGACAAGGCTATCAAGAAACTTCTTCACTGTCAGATTACAGGCTACGGTTCAACAACTCCGTACACATCATCCTGGCCACAAATCCTACATGCTCAAATGTCCTCCATGAAGCACTTACAGTTCACAGTAAAAGTTGGTTATCTTGCTTTTTTTGTTCACATCATCGTGAACAATAGGAAGCCTGGCCCGCAATACTGTTACAAAAATGCTGCACTCCAAATCAGCATCAGGCATTCATGGAAACCAGCTTCAACCAAATATCTAAAGGGACAGCATTTAAATTGCCTTTTCGTCCACTTTATAACTAACTAAAGAGAAGCCTGGCCGGCGCTACTAAGACAATAAGCCGCTCTCTTACTTAGCGTCAGGCATCCAAGACCAGCAGCTTCCGACTAACTCAACAATCATTTTTGTACACAGCACGCCCTTGTGCTCATCAATGTATCGTGAATAAAGCAGCTTGCGAAATCATTCTAGACCTCTTCTCACAAGTGATCACAAAGCTGTAATTGCTACAGTAAAACTAACAACCAAGCGCAGAAAGAGAAAAGAGAGGATCGTTTACAGATTCGAAAAGGCTTCAAAAGAGTGTTTTAGAGCGTATTTGAGGCATAATTACCACACCTTCTTAGTAGCAGGAGGCACCGTTGAAGAGAGGTGGCATCGATTCCTACATATACTCGGCGAAGGTATGAACTTGCATATACCGAAACGGACAATCAGAAAGAGAACGATCCCCCATGGTACACACGGGAGGTTAAAGGTTACTCAAGAAGCAAAGGAAAATACATGCACGATCAAAAAGGACGATGCATCGGACTGATTTAGATAAGTTAGAGGAGATAAGGGGACGTGTTAAGAGTGCGATGCGTGAGGCATTTAATAACTTTCGTGAAAATTCTCTCTCTAAGAGCCTCACTGAAAACCCTAAGAAATTTTGGTCGTATGTAAAAAAAGTTAGTTGTAGTGGGAACAATAAGCCAGTTCTAATAAAAGACGGACGGGAGGTTGAAGACAGCCGCGACAAGGCTACCGTATTTAACACCAAATTCAAAAATTCATTCACGTAAGAAAACATGGAAAACATCCCCACTTTACCACGTCGTGTGGAATTAGAGATGGATCCGATAGAAATTGATAGCGTAGGAATTGTAAAGCGATTAAAACTCCTGAAGTGGGGTAAAGCGCCGGGTCCCGATGGTATACCGGTAAGAGTATTTTCTGAATACGCGGAGGATATTGAACCATTTCTGTCAGATATATTCCGTAAATCACTAGAAGAGAGAAAAGTACCTGCTAGCTGGAAAATAGCCCAGGTAATTCCCGTTTTTAAGAAAGGAGATCGGAGTGATCCTAGGAATTATCGACCCATATCTCTAACATCGGTCTGCAGCAGAATTCTGGAACATGTCATATGCTCGAACAAATGAAGTTTCTAGATGAGAACGAGTTACTTACACCATGTCAGCACGGATTTCGGAAGAAGAGATCGTGTGAAACACAATTGGCCCCATTTTCCCACAACATAATGAAAGTTATTTTTTTTGGATTTTCAGAAAGCTTTTGATTCTGTGCCACACAACCGACTTTTAGCGAAGATTCGAGCTTACGGTATTTCGGTTCAGATTTGCGAGTGGATACGTGATTTTCTAACTGGTCGTTCACAATATGTCGTTGTTGACAGGAAAGCCTCTTCTAAGATAAATGTTACTTCGGGCATTCCTCAAGGAAGTGTAATAGGTCCACTTCTTTTCTTAATATTTATAAACGATCTAGGTGACAACATCAAATGCCCTTATGAAAGTGTCACAGAATTGATACATAGATTGGGCTGGGATAGTTTGGAAGACAGACGACGTAGCTTTCATTCGAATTTATTGGAGAATATGCGAAAAAATTTAAATTTCGAGTGCAATGAAATACTTCTTCCACCTACCTATTTAGGTCCCAATGACCGGAGGGATAAAATTAGAGAAATAAGATGCCGTACTGATACTTATATGTATGCCTTCTTTCCTCACACTATTCGGGATTGGAATGGGCGGGTTTAGGATTGGTGCTTAGCACCCTCTGCCACCCACAATGTTTGTGATTTGCAGAGTATGAATGTAGATGTAGATGTAGAATTACTTCCAAAATGTTTCATTAAGCCACAATATTAACAAAATGCTTTAAATCCACGACTGCTTATCCATTCTTTTTTCCTATAGCTAGTCCAATACTGTCTCATCGCACAGGCATGAGGCTATATCCTATTAACAACTGTCTCTAACGGTAATCGGTATGGAAATCTTAGCTCTTACCAGTAGCCAGTGGCTGTTATACAGGGCTAGTCAAAATGATTGCAGCAATTTCACAATTTTTCTTTTGGCTGTCCTATTATAGTTACGATGATGGGGTTTGCTTTTATAAGACAAGTGGCTCTCCAAGTTTTGATTGCACTAAATGCAAGCTTCCTACGGTGGCCGCTATAGTGCTAGAGAGCAAGATGGCTGAAAGTGAGAAAGTGTACGTTGTTCTCGAATTTCATTCAACTCGGTCTGTGGTAACTGTTCGGCGACACTTTAGAACAAAGTTCGGCAAGGATCCCAATTTGGCGTTGTTATCAACAGTTTAAAGCCACAGGATGCCTTTGTAAAGGTAAAATAAAGGGTGGCCCTCCTGTGTCTGAAGAAACCATTGAACGTGGGTGCGCCATTTACGTTCACAGAAGTCTACTCCTCTAACAAGCAGGGAATTAGGTATTCCACAGAAGACTGTTTGGAGAATCCTACAGAAGCGACTTTGTATGTAGCCTTACAGGTTACAGTTGCTAAAAGCATTGTCGCACAACGATGAAGTACGTCGTTTTCAATTCTATGCCCAATGTCTAGAACAAGACGAAACATTCACAGAAAAACTTGTGTTTAGTGATGAGGCCACTTTCCATGTAAGTGGAAAAATGAACAGGCACAATATGCACATTTGGGGGACCGAAAACCCCCATGCTTATGTGAAACTCGTTCGTGACTCTCCCAAAGTGAATGTGTTTTGCGCGATCTCATGAAAGAAACTTTATGGGCCTTTTTTCTTTAATGAGGTGACAATCACATGGAAAATCTATCAGCAAATGTTGCAGAATTGGTTCATGCCACTTCTGGAAGCTGACTATGAAGATTTCAGTTTCCAGCAGGATGGTGCTCCACCCCATTTTTCTCTAGTTGTCTGTAATTTCCTAAACACCAGCATTCCAAACAGATGGATTGGTCGTGCTGGGGATGCTGATCGTCAGCTGATGTCATGGCCTCCTTGTTCCCCTTACCTAACCATCTGTGACTTCGTTTGGGGTTGTGTAAAAGGCACAGTGTTCGTGCCACCAGTACCAGTTGATCTGCCAGACCTGCGGGTTCGCATCACCAATGTGTTTGCTTTCATTGACAGAGACATGCTGCATCGAGTAAGGCAAGAACTTGATTATAGACTTGATGTGTGCGGAGACACTAACGGTGCACATATTGAGCATTTGCAGACACTCAAAAAAAAACTTTCACAGTTTGTTTATATATCTGCGTAATCTTGTAAGTATATGTCAAATAATAAATCTGTAGTAATTTTCTGAAATCACTGCAATCATTTAAACTAGCCCCGTATATGTGTGCCTATTACGTATTGGAAGTGGTATAGGAGAAAGTTATATGGTAGCAAGGTGCTTTCTGTATTCTGTGGATACACAGTGGTCCTGGCAGTTGCTGCCAGTGCATGACTGGCCATTCACAAAGAACTAAGACTTTTAATGCCACTATGTCATCATTAAGCCATTTGTTTGAAGATTGTAGTGAAAGGGCCCATAGCAAGTAGTGGCAACCTGGTTAAAACCATTACATTGTGTTTCCCCAGATTAGTGTACCCAAGCCAGCCCACATTGTAATAGAAAGTGTTATCAGTAGCACAGAAGCTGATTGTAAGTGGTTGTATAAATGGGTTAAAACCAGATACTATTTCTGCAAACATTTTTAATAATAGTATGAACAAAAATATAAGTGTAGATTCCCATGGAGGTGATGTATTTATAGATATTAGTAAGTACACACTTTGACAATAAATTTGGCCGCCGCTGAAAAATTCTATCACTCTTATTTTGCACAATCTGATATCAGTGTTATCCTAAGAAGCAGTAACGCAAAACTAGCTGCCAGTATTGCATTACTGTTTCCTGGGATGTCGTTGATGTCAGGTTGTGCAAAATAAGTGTGATAGAATTTTTCAGCAGCGGCCAAATTTATCGTCAAATTGTGTACCTTGTAGCGAACATGTTATTGGTTCTTGTGAATTATACTATTATCTTAATATCAACAACAAGTCGCCACTGCATGGGTAATAAATAGCTATCGTGTCCTTCAACTTCACTTGTTCGCTACCAAATGTTAACCTCTTTATTAAGTCCACACACTGTTAATAAGTTTAGAACGTGCCCTGTGTAGCTTTGTGCAGTACCTGACCAATGAGATAAAGATAATGCTATACAGATTCAAAAGTAACTAATTTGGCCGCCACCCATATTCCAGCAAAATGCTGTTCATTTTTTCAAATAATTTGTTCAGAAGAGAATATCATAATCAGAAATAATGAACACCGAGCACTTGTTGTAAGGTTACTGTAAGGTTTATTTGGTACCAGACATGTACTAACTCAATGATCACAATAATGGGCAATCGATCTGAAATTACTTGCAGGTCGGTACATTCAGAACAGAATTTTACTGACTCATTCATCAACCGACAAGCATACATACAACCTCATTCCAGAGTTCGTGAACACCTGACTTGGATTCACCACTTGAGTTTGAGATACTCGCAGATTTAAAGTGTATCTAGAGACTGCATTGCAACTACCTTCACCATACTTATTACTTCCAACTGACTCCCACGAACTCCAGGATAATACTGACTCGATTAACTATGGCTGACCACCACCTCTGGTCTTTCAGCCAATCATAATCGTCCTTTGCTGTCACATGCTTTTTATGGCCTATCCTGCCTTTTTTTCTTAGTAGACCAGTGATCTTTCGCCTTATTAGTTGTTACAAACCTTCTCAGTATTTATGTTACTCAGACCTGCATTCTATACTTCTTAACTTTCCCTCTGTCCATCAGTTACCCAGACCAAAATGATCTATCCATTCTCACACATATAGTCGGGATATCAGTGGTTGTGTTACAGCCTCCCATGTATTGAAATAGACGTCACTATGGTCTGTGAAGTCATACGGATTAAACTCTGCATAGCCAGAACAAAATTATAGACATTTCTTATATACTCCTGATGCTGAGTTAACTGTTGCTGAGGTTTTAAGAAATAATGTAAATATATTTATAAACGTTTCTCGGGAAATAAACCGAGTAATATTGTTATTAATGCACAATATTTCGGTGACTTTATTCTCCGTCGCTATCATCAGGTGCAGTTGCAAGTCTTGAAGTCTGCCTTGGCGACGGAGAATAAAGTCACCGAAATATTGTGCATTAATAACAATATTACTCGGTTTGTTTCCTGAGAAACGTTTATAAATAAACAACACCGAGAAAAAATACATTCATTTATAATGTAAATATAGTTTGTTGATTTCAGCATCGTGAAATATTACTGGTAGATGAATTCAACTTGCCTTAAATCTGCTAGAGTAATTATGTTTACATTACTCATGGCGGGGATAAAACGGCATGTGAAATCATTCTCGACTTGTTCTCAGGTAATCGTCTTACTTAATCAACACAGTGTAATGGCAGTGAAATTTTTTTTAGTATCACCACCATCATCATGGTCATCATCATCCAGCTCCAGTCTCCTGGGTGCTAGTCACAAATATAGTTACAAATAGACCAGAATTATTCACTAACATTTCAGCAATCACAGCTATAAGTGAACCTGAAACAGTAATTGGAATCATAAAATCAATAACTGAGTATAAAAGGAAAAACAGAAGAATTATTTACAGATTCATAAAGGCTTTAAGGGACTGTTTTAGAAAGTGACTGAGTGATAATTACAATATCTTAACTGTAAGAATAGGCTCCATTTCAGGCATAGCATTGATAAATTATTGTACTGACTTGGAAAATGGAGCTAGGAGAATGTGTATCTAAAGTACAAGGCCTTTAATGATTTTTTTTTTTTTTGGATTCAGTTTCTAAGAGTTTTACAGAAAACCCAAAGAAATTTTAGATGTATCTAAAAAAAATTTGTATAGTGATAACGGTATGCCGACACTAATGACTGGTGTGAGGTTAACGAAAGCCATGAGAAGGCTATATTACTGAACATGAGGATTCAAAAATTTGTTCACTGATGAATACATGAATCAGATATCCATTTAACTATATCATGAGAAGTTAGAAATGGATCATTCAGTAGTTATCCATGCCATCTACCATGATACCAATAATTTTAATTCTTGTTTCACAGTCCGTGCTATCAGAGTCCTCCCAAACAAAAGTAGCTCCTCTAAACTCAGAATGTTGGAGCTTGCCTACCAATACAAACTGGCCGCAAGGCAACCTCCTGGTCTCAATTTGAGATAATACCCAGGCAGTACTTTTCCTTCCCTCTATCCTCTCCTTCCCTCCATCCCCACTGTCTGTATTGAACCACCATACCAGAGGTGATGTTTAACTGCATAGATTCTTTTATTATTATTATTTATTTATTCGTTGAGGCCAACTAGGACCATGTTAAGCCTTTGTGCATTATTATTATTCTGATTTTGTTTTGTTAACTTACTTACTTTTGCTTACTCAGATTTATATTGTGAAGATATTAGTGTATTATTCTGCTCTTTTTGCATCATTTTTCATTGCTCGGGTACTAGCTCCAATTCACTATCCCCCTCGTACTGTCCTCTGTTTGAATTCAAATCCACCATGTTCCTGACTAACAGTCATTCTGTGAGTCAGTCTCCTACACCACCCTCCGTCCACAATGTTCTCCTGTTGACAAGGGCTAAGACCTGAAATATTCATTGTTTTTCCTGTATTGTGTTTCTTTTGTGTTCACACCATGAAACCATCATCTAAGGTAAGTGGAGGTTCATATATATATATATGTTAGAACAGGGAAATGAGCCACCACTCACCTTTAGATGATGGATGTGGGGCGCGAACACACAGAAAAGACACAAACACAAATAATAAAGTAACTTTCGGGATAAACCATTTGTCAACAGGAGGACATTATGAGAGGTGGGCGCAGCTGGATACTATATATAAACTATATCTATAAAGTCTATTGGGGATCCCTTGAAGGCTCGAAGTGGGCAATCAAAGGTCATTTGACAAATGGTTTGTTTTTCCTGACTGCAGTTTCATTCGCCATGTGTACAGAGCAAAAGCAGATCTACCATGGCCAGACCTAACTCTGTTAATAGCTGCCCAGGTCTTGCGAGGAAGGTCGAGTCCCTTTAGTGCCTTTGATTATCGAACAGGAAGTGACATTCTGTTGGGGCTGAGGCTATCCACTCCAATTTCCATGCTTCTCTCCCATCAAAATTATCAGATATAATCTGTTTTGCAGTTTTTATGTTTTGACTTATTGATTTAAGTCTCTGAAACTGGGTTACCATGTCTTTGTGGATGGGCAGATCCAAGTTATGACAGATCTTATTATATTGAGCAATTAGGCGATTGGGTCGTCTTATCGTAGGCGGTTTGATGTTACACAAAACAGGTAGCCATTACAGTGGAGCAGTCTTTATACAGCCACTAATTATCCGTATTGTCTGGTTCAAAACTATGTCGATCTTTTTGACGTTGGTGCTATTGATCCAGACAGATGAGCAGTACTCAGCTGCAGAATACACAATGCTCTGTACTGATGTGCGAAGTGTGGAGGTGGATGCTCCCCAGGAGGTGCCAGTTAACTTCTGCAGAATATTATTTCTGGTTTTTAATTTTGCTGCAAGGTTGTTTGGATGTTTGTTTTGTGACAAGTTGCGCTCCATTATGGTTCCCAAATACTTGGGGAAGGGGTTGTGTCGGATGGGAGTGCCATCAAGAAGAACGTCAAGTGAGAGATTCGCCGTCTGATCGTTAAGATGGAAGACACTTGCTGTAACTGGGTACGAGACGCCATTTCTTAAAATAATTGCTCAGGGTTTTGAGGTCTGCTTTTAAACTATTTACAATTTGCCGAATGTTATGGGATTGTTGTACTAGTGCCAGAGCGTCAGGACAGCAGAATTGTGTGGATTCTATTTAAGGAATGTTGGAAATGTATACATTAAAAGGAAGTGGGACAAAAAATGAGCCTTGCAGCAGACCATTAGTCACTCTTCTTACTTTGTTTATCTTACTATCTGAGACAACCTGGAAAGTTCAGTTAGCATGGTACTGATCAGACAAGTGTTTTTTTTTTGTTTTTTTTTTGGGACTTCGAAATGTTCAGCAGTTTGTATACCACACCCCCTCGCCACACCGTATCGTAGGCTGTGGTAAGGTCAACAAATACAACACCAGTCTTCAATCATCTCTCGAATCCTGCTGCTATGTGAGTTGTCAAGGCCAGGACCCGATCCTCGCAATTTTTTGCAGGTCTAAAACCTGCCTGTTCAACCGAGAGATTTTCGAAAATAAGTGGACTGATTCTATTGTAGATGATTGTAAGCATCTTAGAATTTTAGCAAATTCTAGCCTCCCACCTTTAGGCAGGAGAGGCAAAGCTTACTCTGTAGGAAAAGATAGTTTTCATTTCATGTATAGGTTATGGGAGTGAAGCTTTATATAGCATGAAGATACTGTAACTAAACACACTAAATAAACCCCTTTAGGAATAATAAAAGTATTCAAAAGTAAATAAAAGCCCTAAAGTAAACCACCTATATTAGAAAGAAAACATTAGTTTTGGAGGAAATAGGTTAAATCCCCCAAGTTCAGTTTCAAATAATAGATTTTGCTATAGGTTAACTTCACAGTTTCTAAACCAATTTGAATGCAGTAAAGACTTTTAGTAGTTGCTAAATGCCAAATATAAACTTTGAATAATAATAAATAAGCTTTAAATCAACTGAAAATTAAATAATCATCAGTAATCCAACTTTGTAATTATGAGCTTCTACCTGGGAGCATTTTGTCATTTTTAAACCGATTTACGAGCAAGAAAGTAACTCAATACTTAATAAACCAACTACACTAATTTTCTGTAATAATATTAACACCTTTTACTAACCTTAAATATGATAATCCAAAATAATCCAGTTCAGCACACAAGAAATTTCTAATATTTGGCATTTCACTGTTTTTACACACTTTCGAACAAAATAAAGTAGTTTTGATGAAGTAATAATACAATTAAAATATAAATTCACTAAAATTTCATAGTTTCTGAACGTTTAAATAACTTAAAACAATTTTTAATACTTCGTCAGATGCACTTCACTTTTAACAATTTTTATCTCAAAATCCTAGAGAACATTCGAAATAAAAAGTAGATTTCCGGGAAGACCTAAAAATCTAATATCACATATAATAATTTCAAGTAATTCCACGTAATAGAACCGATTCTAGGGAGATCTTAAAATTTAGTTTTCATTCCGACCATGAGGTTAACTTAGAAATTAATTACAACCGTTCAAAAGTAGATACAGAGATGAGATAACTTTCAGAATACGTAATTTAATTCAGAAAATCTCGTGGTAATTTTATATTTGCGATAAAAGTAATAGAAATAAAGTTATAAAATTAAAACTGAAATCGCACTTTGGTCACGTCGTAGTTAAACTTTCCCTGCATCAATCTTAATAAAAATTACACCAATAAACTCAGGAATTTTGGTAAAACACGGTGGTAATAATATTATTTGCATAAATTGTGGCGTTAATAAAATGACGAAATATAGAAGTTTCTCGAACAATAGTAATTCCCCAGGGTAGGAAAGTAGTTCACTCCTACGCTAAGATCTTTTAAACCAGATGCTTAAAGTTAATCACTAAAGTTTCGCATAATTGGTTAGTTACTGAGATATTTCCGATCTAAATCGTTTAGGTGTTAGCAGAAAGTTGTATTTTGGCTCTGACGTCAGCGAGGTTATAAATCAGAGGACGGGGAGGTGACGCCAAGCTTTCCGGGTTCGAACGTTGTACTGACAAGATGTTATAAGCGTGTGCGCTGGTGAGGTTGGCAGTTCAAGTTTTAGGTTGGTACCACCGGGTCGGCCATTTTGGCTTTTGGGGCGTGGCCTTTGTTTATCAACATGAACTTGTGATTTTCATCAGGGGTCGGTCGGTCTTTACTTCTCTCCACAATCTGCAAACGTTTGGAACGAATGTTCGATATGCCTAGTCAACTGTAAGAACGCTGTTTTGAACTTTGAATTTCATTTGAATAAACTTGAAGAATTTTTGGGAAAGTGAACTGTTTTATTTCCGTAGCTACTAAATTACCTTTTCAATATTTGGGGTCTTCAAATATTGTGGCGACCTGAAGCGTTCTAGTTGAATATCCTGGCAACATGGTCAACGCAAATTAACTGATTCAGTAAGTTTTTATCGAACAGAGAGGTGCTATCAAGAGTTTAAGTTAAGGCACTTAGGCGATACTACAACCCCGGTATCGGTCTATGTCCTTACATGCTCCTTTCAAATAACTTGAAAAAGTACTTATCAGTGAAAAAGGTATAAAATTCTCTGGAACATCAGGGCTTTTTGCAGGCTTCATAATGGCTATGATCTTTGCCTGTTTAAACTCCGCAGTATGTAGTATGTTAGTAAAGAAGCGGGCCAACCATGTTTTGGTATGTTTTCCACAGTGGGTGAGGAATTCGGGGTGAACTTCGTCAAAACCTGGAACCTTCCTATTCTTCATTTGTTTGATGGTCCTTGCAACCTCTATATCGGAATGAGAGGTATGTAGGGACAGAGTACATTCTTATTGGATGGAACAATTGTTTTTTCACTTTCTAAGTATGATCTTTATCAGCGCTCACTCTAGACATGTTGGCAAGTCGGCTTGCTATTTGGTCGGGAGTGACATGATGCTTTGCTTGAGGGTTATATGGGGTTCCACCTAGCTTTTTAAGG
>JARYHS010008075.1:161953337-161978647 GCA_031002005.1 Vandiemenella viatica
TCAAGCTACTTAATGCCTCCTGTTAAGCAACGTTGAGCGTGATGTTGTTAGACCCTTTCACGAGATGCAGCCGAACCGGTCGCACCCCGTCTGAGGCCGATGGAAGCGCCGACCAATGGGAGAGCGGTTGGAAGTCTCTCCAGTAGTGGTCTACTTATAAAAGCCAGGACTCTCTTGCAAGGCAGTCACATTTTTAGCTTCGTTACGACAGCTTACCTGACGAAGGCAGCGGAAGTTGCTGCTGAAACATTGTGTATTAAAGAAATTAAGTTTAATAAAGGTATTATCCGGCAGATAACCCGTGAAGATTTTGTTTCATTTATACGCCGGGAAAAATTGAATTCTCAACATATCATAACAGTTTCAGAGATTATTGTAGAAATCGATATGCTAAACTGTGGTGCCCCAACACATACTTGAAGAGAAAAGACTAATGAAAGGTTGCCCACAGCAATCTGTATGTGGATCTATTTTCTGGAACATTGGTTTGGAACAAGTCATGAATATATTGCAACAAATGCCAGAACTGCTGAGTGTGTATACACCCAGAATTGAGACCATTTGGTTCATCGGTGTCAGTTTGCACTGGTAGGCAAGCTCCCAACTTCCGAGTTCAGAGGAGCTGCTGCTGTTAGGGAGGATTCTGATATCATGGACCATTAAGCAAGAATTAAAATTTTTGGTGTTGTGAGATGACATCAACAGCTACTAGGTGTTTTGGATTCTGGGTGAATACTAACATCATTGGCCACTCAATCTCATGGCTAGTGGATGGTGGACAGACCTATGTAGGAAGATGGGCAGTGGTTGCAGCTTAACTGAACAATCACACAGCAGCTTTCACAGGTGGCATGTTCTATGAAAGGACATTTTTCCCCTGTAACAGAATTGGTGAAGGAGGAAGCATCGTTTATGTTGCACATCTTGAAAAGGGGGGGGGGGGGAGGTCTATTGCAATGAAAAAAACTTCGAGCTATTTCGTGGGATCCAAAAGACAATTTGTTGAATCAGAATGTGCTGAGATCAGGAGGTCTGTTAAGCAAATTTCTAGGAAGGCCAGGGAGGATTTTGTCGAGTATAAATCTCATTTCATAGTAGGCTTGAAAAGAAATCATAACCTTGTTGAAGGATTGGTGATTCAAGTGAATCAATGGGAAAGTAGTTTTCTCTGCTTCGAAGGGAAGGCAGCTAACATGAGCTAGCTTCCAGCCTGCACCATACAGCTAACTCATTCTATTAAATACACTAGCAGAGAACTAGACGTCACCCAGTATGTTCTGAGGGTTAGATTAAATTTTACAATTTTAAACCCTCATCGTTGCATGAACAAAATTCTACAATGACAAAGACCATTATTACTAAAAACTAGAGGTATCATACTATTTCCGTCAGCACTGAGGAAGACATCTTGTGATCTTACAGAAATTAGTGAAACATAATGCTAAAAGGAAAAAACAAATATCGAGATAGCATTTTAATTTTCTGTTCCAGCGGCAGGTCACTGAAAAAAAATCGCATCAAAATCAATTCAAACAGTTCTCAAATTATGCCAGATTAGTTGTTCAATTTTCCACCCCTGCCAATCAAATTTCATGTCAATCACTCCATTCGCTATATGCATTTAAATGACTAAACCCAAGTGTATCCCAAAGGAGATGTGCTGGGGACGATTTATTCCTAAAATATTTTTAATAGCCCAATCAGAAACATGGAACCAAGTTTCATCAAAATAATCTCAGCCATTTGAATAGAAATAAATTACTGAAAAGTGAAACATTTGTCAAATATATACTTTCAAGAAATGTGGAATAAATAAAATCACTCAACATTAATTGTTATCATCTAACAAATTATAAAATATCTAAACTAGATTAGAGAATAACATAATAGTAATGACACTAGGAATAAAGGAACTACTTTTATGCGATATAAATAACAAAGGGGAAATGACTCATCACTCACCATAAGTTGAAGGCTGCAATGAGTGAAAAACATTTGATGAACAAAGACGTATACAATATTTCGGTTTTACACCTTACTCATATGATGGGCCTGGGACTCGGCAACCTTGGTCTATACCATCTCCAATGACACCAATATTTAATTCTTGCTTCATGGCCCATACTCTCAGTGTCCTCCCAAACAATAACTGCCTCTCTTTAGTTTGACTACCAATATAAACTGGGTACTAGGCAACCAACTTGTCTCAAGATAATAGTTAGTCACTGCTTTAACTTTTTCTTCTCTTTATCCTCTCCCTGTTCTACCCTTTACCTAACAACCACTAACCACAAAAATGTTAACATTAGCTTGAAAAAGATAGGAGAAGGGAACAGTTCTGTCATGCCTAACAATACCGTCCACTGGTGTTAGGATTCTGAACCAGCAATCAATAAAGATCAATAGTACTGACTTTCAAATAACAGGTTATCACTTAGTTAGGATATTAAAGGATTATAAAATTGTTTTGTTCTTACTTTTCCTTCACAACAGATCACCATCATAATATGATGAGTGTTCCTTTCACTTGAAACAGGGAAAAAAAGAGGGGGGGGGGGGATCTAATTGAAAGCTTAGGAAATTAATATAATTTGTTAACTGTTCAAAAGTTGGAAAATAAAGTAAAATGCAAACTACTGTAATAAAATTAGAATTAAAAGACCACAACAAAAGTGCAAAAGTTAGCAAATATGAGAATTGAATAATTTCAAGTCATAACTACGTATTGTGTTCTGCAAAACAGGTCTACAGTGATAATGAAGCACATAACAGCATCAAAGTTTAAAGCAATATATATTTAAAATTGAACACCTTTATGCAAAAATAGGCATCTAGAATTAGAAATCTAGATTTACAAAATTCTCCAATTTAGAAGATGGAAAAGTGGATACAACTGATTCCAAACAATCTACTTGCGCAATCATACTTTTTTCATGTGCTTCCATTCTCACATTTTTCGTAACAATTAATTTTCAGCTAATCATTATTTGAATGTGGATATTTTGGCAGGTAGATATTAGAAGTGGAAAAAAAATTAAAGAAAGAGCATTTCCTAAATATGTATATATATATATAAAGGCAAAATGGGAGCAAAGAATGAGACTAATAGCAGAAAATAATGTGTATATGAGGAAGAACAGTAATAAATAGCTGTAACATATAGTCACCTAGCATGAAAGTAAAGATACTAAAAAACAGGTGGCTTGTAAATAGTTAGGCATAAATTAAGAAGTTACCAGAAGACTAATCAAAGTGCAGGCTATTCAAGTGGAATTAGTCCTACGTAAAAATGATTCATATCAAACTGAAAGAAACAAACTGTAGAGTGCAGCACAAAAACATGCTACTGATATCCAAGCACTTGTTAAGTGTATGACCTGTGATTCTGAGCATGTTAAAATGTGTTAAAAATATGATTAAGATTTATCAATTACTTGTTAATCTGTCAATTGCACCTTGGAAATGACATATCATTAAATAGCGCAGAAACAAAAATAGGCTACTAAGCTGTGTGTGCACCATTTGCTAGGCTAGTCAACAAAAATTTTGTGGAGAGAAGATAATGGTTCGGCTGGAAGTAAGTAAAGACAATTTTCAAAGATCTATTGCTTTTTAAATCTAAAATTTATTGTGAAGAAGTAAGAAAATATAATAATTTATTCTGGTAACTCCAAAATAAGAGTTTCACTTACTGCCATTCTCTCTGCTGTTAACCACTCTTCCTCCTCCAAACCAGTGTGGCGATGTGGATAATAGGTTACGCTTGCAATCACTTTATTTACTTCATTCAAGGCATTCATCTTTCCATTGAATGACGAAATTTGTAGTAATCTGAAACAACAACCAAAATTGTGTTTCAATACCAATTACTAACAACTCATATGTTTACAGCAGGTGTAAAATGCAACAAAAGAAATACCATAAACCGTTTAAATATAAAAAAAAAGAACTAAAAAAGTTTGGCCAGTGTAGCATAATGAGTGTCATGGAGAAATTACAAAGGCTTAAGATTACTCTGGGAGAAATTAGTAGTCATGGAAATGACGGGAGTAATGAACAGAGAGTGAGCGAGGTTAAAGGTGCGTGCGTCCGAGTTGATGATAAACTGTTACTGCGAGCAAAGGACCTTGTAACATCGGGTCCATATCTATTGAATGCTACTTTAATAAATCGCAATAAGTCATATGAAAGTTTGTTGTTATTTGAATAGAATAAATTAAGTTAATAAGTTTGAAAATTAAAGTTCTAAATGTGTTAAAATGGGACAATGTATCCTTGGCAACTGTAATCAAAGCTATAAAGAAATACGAAGTCTGATCAGATGAAGAATAAAAAAATACAACACCAGCTATATCAGATTTGTTAAATTAGTCTTTCATTATATGCTTTTTTCGTTTGTTTCCAGTCGCCAGGTTAGGTAGCACATCAGTTTTTGATTGAGTCAGGAAAAGGTAGTTTCACTACAATTAACAAACAAAAGTCACTCAAGTCTAGAATTAGCAACACTGTTCACATGTTGATTTATTCCTCACCGATTGGCCCCAACCGAAACTATAATTAAATATTCTCAAGTGAAAAATGGAATTAAATGCCAAGACCATAAAATGTATTGATACTGAAAGTTTGTGCTTACTCAGTCTAATAAAATTCTTATTAATTGCCATGAAAACACTGTCCACACTATTCTTCACAGATTAATATACTCTCAGTCTTCAACATACAAAACCACTTGCAATATAATAGCTGTTGTAACTTGATAGGAGTTTCGGTTTATTGAAAAAAGAGGAAAAAAAAAAATACCGAGGAATCAATTTTCACTTATGTTTATTTTTCTGAAAAGCTTCTATTCACAATAATGTAAACACACTGACATCGGTCGATCAAAGATACTAATTGCACACATTACTAAATGCTCCATTGACTATAACTTTCAATGACCTTGCAATTCCTTCAAAATAAAACTTTCAAAACCCCAAAACTCACATCTGCCATTCGCTTCATATAGATGTTACAGAAAATTCCAGAATAATTCAAAGATTTCCAGCTGACATTTCTCAAATTCTAACAATACTTAAGCAATTCATCACATTAATACAATCAGAATTAATACAAAATCATTCACAATCATTATGAAACGCATGGAAATGAAAATTAAAAACATTTACACACAAAATTATCTACATAAACTAGTCCAGTCACAAGTTGTCCTTTAAACATAGTAGCTTTTATCAATACCTAGAATTACAAACTTTTAACCCTTCATGCATAATACTGTCCTTGAACATATTAAATAGTGTTTACATAGTTTCACTCCATGAAACAATGTTCATTTACACTAATTCATGAATAATTGCAAGAAAAATATACAAAACCATATTTAATCAACTCCCAGCTTGCTTCACATAATTCTTAAAATACAATTTCATTCAAGAGCTGAGTATGAGGGCCGTTATAAACTGATTAAATCTATAAAAGCAAGTCTTCACTTGGCATAGTTCGGCCATCCACCAACCGGCTGGCCAACAACAAATACGCTCAAATGATTTCGCAGACTTCCGCGGTCATTGTACGTAAAAAATAAATACACTAGTACACTTTTGCAAACAACTAACGACTTTCTACTCTGAACTACCAATGCGCTCTAAAATACTCTCTTCCAACTTCCATTGACAGAAGAACCACTGTAAACCACTAATTTTAAAAATTATCAACATTTACTATCGCTTCAAATATTACTGTTTCATTACAAGTGGTGTGAGAAAATTATATTTTCAGGACTTTTCATCTTGCCAATGGCACAATAATTTGGAAAGATTTTTTTCTTCTTCTTCTTTTCGTTATGGCCAGCTAGGGACCACACCAATTTCAATTCCTCTCCTGTTGTTTTTTCTTTCTTCCTTTCCAATACTCCTTATAATTCTCCTTTCCAATACTTCAGTCTTTCAAAAGGTTGGTGTAATCCTCCATCCCTTCCTATCTTGTGCTAACCTCTTCATCTCTTCATGTCCCTTACAACCCACATTCTCAATTATCTGCTTCATACATTCTAATCTCTGTCTTCCTCTACAGTTGTTACCTTCGACTGTTCCCTCCACCAGCAAATTAACCAATCCAGCATGTCTCAAAATATGACCTACCAGCCTGTCTCTCCTTTCTGTAAGGTTCTTCCACAAACTTCTTTCCTCACCCATCATTTCCAAACTTTTTTCATTTCTTACTTTGTCTGTCCACATAATTTTCAGCATTCTTCTGTAGCACCACATTTCAAATGCTTCAATATTCCTTCTTTCCGGTGTTCCTAAAGTCCATGTTTCGCTACCATAAAGTGCTGTGCTCACCACAAAGAGTTTTTAAAAGGTTTTTTTCTAATCCCTAGATCAATATTTGAAACTAAATGGTTTCTCTTTTTCATTAATACTCTTCTTGCTAGTGTTATTCTGCTTTTAACATCTTTCCTGCTTCGGCCATCGGTTGTAATTTTGCTTCCCAAGTAACAGAATTCACTTACTTCTACAATTGCATTCAATCCTATTTTTATATTTAATCTATTTGTATCATTTCTGCTACATTTCATCACTTTTGTCTTGCTTTGATATATATTCAGTCCAAAGTCTTCCTTCAGTATTTTGTTCATGCCATTCAGCAATTTCTCAATATCCTCAGCCCTTTCTGCTAACAAGACAAGCAAATCGTAGCATACTGATTTTTTCTCCCTGGAACACTTATGCCACATGGAAATTTTTCTTTTACTTTCTTTACTGTTTCCTCTACATACACGTTGAACATTAACGGGAATAGACAACAACCTTGTCTCTCACCATTTTTAACTGATGCTTGCCTCTAATGATTTTCTACTTTTATTACAGCCACTTGATTCTTATATAGTTTATAAAGTATTCTTCTATCTTGATATTTTAGACCCAACTTTTTTAAAATTCTGAACATCTTGTCGCACCTAACATTACCAAAAGCTTTTTCTACATCAACAAATGCCATAAAAGTAGCTTTGTTTTTCTTGATCCACCCTTCGAGTATTAATCTTAAAGCCAGAATTGCTACCCTTGTACCACGATTTTTCCTAAACCCAAACTGATCTTCACATACTATGTCTTCTACTACCCTTTCCATTCTTCTGTATATTATTCTGGTCAGTAATTTTGAAGCACGTGATGTTAGACTAATGGTGTGATAATTCTCACATTTGTCGGTTTGTGCTTTCTTCGGAAGTGGGAAGATGATATTTTTATTAAAATCAGTTGGAATTTCTCCTGTTTCATAACTTTTTGATATCAGCTGGAATAATCTTTCAATTCCTTCTTCTCCTAAGGATTTAAGAAGGTCTGCAGGGATTTCATCAATTCCAACTGCCTTATTTGCTTTCAAGTCATTCAGAGCTTTATTAAATTCTGTCCTCAAAACAGGATCTCCCAAGTCATCAATGTCGATATCACCTTCCTTTTCCATTACACTATTGTTCAAGTTGTCCCCATCATACAGTTTCTCAATGTATTCCTTTCATCGCTTCGCTCTATCATATGAGCTTAAAAGAGGTTTACCATCGACAGCTTTAATGTTCATACCTCTTTTCTTCATTTCTCCAAAATTCTGTTTGATCTTTCTATATGCAACATTTACTTTACCTGTGACCTTTTCTACTTCTTCACACTTCTCTTCTAGCCATTTTTCTTTTGCTTTTCTGCATTTCCTATTTATTTGATTTCTAAATTGCCTGTATTGCTCTCTTCCTGAGCATTTTTGTACATTCTCCTCTGATCCATCAGCTCCAAAACTACTTCTGTGATCCAAGGTTTTCGGACAGCTTGTTCCTTAAAGCCTAATGTTTCTTTACCAGCTTTCATTATTTCGGTATTTAATGCATTCCATTCGTTCTCAGTTGAGCTCATTTCAGAGTTACTTCTTAGACTTAAGTCTACAATTTCTGTAAATTTTTCTCTCGTACTAGATTGTTTCAGATTATTCACTTCCAGTTTGTTCTGTTTATGCTGCTTCCTTATTTGCTTGAATTTCAGCCTGCAGTTCATTATTATCAAATTATGGTCAGAGTCTATACCTGGTCCTGGGTACACTTTACAGTCTAGAACTTTATTCCTGAATCTCTGACAATGATATAATCTAGCTGATATCTGCCTGTATCCCCAGGATGTTTCCAGGTGTATACCCTTCTTGCATGGTTCTTAAACAATGTCTTTGCCACTACTAGCTTATATCTTTCACAAAATTCTAACAACCTGCTTCCTCGCTCATTTCTTTCTCTTAGACCAAAACTTCCTAGTGTTCCCCTCTTTTCCATCTCCCACTATCGCATTCCAATCACCAATGATTATTAGATTTTCCTCCCCCTTCACATATTGGATTGATTCTTCAATTCTAACCTCATCAAAATAATCCTATCACTAAACTGTTCATAATAACTCACCCGTTTCCCTACTCTCTTATTTATTGCAAATCCTACACCAGTGATTCAATTTACAGCTTGTGTGCTAATTATCCTGTGTTCCCCAGACCAGAAATCCTGTGTGTCCTTCCATTTAATCTCACTAATCCCAACAACATCTAACTTACATTGTTCCATCTCCCTTTTTAGACTTTCCAACCTACCTGCCCTAATCAGACTTCTAACATTCCACGCTCCGACTCTTAGAATGTTTCTATCCATTCTGATGACTCCTCCCTGAGCAGTCCCTTCAAGCTTATCACATTTATAATTTAATACCAGGCATTCACTTGCATTTTGTTGGACTGAGTAAGATTATTATTATTATTATTTTATATAGCTTTTTGCCTTGTCAAGGGCACAAGAAGCAGGAAAGGTGTAGCGAATGTGTTTCTCGGAGGAGCACTTAACTAGCTCGATGCAGAATATGGTTAGCTTTTGTGCTGTCAATGTAATGCCCGACCATACAGAAGCGAGGTACAATGTCGGAATCTCATCATGTAAGGAGCACAGAAGTCTAGCTTCCTTCTTGCTCAACTTCTCCAGATGCCTTAATCGCAGGTGTATCTCTTAGGAGGTATTTGATGTGTGAACGAAGGAACCTAACTGAAAATGGCCACAAAGTGGGCTTCGGTAATGTGAAAGTGTTCTTTCTTCTGGGAATCAGTTATTAAAGAAGCCGTACAAATATGGCTGAATAATAACACGGTTAAACAGAGACATGTGCCTGTGGCTCAGCAACACATCTAAACCAGCTTTCTTCAGTCTGAGACAAGCACGTTTCATACATAATGACAGTATGGTGCCACCAGAAAATGAACAAGAATACCGATTCACAGTCAGATCATTAAAAACGCAGCATGACGGACGCAATATCGGGTGGTGAGGGCCGATCGCTAGCCACCCAGCATGATGGACACAATATGGAGTCACTGCCTTTCTGCACAACAGACTGGGTGGAGGGGAGGGGCAGCAGTGCCACGCTTTATAAGACGTGCCGATGCCAGACACCAGTTGTTGTCACAGCAGTAATAATAGACCTGAAAATAACGGCAGAGCTCACCACCAAAAGCTCTTCTCACTTCGACCTCATCAAGCGGCGAACCCGTAAAGATTATATTTCAGTGACACACTGGGAACGCCTTCATTCACACAGGAAATAATTTAACTATGGCCCTTTGAAGGAACCATCCTGGCATTCAAATAAAGTGATTTCGGAAAACCAAGGAAAACCCAAATCTGGATGGGCAGATGGGGATTCGAACCCATGTACCCCGAATGTGAGGCCGGAGCATTACTGCTTGTTTCAATCCTTTAAATTGATTACCGCAGCGTCAGAGATACGCAGTGGCTGTTTATAAATTAGTATATTTTTCCTATGAATGTGTGGTATTTTGATGGATGAAAATGGTTCAAATAAACCGTAATTTAAGTGTTGGAATATTAATTCAAAGATGGTAATGAGGAATTTTAATTTGTTAATGTGTTTGAAATACTTATAAATATTTTCTATATTCATTAAAAAATGTTTTCTTACAAGAGTAATTTTGTGCAAGTTTCAATTTTTTTTATTATTTCTGTTTTTGGCACTCAAGAAGCATTGCTAAGCTCATTTAATAGTTTTTTTTTTTTTTTTTTTTTTTTTTTAAATATACAAAATAATCCCAATAATCGCAGCTGATTACATCAACTCTGAATCGGACTTAGATGGAATACTACACCATTTGTTATTGTAATGTGATTTAAAACTTCAGAAAGCACTCTGAAGTAAAGTTTAATATGTTTAGCTGAAATATTTTTATGAAATAAAAGTACAGTAAATAATTTATCAACACTGTTGTTATATAAGAGTAACCTACCTCTGACAAGTTTATTAAAATGCTTTGGTGAAAGTCAACCACTAGGTGACAGGATAAATTATCTACAAATCTTCATAAACCAATATACAGCACTAAGTTCCTAGTTTGTTTAATCCTTTAACTGCTACGGTTTGCCCGGCCGAGCTCTCGCTGAATGCTGCTTCGTTTACGGCTAAGCTGTTTACCTGTCCTGGAATGCCAGGTTCGACCCATACCTGTGTGCTGAATAAGTCTGGAGCGTTGTGTGCGATGTTCTTCTGCTATCGCTCTGCGATTTGAAACTCCAGATACAAAATAAATGCTGTTAATATAACAACTAAAGTTTTTCAATTTAAAGCTCCTCTAAAAGCGAATGTCTGCGTAAGCAAACATGAAGGTACTTCATATACTAAATAGGTATTACAGCAACTGAAATGTTTTTTGTTTGTGAGAGTAGTAATTTATCTGGAAAGAATACCTTTCACAAATTCAGCACATATTTTCCAGCCTTCTATTTGACCCAGGCTATGGACTGCCACTTGCGAAGTTAAAAAATTTTTTTTTGTATTTCATTTAGTTTTAGAGGCGTATAAATGTAATATAATTATTAGTCTGTAGTCACCCATGGTTAATAATTCTTTTAGTGCGATAAGCCTTGAAAAATGGCACAACACACAGTGGTACATTACATGTTCTGCATTGGTTTCTCAAAGCACTTTCCGTTTCGAACATACAGCGCATTTACGCATTGGGATGCTCTTCCTTGAATTTTCAATATGAATGAAATTTGGAAAATGTCTCCCAGTTAATCCTTGACGATATTCTTTATCAGAGCGTCTTCCATTGCTAGGTTCGTTCTGTTCTGTGGTATATGCTTCAACAAGTTCTCTAAGGGGGCGTCCATAAATTACGTGAGGTGAAATGGGGGGAGGGGGGTGGGGTCTGGCGAAATCTTACCAAGGGGAGAGGGGGGTCAACGGAAATCTCACGCGAGATTTTTGAAATGTTTGTTGGACTGTAGAGCTAAAAAAAAGGTCTACAAATGACGCGAAGGTGGATTTTAGGGTGGGTATTTCCTCGAAAAGTGCAGCTTTGGCAGGTTAAGACCTAAAAAAGAAAGGTCTCAAAAAGTTGCGAAGGCTATTTCTAGGGGGGTGGGTTCTCATGAACCAGATCTCACAAGTGGTAGGGGGGGGGGGGGGGTCCGGTCCGGAAAAACACCTCACGTAATTTATGGATGCCACCTTACCAGAGACAAATAAAACTGTGCAACTGGCATTTTTCGTCTTGTTACTACTCGGTGAAGAGCCTGAGCATTTAAAATGCAGTGTTCCAGAATGTGGGAAAAGAACTTTTTATACGTCTTCATAGTGAAAATATAGTATGAACTGATTCTCGCGTATCTGTTCGTCTCATCAGCAATAGATATCATATGATATTCTGTTTGAAATATCAGGAAAAATGACAAACTGCTGGAATGTTAACCCAATCCACACTTGTATCCCGCAGCTTAATTGTCAAGCGCGTGCGGTCAAACGTGTCATTAAAGCATTCTCTTTTTCCATATATTTCGCTCTCACTATCTCTAGTTTCAAATTCTGAAGAATTTTCACCTCTTGTGGAGACAAATGGTCACTTTCCACTAGCTGATGTACACAGCTTAGGACTATTACTATCCTGTCGAAGGGTCATTACTGTCATCCATATCAAAGAGATCATATTCATAGTCGCTTCTAGTAAAAATCTCCATGATTTCTTCCGCTGTACAAACACAACGGCGTGCCATTTTCTCAGTGAAAACTAAAAGGAAAAGAGCAACACACATTAGATCGCAGCTGCTAACGCTCAAGGGCCAAATGAGGAAAACAACTAACCACCGTGGGTGGAAATATGGCTACACGACCATGCCACTAAGAGGCTAGCGCGTTAATGCGTGCAGAGCACACAGGGACCCGAGTGGTCTGACGTGTTAACACGTCCAGAGCACAGAGAGGGCGGCAAGGCAGCGCGTGTATACACGTCTAGAGCACCTGGGCGCAATAGTAGCCACGCTCATTAACACGTCTAGAGCAGTCAAAGGGTAAACACACACTACATTCAACTCAACTTGTCTCCCTCTACAAAACACTCTGCCTTACATCCCTTCACCTCATCCATTATGCTTGTCAGATTTTGTCAAAATGCAGATAGATGCGAGCCCAATATGCACAAAAACACGAGTGCCAAGCTATTTGGCTCTAGGTATGTCCCTCCAATATTAACACTGCACTCTCCCTAGATTGCCAAAATGCCATGCCTTTCCCACTTTCTCAACCTTACACTCCAAAACCTTCTAACACCTGTCCCAAAAGACCCTGCCCCAACTTCGATTGAACTTTAACAGTCCGTAATTATTAATCTTTTATCCAATTCCCTGTCAGAAACGCTACTATTAGTTATGTCCAAGAGACTAACATTTTCCCAAACTCCCAAGATCGACCTTGCTGCATTTGCCCAGGGCTCACTAGTGTTCTGCCACTTATCTCTTACGGCATCATTTTGCTACCATAAATCCAGCACAACTAGACTGAGTACAACCTAAAGCAATTCAAAGCTTCATCTCAAATGGATCCACCAGTTTTCTCACAAAACCATCCCCACTCTCTATTCCAGAAGTTTCTCATTTTCACTCTACCCTTACCATTTTTCCCAACTCCATTTTGCTCTTCAACAAACTCAATGCCGTGGAAAATGAGCTATGACAAAACAGTTCATAAACAATATCATCATCATCCCCACCAAACCAACAAAAGCTTAATAACCTTTATTGTGGACCATAGTGACTGTGAGCATGCAGCTTTCCGATCCCAACACCTTCAGACCACTCAAGACAGCACCCACCAACTCCATCTGCCATGAAATAAGAATTTTCCTTTAGTTGCAGGGCCCTTTTATAGGCCTCTTCTCAGTCCATTTCTCTACCAACTTTTCATAATTCCCGTGACCCATCCTGTACCTTCTACTGAAGATAAACAAGGGTATAAATCATGGGCTGTCTATAGTTGCGGCATATAAATTTCAGCTTTGTTGTATCATCATCTCAAACACTTTGTACAAAATTTTCCTTCTTCTGTCAAAGACCTCCACACTTCATTAAATGTCTGCCCACAATCCACACTCCTCTACCTCCAGACTCCTTTGTTGTACTTATTAATGTAACTTTTCTTAATACAGGTATCTCCCCCCTCCCCCCCCCCCCCCCCAGTAATTCCTCAGGGACCTGGAATATTTTCTAGATATCTGACCCCAAAACAGCCTTTTCAGTACAAACATCCTTACACCCTTAGCTCACTTCATTATCTCGAAAAAGAATTACTTCAATTCTTAAGCATTTCAACAGATTGCCATGGATATCCAAATGGTCCACATTCAATGCCAACCTATTCCTAGATCGTCAGGAGGAACATTTCTTGAATCACATCCTTGTTAAATCTGATTTCTGGTTCAGATACTTAAATGATATATTTATGATCTGGCCTCACAGCAGAAACTAACTCCAACACTTCCCTAATTCCATCACGTTCCCCTTTGACTTAATCCCACACACTAATCATGTTTCTCAATGTGGACACTGCTCTAAGGTCAAGTTGCATTTTTCTTCTTTTTTTGCGTCTGTCTTTAAACCTCATTGACGTTGAGGTCATTAGACATGGGAAACGAGTGGCAGCAATAAACAGGAAGAAATTCAGCCATCACCTTTTGAAGGAATCATCCTGGCATCTGCCTCGAGTAGTTTGAGGAAACCATTGAAAACCTAAATCTGGATCGCTGGATGAGGATTCAAACCACATCCTCCCAAATGCAAGGTCAGAGCGTTACGCTTACCCAGCACACTCAGTATGGTAAGTTGCCCTTCAAACCTCTGTTTACATCAAATCCACTAATTTGCAGCAATATCTACACTTCAGCAGTTACCATCCACTCTACACCAAATATTTCTTTTCTCATAGCCTGACATCTGTAACAGACACATTTTTTCCGATGAAGAATCCCTTTCTTTGTACTCCAAAAAAGCCCTAATACGTAATTACTCTTGCCCTGCACCTACAAAAACCAGCCCAGTATTCAAAATCCATTTCTCTCCCAGTCTTAATTCCATTAATCAAATTCTGTGTTGTAGGCACAACTTCATATGCTTTTACTCTACCCACAATCTCCCGCACCTATTTCAGCAAACCACCAAATTTCAAGTACATCTTCGTTCACAATAATTTCCCTTCAAAACCAACTCGAGCATCTTTTCCATACACAGACCTTACTGCAAAACCTGCAGCATGCATGCACCTACTATGATCTATTCCAATCTGACCACAGGGGAAACCTTTCCAATTATTGGAGAGGTTATTTTTACCACAATGTACCTATTAACCTGCCTCCACTGCACTAGTTTGTACATAGGCCATGCTACAAAACAACAGATTTTATGGCCACAGGCAAAGAGCCAGCACCCACGACCAATAACATTGTTGATAAATAAATAACGCCAAAGCAATTGAATGTTTGTGCATTTATTGAACTCCTGTAAATGCTTCACTTCTTTTGCAGAAGCATCTTCAGTGGGTTCTCCTGTTAATTACGTACACATGTTATAATTTGGTTATGTTCTTGTGTTTTGTACAATGCAATTATTATCTAAACTATAATCTACTTACGTTTTCAGTTTATTGCATTTAATTATGCTCCACTCTCAGCAGCAGAGATTTTTGCTCTCTCTGTGAGTAGTAATTCATTTTCCAGATAGTTATTTCACTAGTGATTATCACAAAACTCCACTGCATTGCACTATACTATATGTTTATTCCGAATAGCCGGTCCATTTTGTTTACTTTCGACTTTGTGTCGCTTTGTGGTGCTATTTTGTTTTTTAGTCAGTCTTCCACTTGTTTGGCACGTTATTCCAAATGTAAATGATTAGTTTGTTTATGGTTTTTTATGTCCATTTTTTAATGTTGTTTTGCCTGTGTCGGTGTTTTTCTTTTATTTAATTTTCAGGACCTATAACATCCATTAGCAGCCCATGCCAACACCTACACCCCTAATACCTTCAATGACTGTTTTACAGTGATAGCTGTCAGAGTTTTGACAGAAACCACTACTCCAATGGAACTTCAGAAGTGGGAACTAGATTACCAAAATACCCTGGATATCAGACATATACATGGTCCCAACCTCTGATAAGACCCTACCAAAACCCTGTACCTTATTGTTTATTTTTTGATAATTTTACCTTTCTTTATTAATTTAATGCTGTTTTTCATTCCTTTTTATATGAATTGCTCTTTAATTCATTCATTATATAAGTTCACATTTGTAAATGTTGGCAAATCTACTATGGGGAGTTGTGTGTGTGTGTGGGGGGGGGGGGGGAGAAGACACTGAGAATTCATTATCACTAGGCACAAGACAGCCAGAACAACTTGATTGGTGGTAAAAGTTATATAGACCCTCCACATCATATATAAATGTGGATGTCTTTGTGAGCTCAGTCGCAGATTTCTATTTTTATGGGTAAGGGAAGAGCCTGAAATACTGAGCGTTTTATGTTTGTGGAGAGTTTTAATGTAACAGCTGCACTCCTTTTTTCAACACTTGTTAATTTTAAGTGTATTTTATCTTTTCTTTCCAAATTAATATTGCCTCACAGTACTACTGTGTTGCTGCAGAAAACCCCTCACCACCCCTCTTGGAGGAATTGGCTCAAACCCATGGTTACACTGCTGCCAGGCTTATATTATAAGGTTGATATTTTTATGGCTTTACACCTTGTCAACATCAATGGCATTATAGGCAGGAAAGGACTGGGCGCAAGGAACATTAAGGAATTCGGCCTTGGAATTTTGAAAGAAGCATCCCAGAATTTACGTGGAGTGATATGGGGAAATCATGAAAAAAACAAATCTTGATGCACGAACCAGGATTCAAACGTGCGTCCTCCCAAATGCGAGACCACGGCATTACATAAAGTAGAGTATCTATTTTATTGAGTGTTTGACAAAAGAATAAACATCCAGTATTCTTTGTTTTATCGAGCTATCAACCTTTTCAACCTTTAAAATTTAGGGTTCCAAACGCAACTTATCATGCCTTGCTACAATAACTCCTAATCGTGGTCTTTTTATGTCTTATGGAGCAAAATTAGAGAAAACAGCCATTCGATTGCCCCTTCAAATGATCCATTTACATCACTTCTCAAACATCTCTTTCTTTAACTGCTCATGTAGCCAAACTGATAACTCACTACCAGGTGTGTAAATATGAAACAGGAATTTGCCAATAGATGGCTCTAGCTATCAATGCAGTTACCATCAGATTGCATCATTGTCACCATTTTCTTTTTTTTTTTTTTTTACATCTGACAGCCATTTTCAACCCACAAATATACAAGTTTCATACGACAGTGTAGTTTTTACTCAATGAATTCTCAGATTTTTTTTCCCATGATCGACCTGGTTTAATAAAGGGTTACCAGTTTAGTATTACAGTCACTTGCCAAACACCATTTTTTGTAAAGCTATACACAACACCTTCAGCAAAAGGCAACTTGTAGATGAGGAGATTACCCAAATGATTAATTGGAAAATAATAGAATGTTCCAACAGCCCGTACAACAACCCTTTGGTAGTTGCTAAAAAAAAAGCAGGTCAGTTGGTGCACCTCGTACTAGATGCACACACACTAAACAAAATTCCCACAAACTGAATGGGATTAGCCACCTCCAATCAATGATATATTGCACAATTTCAATAGAAAACGCTAACTTAAGTCTTTAGATTTTACTTCCTCCTATTGGAAAATCCCAACTGAAGAAGATTCCATAAGGTATACAATTTTCCTTTACCATGGATGTTGTAACCATTTCCATGTTTAACCATTCAGCCATAATAATGCTGTCTCAAATTTCATCTGGGCGCTAGACACTGTTCTGGAACCGGATCTCCTCAGAAAGGTCCACATACATGTGGATGACATTCTTATTGCCTAAGAGACACGGAATACTGAGGTAAATTCTCATCGCTTTGACAAGGGGAGGAATGACACTCAAATTAAAGAAGAGTATTTTTCTCGCCTCACATATCGAGTTTCTCGGACGTATCATTACAGTAACGGGCATTACTCCAGCCAAAGACAAACTAGCGGCAATCAAGAACTTCCCGACTCCCACAAATGAAACACAACTTAAGAGTTTTCTACAGCTCTGCAGATATTACCATAAATTTATACCAGAACAAATTTTGAATAGTCCCCATTTTGCAGAGTTAAGTAAACAGAATACCACATCGAAATGGACAAAGGAATGGGAACATGATTTCTAGAAGACAAAGGACAACCTTCTAAACAACATTACACTGAACTTTCCCAATTGCGGAATATCCAATATAGATATATCCACTGATTCAGACTACGGGGTAGGTGTAGAACTTTTTTCGAGAGATTCCAAATAATAATGGGCTAGTTACAATTGTCGATTGTGTCATCTATATCTATATAAATGAGAAAGTTTGGATGTGTGTTTAGATTTACTTCTGGAATCAATCACGCCTTAATAACGCAACATATTTAAATGAAATTTGGCATGAAGTCAGTTAATTTGTGTGTGAAGTGACATAGGATAGATTTTATCCCGCAAAAATGCATAGTTCTTTTAGAAATTGCCATTAATATCAATTCTCAAACAGCAAAGAGTTTCCTACTTTTCCTACTTTGCTTTTCACATAAATCGTAAACACTACTTTTCAGAAATAAAAACAAAAACCTTCTTACATATGCAAGTTTGTGTTTAGTTTAAAAGTGACAAAACCGACGCACTTGACAAATAATAGTCTGGAAGCAGGAAATATAAATCTGTACTTAACCTTAAATTTAAAAAAAAAGGTAGGTATTGTTAAGTTCGCATGTCTTCAGTTACGTACATAAAATAGTAAGACATCTCAAATATTACACCGTAATTTCGTTCGTAATATGTGCATCATAATAAATGTGAAAAATCAAACCTTGGAAAAAAAAAACAACGTAAAATGCTATAAGTATACCAGCAAGAAAATTAGTTCACTGAAAGTTCAAAATGATCATGCTCACAATGTCGTATTTATAAAAATGTAAAGGATTCCATTCTATCTCGGTTTATTTCCTGTTTCTTTTTTGTTACTAAACAGTCTCTGTATTACAAATTATTTTTGCCAAAATTTAAAACTTAACTAACCCTTTTTATTTTTTGTTCAAATTTTTTGTACAAATAGTGGAGACTATGTATGATTCACGAAACAGTGCTTTTTACTTATTGTTCAAATATCTATCGAATCCTACATTTAAAACGAATGTATTAACGGGATAATGTAGAAACTTATTGTTTCATGAAGCAACACTGGAAGTCATTTACAACAGAATACACCTCATTTACACGGAGCTTATGAAAGCTGCTTATTGGTTACTAATAATAACAAAATTCCTTCTGCCTTATGCTGTAACAAAAACATTCTGGTCCAGGCAGCAAATCAAACAAAGCACTATTTCCGCTAATATTGCCGCTACAAAATCAAATGATACAAACACATCTCAACACATTAAATGCACTGGAACTAAATTTCGAGTAGTAACAGAATTTTATATATGAATTCCTAATTAGTATAGCATAAATTACCATCACAATTAATTTCATTAAAAACCTTACTAAATCATGAGCAATAAGTCACTTTATCGTGATGTAAATTTGACCAGCAATATTAACGATTGTAGAGAATTATGGACTTCCCGTTGTACACTCTTAAGTTACAAGCATTTTAGTATAAATTTTTTAATTACGTTACTTCAAAAATTGTCATGAAGCTGATGACATAGTTCTTGCAGCTGAATGTAGTTTCAGATGTATTCAGTATTTAATTTACTGCGTTTTTACAAGTGCCACATTGCCAGTTGCATTATTCAGGTTCATTAAGTATCGCAATCTGAAATAACAAGTCAAGTTTATTTCGCTATTCATGACGTCACTAACATACAACATAGTCAATGAATTAATGTGCGAGTGATAGAAGCTTTGATTTTCTAGTGGTAATTTTAAAATGCAGCCTGGGCCAAAATGAGAACTGAAACATTATTAGTTACTTAAGCTTCTTTCATGAGCGCCATTTTAGTGACATCATGTATCACTTTGTACCGATATTGTATCAAACGATCTATAGTAAGCTTGGACGATTTAGCAGAACCACACGGTGTTTCCCGAAGTAAATTTTTGAAATTTATCAATGTTTTATTCAGATAGTGGAGTGGCAGACAAGCGGAGTGGTAATTTGCCAGGTAGTCATTCAATTCTATTTGCAGAGTGAAAAATCCAATTATGAAGAAACAATCAATTACTACTTTAACATTGGAACATATTTTAGCGCAGAATTAATGGTTACGAAACGAACAAACTATAGTAAACTGGTCTAAAGGTATTCAACTGTTTCCACAGATAGAGAAACCAACATTAACAGATCATTATGAATAAAAGAATCAATTACTACTATAATACAAACATTTCTATTTTAAAGCAGAATTAATTGATGGAATCAATATATCCTCAAAACAAAATCAATATTCAATGACCAAATAAATTCTCTTTTTTATAAAATAAAAAAAATCAATAAAAAAATCAGTAATTGTCAGATACTCAGTGCAAATAAAAATATTCAATTTAGTTTCGCAATTTTTTAAGGGGTATGAACGTATGTGGGCAACTTAGGTATTTATTTGCTCTTTGAATGTTAGTATAATTCTTGGATATTTAGTCAATTCCATCAATTTATTGCTAATGTTTTGAGTTTCCATTAATTAAATCTATATTCATTTTTATTCACGAGACTCGAAATTAGTAATTTTAAGAGATGCCGGGTAAACAAAAGGCAAATCTTTCACAGAAATGTTAGGAAACTAGGGCTATGAAAAATAGCCAAAACCCAGCAGATAAATCCTCAAGCAGAGCTACAAGGGATTGAGCAGTTGGCACGTCTCGGGGCTTCTGCGGCTGATGAAGTGCCAGAGCAGTCGCAAGTTGGGTGACGACAGCAAACTGAACACTTGGTGTCGGGATGATCTGCCGAGACACCAGGAAAAATGTGAGCTCAGTGCAAAGAGCAAGCCAAATGGCAATCGATCTCAAGAGCTGCTGAAACACCGAAGCAAACGAAAAGGTGGAGAGAACAACACGCCATTTATTTCGCATCGCAGCGAGTTGCTAAAACACCCGAACAAACGCGAGCTCAGAGAGAAGAACAACCCACCCATCAAGAGCTACTGAAACATTGGAGCAAACGAAAAATTGACAACAACAGAACGCCGCATATTTTGCATCACCACAGGTTGCTGCGACTTTGGAACAATCGCGAGCTAGGCGACATCAGCATGCCAGATATGGAACCATTGAAACAGCTGTTTTCTAACAACACAGATGAATCGTGGCGATTTTTGAATCTTATGAGAAAGTATAATTCCAGTTTCCACACGATGTCTTTTAGAACCAATAGAATTGTTGCAAAGCAAGATTTTCACCGACATTTACTATCCAGGGGCAAGTATATGACCGAATTGGATCTATGCTTCAAATACGAAACCACAGTTTTTACAGATATATTTCATGGGCAATGAAGAAGCAGAAACTGAAAGACATTATAGAATTATTGAAGGGACTGAGAGAGAGACCATACAACGGGTATTACATGACAACAATGCCTTGGTTAGGGAATTCAAAACATCTTTGGAGAACATGCCCTAAGTTAAGGCCGGCGTTAGGAGGGGAGAAGAGGGGGAGGGGGGGAGGGGGGTACCCGGGCCCGCCAGGCTGATGGGGACTGATCACCGGCAGTAGGGCCACCCGCTCGACATGTTGTAGAGTTAAAGAAAAGGTCGCGAATTTTGTCTGAGGGAGGATCCTAACTGGTGAATTCACCAAGGGCCCCCAATTGCTTACCCCGGGCCCCAAAATCCTAGAGCCGGCCCTGCCCGAAGTAACCTACTAGGTAGTGATCAACCCAGACCATGTGCCACGAGGACAACACGAGAGATGTTACAACGCATCGACGAGTTACAAAATCGCAGAACTCATACCGGGCATTGGGGACCTAAAGTTCAACATCGAATCAGAACCATGTGAGCATTCTGGCGTGCTTCACATCACACAACAAAATGTGCCAGAAATGAAGGTCGAGCTAAGAACATATGAAAATCCTCGCTGAGACTGGAATTCAAGCTAGGGACTTTTATTACTTATATTACATCACTCTTCCACGCGGACGAAGTCGCGGGTAACTGCTAGTCGTTTCATAAATTCAGGTACCTGATTTTAGGGATAAAGGAATTAAATTACGATAGGGAAATGAGCCACCACTTACCTTTAGTTGATGGATGTGGGACGCGGGCGCACGCACTATATAAGTACTACAAAGCTTTTATTTCTTCACAAGTGCAAACTAACCAATGGTCGATTGGTTAGGTGGGTACTTTTCTTGCAAGAATTTACCTACGAGATTAGATATATTCCAGGAGATCTGATGTGGTAGCAGATGCCCTATACAGATTGCCAGATGCTATGGACAGGAACAAACCATCCATCCGTAACTATAATACACCCAAACTACTTTATCTACAAGCAGTGCAACAAGATGCACAGATCAGGACAAATATGAGGACAGAACAACAAAAGAGAACACTATCAAATCACTTGTAGAAAAACTAGTCAGACGACGCCCGCAACATATAACAGCAGTTTTATTGCAGCAAGAATGGAATTCTATTAAAAGGAACCATATAGAAGCAGAACAGTGGAGGTTGTGGATACCAGATCACCAAGTATACACCTTGATCCAGCACCACCACTTAAGCTATGGACATTTCGGAATAAACAAGTGTTACCAGGTGTCGAGACGCCCGTTTTACTTGCACAAACAAATTAGAAATCTCATAGCTATGTGCACAGTTTGCCAGTTGAATGAAATAGACAACAATAAACATGAGGATGAGATTTAATTTAATTAAATTGCAATGGAGAACATGCTCCAGTGGCAATTTCCATAAACACCTTTTTTTTTTACTTACTGTTTTACGCCTCATCGACGGCTAAGGTCATTAGAAGCGAGCATGACTGGGAACAAAGAACGGGAAGGAATTCGGCCATGGCCGTTTTGAAGGAAGCATCCCAGCATACACCTGGAGTGATTTATGGAAACCATGGAAAACCCAAATCTGGATGCCCGGACGACGATTCGAACCGGCGTCCTCCCGAATGCGAGGCCAGAAACATAACGACCCATTGTCCCTTTTTCCTGCACCCACCAACATTTGCCCTATACAAATTTAACTTTAAATTCTTTCAACTATTTTGGTAAGTTATTCATCATTTCCCTTAGTAAATCTCCATTTTCATAGCTGCCATCCATATCATACGAAACGTTCCATTCCATACAGCCTAGCCATTCGGGGCAAACGCATATGCTCTGATCACAAGTCCTTTACCTCTACACCAACAATCTGACCCAGGCACTCATAAACCACAATTATCCTCCAGAACTAATTCAAAAACAAGTATCAAGGGTCAGGAACTGTCCTCCACGCCTATACAAACAACCTAAAGCCAATCAGAACCCTGTTTTTCTCACCCAGTTTTTCCCTGGCCTGGAACCGCTAAACAAAATTCTTCGTCTGGGCTATGACTTTCTTAGATCCTTTCCTGAAATGCGCCGCATTCTTCCAACTATCCTTCCCACCACACCCCGAGTCACCTTCAGCAGACCGCCTGATCTAAAAAACATTCTTGTACATAAATATCAAGCCTCTGATGCTCCTTAACCACCGTTTGGATCCTTCCCTTGTAAGAGACCCCGTTGCAAAACTTGCAGTATGCATCCACCTACCACTACCTATAGCAATCCTACTACTGGTGAAACCTACCCCATAATAGGTCATGCCACCTGTACAACCACCCATCTTATTTACCAGCTCACCTGCCTCCACTGTCCAAGTTCCTACATTGGCCTGACCTCAAACTCGTTATCCATCAGAATGAATGGTCACAGACATGACAGTTTACTCCCAAAACCTGGACCTCCCCGTTGCTCACCATGCCAGTACTCACAGACAGTTTACTCCCAAAACCTGGACCTCCCCGTTGCTCACCATGCCAGTACTCACAACACCCGTGACCTTAATAACTGCTTCACAGTAAGAGCCATTAGAGTACTTCCAGACACTACCTCCCAATCTGAACTCCGCAGGTGGGAATTGGCATATCAACACATCCTTCAAACTAGACATCCCTCAGGCCTTAATTTCCGTTAACATCTTCCATCCTCACCCTATACACCCACCACTGGCTAGTGCAATAGTTCAATAGTTTCATACTTTTTTAAAATTAATTTTCAATAATATTTTTACGCTATTTATATTTTTAATACCTACTATATTTTTTTTTTTTGATCATTTTAATCTTTCGTATACTTGCGGTTTTATTATCGTTGCTGCCCCCACCACCTCCGACGGTCTGTTGCGTTCTATGAGTGGCTGCGTCCTGCGCAAGTCTTGCGCAAGACCAGCCACCTCTCTGTTAACTTGAAAAAGGGGATTTTCACCCGAAATATTGTTTTTTCTTTGTTTGTGTGATGTGCTGTGTTGCTGCTGCCCTCCTCCCTTCAACTTTGGTGAGTGTTGGGTGTATTTTCCCTTTCTTTTCCATGTAAATATTGCCTCACGGCATTCCTTTCCTTTCATTATCACCTATATTTCCCTTAGTAACTTATTCCAATCCATGACACCCTTACCGAAAAAAAGAGAATCTTCCCACACCCCTGTGCCTGAATCCAGTGCCAGCTTGTGGTTATGGTCATCTTTTCCCTTCCATGCACTACTTTCCATACCTACACCAATATCTTTCCACGCCTCATCACCAGTATACGCCTTGTAATCTCCCATGACCCTCTTCACCCTCTCCCTGTCTTGCAATGAATCCCATTAGAGCTCTTTTATCATGTCTGTTATTGTTTGTATTCTACGATAATTTCCAGAAAGTCAATTAATCAAATCTAGCAGCCCTTTTTTGCACCATCTCCAACTCCTGTATAAGATAATCAAAATGTGAGTCCCATACTACACTACCATATTCATGCAAGGGTCTGACCTAAGGTTTTATAACCCAATTCCTTTACTTCCCTTGTACAACCCTCATCACTCTCTCCAACAAGTGCAGAATTTTGAAGCCTTTACCTATCACTTGTCCAATGTGTCCTGCCCAGTTAAGCTTGTTATCAAAAGTAATGCCAAGATATTTATATTTTAAGTCTTCAGCAAGCAATTCTTTCCCCACCTTATAATCATAATCAACCTTTTTTTTTATTTGTGTATCTAATAAGCTGACTCTTCTTTACATTTATTTTCATCCCATATTTACCAACCCAACTAGATATCCTGTCCAAATCATCCTGCAACTGTTTACAATCCTCTACCATTTTGATCCTTTTACATAGCATTATGTCATCTGCAAACAATGCTAATTTCAGATAGTAAACAATCAACACAATTATTCATTAGAATAATGAATAGCAATGGTGTCAATATGTTACCCTGTGGCACTCCCATTTTTACTTCCACTTCGACACTGCATTTCCTACCCCAACTTTCTGTTTTCTACCTTTTAAAAATTCTTCTACTCAAAAAAACCACTTTCTCATCATCCACTCCAATAGCTTTTAGCTTATTTACTACAATTTTATGGTTCACTCTGTCAAAATCCTGTGACAGATCTAGTGCTACACTATCTATTTGGCCACCTTAGTCCATTTCATCTGAAATATCTTGCATATATCCCACCAACTGATATTCACATGAATATCCTTGCCTAAAGCCATGTTGCCTACCTGAAAACCACTTACGGTCCACACATATATTTCTGATGTGGTTGCATATCAATCTTTCCATGTCAAACTGATTGGCCTATAATTTTCGACTCTATATCTCAC